>SJYX01009515.1:38892-119186 GCA_006410675.1 Oreotragus oreotragus | reverse complement strand
AAAAACTAATTAACCCAAATAAACTCCCCAGTTATCCGGTGACTCTCCCAGATTCATTCCTTTGGACAATTAGCACTATAAACCTCTTTTTCCGGTAGAGATATGGTTCCTAAAAACATTCTCAAGGAATTTAAAGATCTGGGAGGGATCTGGGAACCAGTTGTCTCCTCCTTATGAGCCTGGATCTGCCTCCTGAGGAGGACTCCAGGCTACTCCTGTAGAGCCCAGCTTCCCCAGCACCAAGGTCAGTATGTTCATGCTTAATTTATGCTCATAGTAACCTAGCTCTGTGGGTACTATTATCCTCATGGCATGGGGTCAGGGGAAACTGAGGCTCAGAGAGGTTGGCAGTAACCTGAACAGATCTGCCTAGCCCTTAAGTTCATGTCGGTACCCTACCAAGTGGGGACCTCCCCTCCCTTTGTTTCCCAGGGCAACCCCTCCCACTGTGGCCAGGGGTCTTCTGCCAGGGGAAAGCATTAAGCAGCTCCCTTTGCCAGAGGAGATGTCTTGGGGATCAGAGAGCTTGGCTGAGCTCCCGTACCTCCTGCTCCGGCCCTATCCCTGAGGTCATGTGGATGGTGGTTCCCTCTTCGTGTAATGGAGGCAGCTATTGAAGAAAGGGTCCAGACTTGGAGTTGGGAGCCTGGCCACTTATTTGCTGCACCATGACCTTGGATTAGTCACTCACCTCCCTAAGCTTCTGAAGAACTGTCTCTAGATGAAATGAGGGCGTGGAGTGTGGCATGAGCAGGATCACAGTGGGCCTCCCTGGAAGTGAGCTGGGTGTGAGTGAGGTCAGGGTGGAGGAGGGCAGGCAGGAGGAAGTTTGGTCCAAGAGACCAGGCCACCCCAGGTGTGGGTCGAGAAACCAAGCAGGAAGGAAAGGAGGGTATGAGAGCCAGGACGTGTCCATAAGTTCAGGGCACAGGGCTCCCCTCCATGAGCAGAAGGCAGGAAGAGTTTTCTCCCTTGGAATGTGCCCCTCCACCTCCTCCATGCCGCAAGACACAGACCTTCAGCATTTGGGCTGAATTAAGAGCGTCAGACGTCAGCTGCCTCTGAATCACAGGCTGCTCGAGCCTGGAGAGGACATGGGATCACATCTTCACACTTACTGTCTGGAAGACTCTGGGGGTCCTCAGGGGTGCCCAGGAGGAGGGATCTCTGGGCCCCACTCTGGCTTCTCTCACAACAGCCCCTTTTATCTGAGTTATATATTAGGTTCCCCTTATTTGAAGTGAAGAGAGAGTTCTGCACCCATGTGGAGAAAGGGAGTAAACCACAAGAGTTTCCAAGGGTCTGGCTTCAGTGTTCTGAAGCCAGAGAGCCAGACAGTGAGAGTGGGATTAAAACCCCGTCTGCCAGGCTCATTCACTCATGCATATGTATGTGCTTTCACCCACTAATTAATTCAAGAAGCCCACACTGAAGCCCTTCCCTGAGCCCTCCTGATGATGCCCACAAGGATTTCATAAAAGCCAAAACAGACAGGATTCCCATCCTCAAGGAGTGTAACACCTAAGGAGATGACACCGATTAATGAGAGCTCATACATTCAATGTTATCGCCACCTGCCATGTACTTTACACATATCAACTCCCATGACAACAATATGAGGTGAGTATATCCCCTATTACAGGTGAGGAATCTGAGGTGCGGGAGGTGAAACAATATATCAGGCAGCCAGGAAGTGGCAGAACTGGAGTTGAAACTCAACTGTCTGGCTACAGAGTGTGTGTGCTCATGACTGCAACGTGAAACAGATAAATACAGTTCATAACCTATCCCACCTCCTGCTGGCTCAGATGGTAAAGAATCTGCCTGCTATGCAGGACACCCGGGTTCGATCCCTGGGTTGGAAAGATCCCCTGGAGAAGAAAATGTCTACCCATTCCAGTATTCTTGCTTGGAGAATTCCATGGACAGAAGAGCCTGGCAGACTACAGTCCATGGGGTTGCAAACAGTTGGACATGACTGAAAGACTAATACATACAGGCACATTTATATTACAGAGAACCTGGCTGAGCTGAGGTTAGGTTGGGAAGGGATGTCAGCAAAGACTTCTCTGAGGAAATGATGCTTGAGTTAAGATAAGGCAATCGATTTTTGATAATGTTGCCAAGACCACTTCATGAGAGAAAGAGTAGTCTTCTTAACAAATGGTGCCGGGACAACTGGGTATCTACATGCAAAAGAATGAAGTTGATCTCCTATCTAATAACACACAAAAAAGTGAACTCAAAATGAATCAAAGATCTAAAACTAAACCTATAAGACTCTTAGAAGAAAAAATAGTTGTAAATCTTTGTGACCTCGGATTAGGTAGTGACTTGGGTATGACACCAAAAGTATAAGCAACTAAAAGAAAATTAGTAACATTGGATATCATCAAAACAAAAAACTTACATGTTTCAAAGAACATCATCAAGAATAGGAAACATTTTTACAAAGCCTTACATCTGATAAGGGATTTGAATCTAGAATATAATTAAGAACTCTTACAACTCAATAATAAAAAAAGGCTAAGAATCCCATTTAAAATGGGCAAAGAACCTAAACAGACATTCCTCCAAAGAAGATGTACAGATGTCCAACAAGCTCATGAAAAACGCTCTGACATCATTAGTCATCAGAGAAATGCAATTCAGAGCCACAATGAAATACCATTTCATGCTCATTATGATGGAGATATGATATATATGACAATAAAAAGTGTTGATGAGGATGTGAAGAAATTGGTAATCAATGTAGCCTCTAAGGAAAATAGTCTTACAGTTCCTCAAAAGGTCAAACATTGAATTACCACATAATCCAGCAATTCCACTCCTAGGAATATATACAAGGTTAATGAAAACATATGTCCTCAAGAGGATGGTCATAGCAGTATTAGTCATAATAGCTAAAAAGTGGGAACAATCCAAATGTTCATCAACTGATGAATGTATAAATAAAATGTGGTATCATCCATGTGATGAAATGTTGCTCAGCAACAAAAATAAATGAAGTAATAAAATATGTACCAACAGAAGAATCTTGGAAACATTATGCTAAATGAAAGAAGCCAATCTCAAAAGACCATATATTGTATGATTCCATTTATATGAAATGTCCAAAATAGGCAAATCCATAGATAACACAAATTAGATTAGTGGTTGTGAAATTCTGGGGAGGGAGGCAGTGATGATTGAGTATGGCAATTTTGTGGGGGGAGATGCAAATGTTCTAAAATTGAATGTGGTAATAGTTACCCAAATCTGTGACTATCCTGAAAAACCAATGAATTATATATTTTACATGGGAGAATTGTACGATATATGAATTATAACTCAATAAGACTGGTATTTAATAAGGATAGAAGGATGAAAAGGCATTATGTGAGCCTGGAAGGGGCTGAGGCTTGGGATGCGCCTTCTAAGCTAAGGGAGCTGCAGGTGCAAAGGCCCTGTGGCTGGGAGCCTGGTATGTTTAAGAAAGCAAAGAAAGCCATGTGGCAGGAGCTCATAGGGCAAAGAAGAGGACAGAGAAGAGGCTGGAGGGTCGGACTGCCCAGGGACTTGAGGGCTATGGCACGGTACCAGGTTCATGTGGAGGCAGGGCTAGGAGGGTCAGGCTCTCACACACACTCGGGCTGTCCTGCCCCTCCCCTCTTCCTGACCTCTCTCATCTGCCTGGGAAAACCCTAGGATAGGATGCGAGTTCTGGAGGAACTTCAGGAATTACTGGAATCAGAAGTCTTTTCTGAAAACAGGCTTGGGTTTAATTCCCAGCTCTGCTGCTTGCTGCGTGACTCTGGGCACGTCACTTCCTCCTCTCTCTCTGAGCCCTGGTTTCTCCATCTGCAAAGTCTGGGCTCTCCTTGCTCTACCTTCCTCTCAGTGCCGGGTGGTGGGCGGAGTTGAGCGAGGCGGGGTGGGAGGTGGTGGGGTGGGAGTGCGATGACGTCCAGCGCTTTTACAGAAAGTTTAAAAAACCCAGACAGAGGTTAGTATCTACCCGCCACCAGCTGCCTTTTTTCTGAACTCCAGGGTCGGCTGAGAGCCGGCAGGACCGCTACACCCACTCCCTGGAAGCACAGGGCTTTACTGAGATGGGCGGGAAAGCCTCAGGCGTGCAGGTCGCGCCTCCCCAGCTCCAGGACGCTTGCGGGGCTCAGGGAGTGGGAAAGCCGGGCGCAGACAGGCTGTGTCCGCGCCCTAGGAGCCGACTAATCGGGGGCAGAGCTGGGGGGCAGGCTGACTGGCCAGGGAGGCAGGGCCGAGCGTGGACTCCTTGGAGAGGAATGAAATCTGGGGCCTTGGCAGCTGGAATCTGTTCGCTTGCTCTCTGAACAAACACGGAGGCCGTCTGTGGAACCTTCGAGATCATTTCAGTTTAACACAGGCTCTGGATTAGAGGAGGCAGCTGAGGCCTGGAGTGGGGGAAGCCTGACCCAAAGCTGTCCGGTCAACAGGGCAGAGGGAAACAAAGAAGCCGGGAATGGGAAGGAAGGGAAGGGGCTTGGAGGTTTTCTGGTCCCAGCCTCACACTGCACACACAGAACAGCGCTCTGTAAAGCTCAAATCACCCACAGTTATGAGCGCAGACCAGCCTGCAGAGAGGAGGACGGGCCGAGTGACCCACACCACCCGCGAGAGGACTGTATTATCCTGAGCCCTGGGGCCTCCTCTCTGGACCCTCAAGAGGAAGACACCATGGGCATCTTGCCAAAGTCCCATTCCTTGTCCTAGTCACCCCACCCTTCACTCACCTGTAACAGCCTTTCCCACCCTTTCTCCACCCCTGCCTCCCATTTTGACCTGGAGCCTGACCCCAGGTGAGGGCTCAGCCCAGGGTCCAGCCACCATACAACTAGCCAGATCCCTGAAGTCACCTGCCTCCCCTTCCTCCTTGTGACAAGCCCTCATACTCCAGGGCCACCCCTTCAGCTCTCATATAGAGCCTCTCTGCCCACCGCCTTTGACTGCAGCCCCAGACTTGCTTCCCTGGTTATTGGCTTCCCTGATAACTCAGCTGGTAAAGAATCCACCTGCAATTCAGGAGACCCCGGTTCGATTTCTGGGTTGGGAAGATTCTCTGGAGAAGGGATAGGCTACCCACTCCAGTATTCTGGCCTGGAGAATCCCATGGACTGTATAGTCCATGNCTTCCCTGATAACTCAGCTGGTAAAGAATCCACCTGCAATTCAGGAGACCCCGGTTCGATTTCTGGGTTGGGAAGATTCTCTGGAGAAGGGATAGGCTACCCACTCCAGTATTCTGGCCTGGAGAATCCCATGGACTGTATAGTCCATGGGGTTGCAAAGAGCGGGACACGACTGAGCGACTTTCACTTTCACTTTCCAGACTTGTATCCCAGTGGCCTCCCAGCCTCCCACCCACCCCTCTGCTCCAGTTCAATCTCCTCACAGTAGCCAAAGACACATTTTGGACACACTGGTCAGATCACACCCCTCCTCTCCTCAAAACCCATCCATGGCTCCCCAGCATCCTCAGGGGAAAGCCCAGCTCCTCAGCTTTCAGCTCAGGCCCTGCTTCCTGCTCCCCTAGCTCCTGCTGCCCTCAGGAGCCCCCGGGCTCGGCCATTCATGCACCAGCCTCCGAGGCTTCCTGCTCTAGTCCCAGCTCCGTCTGCCCACAGCTCCTTCCTCCTCTTCCATCTGGTCTGCCTGGCAAATACCCACCCATTCTTCAAGGATCATGCCGCCCAAAGATTGCCCCTCAGGGTGACCCTGACCCCTCCCTCACTCTATGCTCCCTCCCCGACTGTACCCTGTACAGACCTTGATCTAAGCAGTGATACCAAGCATACAGCCCCTGCTCAGCCTGGGAGTCTGTCAGGGAAAAGGGTAAAAAGTAGGCAGAGAAGGAAGAGAAAAGAAGAAATTTATTTTCAGGTGCTTGCTCAATGACTCCTCCCCCAGGAAGGCCCCCAGACAGCAGAATCTCCTTGTCTTGGCCGCCTAGGTTCCTTGCTTGCATCTCTGCAGATGCGGTCACAGTTACTTGCCTTGACACAGTCTTGAGATGTCGGTGGAGCCTGAGGCCCTGGAAAGTCATTTAGACTATACCTCATTTTACAGGCGGGGCTTCCCCGGTGGCTCAGCAGTGACAAATCCGCCTGCAATGCAGGAGGCCCAGGAGACACTGGTTCAATCCCTGGGTCAGGAAGATTCGCTGGAGGAGGAAATGGCAACCCACTCCAGTATTCTTGCCTAGAGAATCCCATGGACAGAGGAGCCTGGCAGGCNGGGCTTCCCCGGTGGCTCAGCAGTGACAAATCCGCCTGCAATGCAGGAGGCCCAGGAGACACTGGTTCAATCCCTGGGTCAGGAAGATTCGCTGGAGGAGGAAATGGCAACCCACTCCAGTATTCTTGCCTAGAGAATCCCATGGACAGAGGAGCCTGGCAGGCTATAATCCATGGAGTTGCAAAGAATCAGACACAACAAATGAGGCCCAGGGATGCAGAGCCAGGATGTAAACTCTGTCCCACCCCAAACCTAGTGCTCTTTCCCTGCTCTCACTGTCTGACGTTGGCATCTCTGGATCCCAGGAGCATGTGGTTATGAAGGGTCCTCACCAGGACTGGGAGTCCCAAGTCACAGGCCTGAGCGGGCCTGAGCACAGTGAGAAGGAAGGACTGGAGCCCAGGTAGAGTGAGTAGGGATGGGCTATGAAGAAGAGGTCAGGGTCTGAGCCTGGAGGGGCATCTACTGTTCGCTGACCCCACCCCTGTGTCTTTTCAGCTCACTGGCTGAGCCAGGAGAAACCACAGTTGGAGCCCCATATAGCCCTCACCACCCTGTCCCTGGGGCCAGGCTTCTGTGTCTTGAATCCCAGCTCTGGGATTTTGTGCACATGCTGCCACCTCGCTTGGTCTAGGCTTCCTGCTCTGTGAAAAAGACATATTCACCATCTTATACTATAGGGTTGTGTGTGAATTAAAAAGTTCATCCCGGTACCTCACTCAGAACAGTGCCTGATGCATAGTCAGTGGCCAACAACAAGCTCATTATTATTATTATTTGGCCGTTTTGCCCACTAGACAAGTCTTCCCAGGTGATGCTAGTGGGAAAGAGCCCGCCTGCCAATGCAGGAGACATATGAGGCTCAGGTTCGATCCCTGGGAAGATCCCCTGGAGGAGGGCATGGCAACCCACTCCAGTACTTTTGCCTGGAGAATCCCACAGAGGAGCCTGGCAGGCTGCAGTCCATAGGGTCACAAAGAGTCAGACACGACTGAAGTGACTTAGCANGCTCAGGTTCGATCCCTGGGAAGATCCCCTGGAGGAGGGCATGGCAACCCACTCCAGTACTTTTGCCTGGAGAATCCCACAGAGGAGCCTGGCAGGCTGCAGTCCATAGGGTCACAAAGAGTCAGACACGACTGAAGTGACTTAGCACGCATGCCCACCAGACACTGAATCCAGAGGGCTGTGTTTTCTGGGTCCCACTTCACAGCAGCACCCATTCCCATGCCTGGCCCAAATGTTTGTGCAAGTTGGAGAGCTCGAGTGGCGTGTGAAGGCACTTCAGCCTGTGTGCCTTTCACCTCCAGTTATCCTCGCCGGGTAGCACCAAGCTGTGACATTGGCCAGCATGGCCTTAACAGAGTGGGCTCCCTGTGGCCTCTTCAAATCTGAGTGTGACCGGAAGTTCAAGAACACATCCCCGGTGTTGGGAGTAGAGGACCCCTCAAGCTCTGTGTGAGGCTGGGCCTCCCTCTCCTCCTGCTTTCAGGGTTGCAGGGAGGGAATGGGGTGATGGGGAGAGGGGACGTCTCCCTGAACATCTGTTTTGTGTCTTCCCAGGGCTGGCCCATCTCATCAGACGTTGTTTACATTCCCAAGTATCCCAGACAACCGTGGCTGATAAGGATGTCTCTGGCCTGGGAACCCCTGCAGTGACTTTATCTCTAGATGGGGCCTGGCTAGCTCTGGCCGGAGAGGAAGAGTGCCTCTGGGTTTCTGAGAAGCTTCACAGTGCGATGCTCAAGGGTGGCTGAGCCCGTGTGGTTCTGGTGCAGACTACCCAACCCCCCATCCCTCCCTCTCCTGTTGCTGCCTGCTGCACTCCACTCCCCAACCTCGTTCACCCATGACAGGATCCTGCCCGGCCCACCCAGCACCATTCCCCTTGCTGCTATAGCTCAGTTAATCTGGGAGCCACCGAGGGCAGCATCACCTGGGAGCCATCTGCCTACACAGGGCCGGGCCTCTCACGCCAGACGTCCGCCAGAACTCATGGCTTTTCAGGCTCCCTGGAGCCACTCCTCCTCTCTCTCTGGACTAAGGCAGAGGCTGGAGTTACATCTTTGACTACTTCCTTTCTCACCAGCCTTACATACTCATCTCCTTCTAAGAAGCACTCACTACGTGCCTGGGCTCTTTGTTTAATGAGTCCCCCAGACTCCTTGGGGCTTCCCAGGTGACTCAGTGGTAAAGAATCCACCTGCCAATGCAGGAAATGCAGGACTCACGGATTTGATCCCTGGGTTGGGAAGAATCCCCTGGAGGAGGAAGTAGCAACCCACTCCAGTAATCTTCCCATGAAGAGAGGAGCCTGGCAGGCTACGGTCCATGGGGTCACAAAGAGTCGTACACGACTGAGCAACTGATGATGCACACCAGACTCCCAAGAGGCGCTGTCCTGATCACCATCAACACACAAAATGAAGCATCCTAGATGGTTGATGACTTGCCCAACTTTGCCCAGTTGTCACATCCTAGATGGTTGATGACTTGCCCAACTTTACCCAGTTGTCACATCCTAGATGGTTGGTGACTTGCCCAACTTTGCCCAGTTGTCACATCCTAGATGGTTGGTGACTTGCCCAAGGGCACACACCTGGAAGCAACAGAGCTGGCCTCTGAGCCAGGGCTGTCCATCTTGGCTTAGCGGTCTCAACAGTGGGCAGAAGGCAGACTCCAGGTTGCCCCTGCTGGAGCGGGAGTGGGGCACGGGAGGGAGCCTACTTGTGTCTGGCCAGAGGAACTCAGAGGGCTGCAGGAGAAAGAGGAAAGAGGTATACCTGTCACCTAATGCTGTGTACTGCAAGCCTAGTGCTTGAAACAATGACGTTTATTTTGTCCTCGAATCTGTATTTGGTCAAGGCTCAGGGCTTCCCTGGTGGCTTAGAGGTTAAAGCGTCTGCCTGCAATGAGGGAGACCTGGGTTCGATCCCTGGGTCGGGAAGATTCCCTGGAAAAGGAAATGGCAACCCACTCCACTATTCTTGCCTGGAGAATCCCACGGACGGAGGAGCCTGGTGGGCTACAGTCCGTAGGGTCACAAAGAGTCGGACATGACTGAACGACTTCACTTTCACTTTCCTTTCACTTTCAGAGGGGGATAGTTCATCTCTGCTCCACTCAGCATTACCTGGGATGGTTGGCAGCCTGCCAGCTGGAATCATTTGAAGAGTCATTCATGGGTAAGTCCAGTGGTTGAAGCTGGCCATTGGCCAAGAGATTAACTGGGTAGAGCACTGGTTAGCCAGAACACTTAGAGTGGCCTCTCCATGTGGCTTGGGCTTCCTCACAATATGGTTACTGGATCTCAGAGAGAGAGAAACAGTGACAGAGAGGCATTCAGACAAATGGGTGGAAGCTGAATTATTTTTGTAGATTTTAGCCTGGCAACTTATGTAACATCATGTCTGCCACATTCTCTTCACTGACACAGTCACAGGATTCTGCTTAATTTCAAGGGGAGGGGCAATGCACTCCATTTCTTGATGGAGAATGGCAGGTTTTCAGTATGAGGATCTGAAAATACTCCTGAGTCCATTTTCGGAAAATGCTCCCTTCACAGGGACTTCCTCTCCTGACCTCTCCTCAGTAACTGGCAAGACACTTTCAGAGGCTCAGCAGACATTGCTCCTCTCATCCCAACTATGAAAGCTTGGTCCTCAGTGGTGTGATGGGGAGAGAGTGTGAATGGCTGTTTACTGAGCACGTATGCCAGGCCCTACCCTGGGCACTTCCATGCTTTATTACATTCCTTCCAGACCGTGATTCCACATGGTGGGCCATGCAGCTCCCTGTTCTGTAGGTGAGGAGACTGAGGCTGAGAGAGGTGAGGACTTACCCAGGCCACGTGGAGTCATCAGTGAGGCTGGGACCTGAAGTTGGGTCTGTGTGACTCCAAAGGTCCTGCTCTTGCCCTGCACAGCTGTCCCAGGTTCAAGATAAGGAACGGGTGATAAGGTGAAGCAGTAAGAGTGTGGGCCTTAGATCAGAGCTGCTTTGGTTCTCATCAAAGCTCCTTGACCTTGGGTGGATCCCTTCATCCCTCTTAGGCTCAGTTTTCACGTCTGTCCAATGGGATATCACAGACTTTACAAAACAAGTCAGTGAAATGCAATAATCTCTGTTACAAGTTTGGCAAAGCCTCTGGCATGTCATGTCAGACCACCCAGCCCTCCCTAGAGTGGACCTGTTCATCTGTGGGCAGAGCTAAGCTGTCTGGAGCATAAGCCTTCTGCCATTCACCAAGGGGGAGCCCCGGGCTCCTGCTGGCTATTTTTAGGCCTGTGTGGGCAACCACAGAACCACATGTGGGGTTTACCACCGCCTGGCCAAGCCCAGAAGAACAAGAAAACACTTCTGATGACAGAGGGTGAATATCTGAGGTCAGCAAGGACCTGAGTGCTTCCCAGCACTTCCGGGCTGACATGGGATCAAGTCAGTCTCCCCAGGTCTCAGTTTCCTCATCTGTAAAATGAGGATAGCCATAAACACGGGAGCCCACATTTCTGCACTGCTTGCTGCTAAGTCACTTCAGTCGTGTCCGACTCTGTGCGACCCCATAGACGGCAGCCCACCAGGCTCCCCCATCCCTGGGATTCTCCAGGCAAGAACACTGGAGTNGCCCTCCCCATGGTCTCCTCTTAAACCCCAGCTATGCGCATGTCCCTCTCCTTTCCTTCCCTGCCCCGGACTGTGGTCATCTGTGGGCTTTGCTTACTGTCTATCCATCCAAGGCCGACATCCAGGGACCTGGTTTTCAAGGCCCTGTGAGGTGAGACAGATCTGATGAACCATGACTCAGTGCTGAGGCCGCCTCTCCTGAGTTTTCAGGGAGGCGCTGAGTCTGCTCACATATGCACATTTCCACCACCATCTCCTCACATGCACATTTCCACCACCATCTCCTCAGCCCTGAGACTGTTACCTCTCTGCCTCCCTTCTCGTCTCATGGAGAGTGTGTTTCCCGCACCATCACAAGACTCGAGTGTCTAAACTTCTGCTTTCCATGGATTCCTCCTCTGACGAGTAATTCTGCCCGGTGAGCATGGATAGCTCCCCTGATTGGGCCCTGTCTGTGTAGTGGAGGGAGAAAATGGCAACCCACTCCAGTATTCTTACCTGGAGACTCCTATGGACAGAGGACCCTGGCAGGCTACAGTCCATGGGGTCACGAATGGTCAGTCACAACTTAGCAACTGAGCATGTACATTGTTAAGAAAATGAACCAAAGTCAGCACCCCTGCCTGTGCATCTTGGCTCTGCCATTTACTAGCTGTGTGGCCTCTGGCAAATCAGTTAACCTCTTATACCTCCATGAGGGTTAAAATGAGTTAAAACATGTCAAGCATTTAGATTAGTGTCTGGCACATATGAAGTGCCCAGTAAGTGCTAGTTTTTATGATTACCGTTCAACCTGCTGCCTCTCAACACAGACTCTGTGGTTGATCCCCACAGAGGCCATATCCCTCCCCAACTCCAGCCTTCAGCCACAGCATTCCCACTTCCTCATCTATTTTCCATGCATGGGGATCCTTGTAAGATTTTATTTTCCCCTATGACCCCTAAAAATTTTTGAAAGCCACTGAGGGGTGAACTGCCACAGGAGATGGCAGTGATGCTCCCCAGGGCTCAGGGTGAGGGCTGAGGTCCCAGGTGTCCCTGCCATTCGCCAGCCTGACCCACAGCTGTGGCCCTGGGGGCCTCCTCCCAGCTTAAAGGAGCTCAAGCCTCCGGTCCATGCCTCTTCCTCATTCACATAGGACCTCTGATGGTCTCACTTTTCAGGTTCAGGAAACATTGCTGCTGGAAGAGTCACCCACTGTGTTTGGAGCTCAGAAGCTCTGTATTTCCCAGGAGGAAACAAAGGGCAGTGAGGCTATGCTCATGTGTGCACACATCTGAGCTCACACACACCACACGCACCGCACAAGCCCACTTCATGCCCAAATTCACCAGTGCCCACACATTTTTAGATCTTCACACACACATGTTCACATAGGCACACACAAAACACCTATTCCCACAGGCACCCATATGTGGGAATCACACTTATCCATAGCCCTACGTTAAGATGCACCTACGGAGTACACACACACCTTACCCCAAACACACATGCATGTCTTGTACACCCACATGGATTAACACAAGTGACGGATTTATGCAAAAAGCACACACACACCCAGTCATCATACACTTCCATGGACAGACAAGTACCAAGACTCAGTATACTCACACTGTGAAAGCTGGTATTTGAATGAATGCTCCCACAAACACACAGAGACTCATACTAACCTGGGTGAGTATATACATTTCATTGACACATATGCATACACAGAAACAATAAACACAGATTATACTAGCATCAGTATATACAGAACAAAACCACACACCACAGCCATCCACACGTGCATGTGCAAACACAAACACACACCCTTGCACATACACACACATACAAGCTCACCAGTGTCACACAGCAGTGTACATACACACTGCCTTGTCTGGCTCCCTTGTTGCTGAGTGAGTCTGCAAAGGTACAGAGACATAAGCACCTAGTTCCACTTCACCTGAAAACCCCCAGCCCCTGGGTGTGTGGGAGGGTGAACCAGACGCCCTCCCTGGAGGGGGCACAGTGGAAAGTATGACCCAAGGTGACTTTTGCAAAGAGCAAGAGTGAGGGGTTTTTCCACCCTGTTACCTCACTGTGCTGGGAGTGACCAGGGACACCATTGCTAACCCCCTCCAAGGAGCCCCTCAACCCTTGAGGACAGCCAGGTCCAACCTCAGAACTCCATCTCCTTAGTTAACTCAAATTAACTCACCAACACCTGCCCCCCTCTGCCCCCCGCTGTGCCCCGTGTGCCAGGTGCTGGGCTGGCGGTTGGAGGCACAGAGAGGACAGCTGAACTGGGCCCTGCCTGCGGGGCTCACAGTTGGGAGGTGGGGTGATAGGTGGAATCAGTGGGAGGCTCAAGATCAAGTCCCCTGAAGTGTATTCACTTAATGATCCATTTGCCAAGGGATCAACCTTACAGAAGACTGATTTGTTGAACATACCAAGTTATCAGTTTGTTAATTTCGGGGCTCTTTTTTTCAGTTCAGATGTACACAGCAATTTTATTGGAAGGATTAGAATGTTTTTTATCTTGTCTTTATGACAGACTTTTAAAGAATGTCCAGATGGTCAAAAGCTTAGGGTTGGGAGTGGTGCAGTTTAATAAACACACTTAATATTTGTAACCAGAGAAGGACTTTCTGGGGACATCCATCAGGAGCAGGACATTCTGGGAGTTCTGCGGCATGACAGGCTGTCCGGGACCAGCTGACCCCGTTGGTGTCATGTAACCGATACCTGTGTTCTCTGACTTGCCCTGTAATCTTGGCCATGTCCCTTCTCCTCTTTGGGCCTCTGCCTCTTCACGTACAAAGCACTCATCATTAGGGCCCTGCTGGTATTTAATGAGACCCTGGAGCCTCCTGTGACCCCCCATTGCCCAATGTGGCCGGGGTTAGGGCTGTGGGCACCAGACAAGATGCTGACTCTGTTGGGGGTAGCCCAGCCTTGCTTGGAAATCAAAGTTGTAAGAGTCAGTACTCACCCATGTTGTATCAGTGTCTCTGTCTGGAGCAGGACTGACATTTCTGTGTCCGGTCCCCAGCTCCAGGCAGAGGGACCTAGCATGCCCAGGGTGAAGGTGAGGTGGGGCACATGGGGCTGCCGAAGGTGGGGCCCAGCTTACTTTCCTTTCCTAGTAACACGCTCGCTAACCTCATTTCCTTTTTCTGAAGGGAAATGCCATTGACATCACACAACTGGATTTTCAGCGAGGCAAGATGAGAACTCATGAACTCTTTGCAGGCAAGAAGGATGCACGCACAGGCCGAGGGAAATTGGAGAACCTCTGCTCTGAGGCTTCAGAGATGGGGACCCCTGGGCCAGAAAGGGGTAGAGATATGCCTTGAGGTCCACAGCCACACAGCAGAGCTAGGGCCAGAACCCAGGCCCCTGCCTCTCAGCCAGGGCTCTAGATGGGGGCACCTAAACTGCTCCCCACATTGCCCTATTTTAATAATAGCACCAACATCCACTAAGTTGCCCGAGCCAGAAACTGCTCAAGTACCTCCTCCCTGTAGCCACGCAGCTGCTCCAACCTGTCCCCGGGCCACCCCAGCTCAGGCCTCCTGGAGTCTCTCTAGGACCCCTGCCCAGCCTCTGCTCGGATCTCCCCACACCCATTCAGGCTCCTTCCTCCAGTCTGTCCGATTGCTTGGGTGACACGGCTGAAACACAGCCCACGATGTTACTCACCAGTGTAAACCCTTCCTGGGCCTCCTTCCTGGGCCTTCAAGGGCCTCCGTGGCTTTGCAGGGGGCTTTGAGGCCCTCCCCCCATCTCTGTCTTGGCCACTCTCCTTATGTCCCAGATTAGGGAGCCCTCTGGCCCAGGCTCTTGTGTCCCCTCTATGAGAGCCCCTCCCTCTGCGTGCCCATTCCTGCTTGATTGCTGCGGAGGGAGGTGCAGTGCTGTGGTATCTGCCCCCGCCATTGCCTCAGAGGAAACTGACCTCCTTGGTTGATGTCTCTGAGTCTTCCTCCCCACCTCCGTGAGAGCTGCAAAGACATTTTATTGTGGAAAATTTTAAGCATACCCAAAAATAGAACAGTACAAAGAACCCTGTGTACAAGGCCACTGTTGGCTTCATTTCTACCCCCCAACTCCTCCCCGACTGGATTTATTATTTGGAGCAAATCCAAAATATCAAATTATTTTATCCCTAAATATTGCAGTATGTATTTCTGAATTATAATGGCATGACCAGAATACCATTATCATACATACATTTTCATAATATTTAAAAATGATGATCAAATATCCAGTCAGGTTTAAATTTTCCCAATTGTCTCATAAATGGTCTTTTTAAATTGAGTTGCTCTAGACTAGGATCCAACAAGGTCCCTACACATCACTTGTTTGTTGGGTCTTTTGTGTTCCTCCAGTCTGTAGGTTTCTCCCTTTTCTGTTATTTTTTCCCTCGTTTGTGGAATAAACCATGTTGTTTGTCCCGGTAGTCTTTCACATTCTGGACTTTTCCCGCTGCATCCCCCATGGTGTTGTTTAACATATTCTTCAGTTCCCTGCCTTTTCTATAAATGGACAGATCTAAAGACTTAATTACATTCATATTTAAAGTTTTAGAAAGAATTCTTCATAGGAGGTGTGTGTACAGTAGCCTCCCTTTATCCACAGGGAGTATGTTCCAAGACCCCTGATGGATGCCTGAAACTTCAGATAGGTCCAAACCCTATATATGCTATATGTTTTCCTATGTATACACACCTATGATAAATTTTAGTGTATAATATAAATTAGGCACAGAAAGAAAATATCTGAAGTGCCAGCATCACTCCTCTTGCACTTTGGGGCCATTATTAAGTAAAATCAGAATCACTTGGCCATAAACACTGCACTACTTGTGACAGTCTATCTGATAACCCAGGTGGCTGCTCAGTGACAAGTGGACTGTATGATTCACATCCGGGCAAAACAATGAGGGATGATGTGAGCTTTCATCATGCTACTTCGAACAGTGCACAATTTAAAACTTATGAATTATTTCTGGAATTTTCCATTTAATATTTTTGGACCACAGTCGACAGCAGGTATCAGAAACTGTGGAAAGTGAAATCATGCATAAGAGGGGAGACTACCAGGCTTGCCTCAAAAGGCATGTAATATTTCATTATCTATCTTTTCTTTGGGGGGCTTCTAAAAGACTTTGAGGGGCTTCCCTTGTAGCTCAGTTAGTAAAGAAGCCACCTACAATGCAGGAGACCCAGGTTTGATTCCTGGGTTGGGAAGATCTCGTGGAGAAAGAAATAGCAACCTGCTCCAGTATTCTTGCCTGGAGAATCCCACGGACTGTTTTCTGCCAGGCTCCCCTGTCCATGGAATCGCAAGAGTCAGACACGACTTAGTGACTAAACCAGCACCAAAAGACTTTGAAGATCTTTGCCTAGATCCACTACTTTATCAGAGATTTTCAAAACAGTATTTTACTTTCGTCTTCATTTATTAACTGGAATATTTCTGTAGAGAGAAGCTTCTGTCATCAACTCTGGTTTCTCTGAGGTACAGTCTATTCATGAATTGTAAGAAAAATGCCTGATGCTTTCCTCTTATTTATCAGCTTTCAGAATAAGGAGTTGAGTCTCTAATATTCTCTAAAGGTGACCAACAGGGTTTTGTTTGTTTTGGGTTTTTGTATCATTCCTATCTTATAGTTTTAGTGCATTTGGCATGTTTTGCTCTATTACAGTTATTATCAAATCATCCCATTTTTGGCCAGTAGGAATCTCTTTAATTGACTTCTGAGTCCTTTTGATCTGAATCCTAAGCAGTGTTTAGTAGCTTCCTGACTTTCTGGCATGACAAGATGTCCAGATTTGTCTTGTGCATTTTTGGCCCAGATCTGGAGTCAGCTATCTATCCAAGAAGTTCTGGTTTCTTAAATGAGAAGTGACATGAGAGACCACAAACCTGGACGCGAGGAATGCTCAGTGCTATTTGGCTGTCAATATGTCGAGGTTATTTCAGGGTGCAGAGCTGGGAAATACTTTCGGCTTAACAAAATTCACACCAAGAGTTCATATTGATATTTTAAATAAAATCTAAGACTTTAAAATCCTAAAAGATGATGCTGTGAAAGTGCTGCACTCAATATGCCAGCAAATTTGGAAACCACGGCAGTGCCCACAGGACAGGAGATGGTCTTTTTTCATTCCAATCCCAAAGAAAGGCAGTGACAATGTTCAAGAAGAAGCACATATGTAATTTTTCTGGAAATTACCAAATTCCCTCCATAGAGAACTTGCCCCTTTTTGTATACCCACCACATACAGTATGAGAGAATGTCATTTCCCACAGTCTTGCCAAATGTGTATGTTATCAAACTTCTGAGGCTTTGCCAATCTGATAAACTTAAACATAACCCTTGGCTTAATTTTAATTTCTCTGATTATGAACAAGGTTAAATATCTTTTCACATATCTATGTTCTGATTCAATTTTGGGTCCTTAGTACCCAGCTGGCACAGGTGAGGCCTTTTGGAGAGATTCCTAGAATGAAAAAAGGAAGGAACAGGTGAACAAACAGATGAAGTCAAATCATAGAGGGTGGCTCACTTGCCCGAAGTCATGTGTCTGATTATCACCAAAGTTAGAACTAGAACTGATCTTTCTTCCTTGTCTAATTTGTTTTTCTGACTATAAAATAAATAGAAGTTTACAGGAGAAGATTTCTGACTATAAAATGAGTATGAATTTACAGTAGAAAGTTTGGAAAGCACAGGAAAGTATCAGTTCAGTTCAGTTCAGTTGCTCAGTTGTGTCCAACTCTTTGCAACCCCATGGAATGCAGCACGCCAGGCTTCCCTGTCCATCACCAACTCCCAGATCTTACTCGAACTCATGTCCGCTGAGTCGGTGATGCCATCCAACCATCTCATCCTCTGTTGTCCCCTTCTCCTCCCACCTTCAATCTTTCCCAGCATCAGGGTCTTTTCCAGTGAGTCAGTTCTTCGCATCAGGTGGCCAGAGTATTGGAGTTTCAGCCTCAGCATCAGTTCTTCCAGTGAATATCCAAGACTGATTTCCTTTAGGATGGACTGGTTGGATCTCCTTGCTGTCAAAGGGACTCTCAAGAGTCTTCTCCAACACCACAGTTCAAAGGCATCAATTCTTCTGTGTTCAGCTTTCTTTACAGTCCAACTCTCACATCCATACATGACCACTGGAAAAACCATAGCCTTGACTAGGCAGACCTTTGTTGTCAGGAAAGTACAAGCCAAGGAAAACCTTAATCCTCCTACCCCAAGTCAACCACTTTTAGTGTTCAGTCTATTTCCTCCAGTCTTTATGCATTTTTTTCCAGTTATGGTCATACTACATATATGGTTTTATATTCTGTTCCTTTTCACTTAACACTTTTCCATGTTAATAACAACTCTTTGCAAACATAATAATGGCGGTACAATCTTTCACCATCAGAGCATATGTTTAACCTTTCAATTATTGCTAGACTTCTAGATTGTTTCCAGATTTTCGCTATTATAAATTCTCCCATGTCCATCTTTTTTCACATTCTGAAATTTTCTCCCTTAGGATTTGATTCCTGGAAATGGAGCTCCTAGAATCCCAGCACTGAGTTCCAAGTTCAAGGTTTTTTTGGCTATGCTCAGAGGACACTGTCTGCTAAGCTTTGCCCCTGTGACTTCCTATAGCCCCAGGCTAGTGTCTAATGTCTGTGCTCTGGAGCAGAGACATACTCACACCCAAGTCAGTTCTGAGGAGGGGCCAAGATGGGAAGGACGGAGCCCACTCAGGAGGAGGAGTCAGAATCTCCTGCCATTCGCCTTGAGCTCCTTGCCTTCCCAGGATGACTGACAGATTACTGGAACCAACAGGATGAAGCTGCACGTGGGCAAGTTCAAGCCTGATGGAGAGTACAGGGCAGGGTCAAACCTGGTGGAGAGGGCAGGCGGGCAGGGACACTGAGGAGACGCAGCCTCTGCTTTGGAAGTGCTCACCTTCCAGGGAGCAGACATCTGGGGTCAGAGCCTCCCACCCTGAGAAGAGCTCTGTGGTAGACTCTAATACAGTACTGTTCACTGAAGAGGGATGTGGGAGAGCTGCCTGGAGGAGGCATCATCCAAGTTTCGTAGTGGGGATATAGGTCTTACCTGGAAGATGAGGTTGGGCAGTGACCAGTCCTGAGGGATCTGTAAACCAGATTACAGATTCTGGGTCACACGGCCTATGCAGTGAAGCTGGGAGATGAGAATCAGGTCTGTGTTAGGGACAATCCCTCTGGCTGCTGTGTGGATGGTAGAATTGTAGATGGGAACAGGACAGACTTAAAGCGAGACCAACACCCAGGCAAGAGATTGGGAAGCCCAAATCAGAGCAGCGGTCACAGGACAGAAAAGGAGCACTGGGATAAGTAATGCCAGCTCTACCGTCAATATTCAAAAAGGAAAAAGTTATGTCAAATTATGATGTTCCTATAGCCTACGGGAAAGAGTCTTGGACTGGGAGTCAAGGGACCTGAGTTCTAGTCCCAGATCCATATGATCTGGAGCAAGTTTCTTACCTCCATCTGGGCCTCAGCTTCCACTTTTGTACATCAAAGAGCTTGTCCCAGGTCGTTTCCAGGGGCTCTTATATTCTGAAAACTCTTTGATCCTAAGTTGGGAAGAGGCCGAGTTCCCTGGAGGGGAGAGGAGAGAGAAAAACAGAGGCTGAGCAGAAGGAGCAGCCAGGGCCGGGGTCTCGGGGCCTAGGCTCACAGTCTTTCCGCTCCCATCAATCCTGCAGCATTCATGGCGGTGGGGTGGCTGGGCCGAGGCCAGAGGCCAGCTGCGGGGAGGGAGGAATTGTCTCTGGCTCGAGGAACAGAGAGGAAAGAATGCAGAGCTTCCAAAAAGCTGTGAACAAGTCATCAGCTCTGGCTGNCCATCAATCCTGCAGCATTCATGGCGGTGGGGTGGCTGGGCCGAGGCCAGAGGCCAGCTGCGGGGAGGGAGGAATTGTCTCTGGCTCGAGGAACAGAGAGGAAAGAATGCAGAGCTTCCAAAAAGCTGTGAACAAGTCATCAGCTCTGGCTGCGTGCCCAGAGGTTTTGCAACCATCCTCGCAACCTTCCAAAGGCTTGAATAACATGAGGGACCCAACACAGGAAGGCAGCTCATTCTCCTGCTGTGCACCATAACCTGCTTGATAACGAGGGGCACTGAAGATACCTTTGGCTGCAAGTAAGAGAAAACCCTGTCTCTAGCGTCTAAATATAACAAGGAAATGTATCACCTCTCACCACTACAAGCCCTCAGTGGGTGGTTCCGGCTCCAGCAGCAATTCCTTGTATAATCAAGAACATAAGCTTTTCTATTTCTTTCTTGTCCTTGGCTGGTTCCCTTTGTGGCCCCACGACAGCTATCAGTGACAACAGAGGCTACACATTTCCGTGTGAAATGTCCAGCAGGAAAGTGCAAGAGAGGACTTCGCTCCCAACTCTGGACTAAAGTCCTTTTCTTTGGTTTGAATAGGACAACCTGGGTCATGTTTCCAGTTGGTGATAGTCTCTCAGGGAATGCCTGTGCTGGTTGGTTTAGATCAGTTGGCTTAGATTAATTGGGCTTCCTATGCTTTTGAACTGTGGTGTTGGAGAAGACTCTTGAGAGTCCCTTGGACTGCAAGGAGATCCAACCAGTCCATTCTGAAGGATATCAGTCCTGGGATTTCTTTGGAAGGAATGATGCTAAAGCTGAAACTCCAGTACTTTGACCACCTCATGCAAAGAGTTGACTCATTGGAAAGACTCTGATGCTGGGAGGGATTGGGGGCAGGAGGAGAAGGGGACGACCGAGGATGAGATGGCTGGATGGCATCACTGGCTCAATGGATGTGAGTCTGAATGAGTTGGTGATAGACAGGGAGGTCTGGCGTGGCTGGCGTGGTGCGTTCATGGGGTCGCAAAGAGTCAGACACGACTGAGCGACTCAACTGAACTGATGTGGCACTAGTGGTAAAGAACCTGCCTGCCAATACAGGAGACGCAAGAGATGCAGATTTGATCCCTGGGTTAGAAAGATCTCCTGGAGGAGGGCGCAGTAACCCATTCCAGCGTTCTTGCCTGGAGAATTTCATGGACAGAAGTGCCTGGCGGGCTACGGTCCATAGAGTGACAAAGAGCTGGACACGACTGAAGTGACTAAGCACGCACAGTGTTAAACTTGCGGGTTGAGAGGTTGAGCAGAATTGAGGGCCTGTAAGTGAGGCAGGCAGACTGCAGTAGGGGCTGGATGGGCAACCAACACGTCTACAGGATGATAAACCTCTGTCCTCCCTCAGCTCATCCAACCCCCATTCAGCCTGGGGGTCAGCAGGATGGGCATCCTCTCCAGGTGACCGCTGAGGTCACTGAGGCAGAGGGTAGGTGGGGTGCCTTGTTTGTGTTGCACAAGTGGGTAAGTGGCGGAGCCTGAACTGAGAAAAATACACAGCAAACAAACAGAGCGGACCTCCAGCTGCAAGCCTGAGTCAAGCTCCTCTGGGTATCCACAGCACCTGACCCAGTGGCTCAGGGTCAGAGTCCATCGCGCAGGGTGGAAGGCCGCCTTCCTCTCCAGCCTGAGTATGCACTCACTCGTGACCCAAGGCTTCCCAAGAGCTCTGGGACCGAAGGCCAGGGCTGGGGGTTCAAATCCTGACTTGGAGCTTCTGTGTCTTCCTCTGTGAGATGGGAGGGCTAACCCCACCTTCTCTTCTTGGCATAATTGTCCGGAGAATGCAATGAAATGAGGAGATGGTGTTTTCCTAATCGTGAAGTGCATCTGAACAATCATGCCTCCCCTCTCCTGGTGGGAAGTGTCATTCCATGGGCCTGGTCTGTTCTAAAAGGCAACGGGAAACAGGCGGCCAGAGGGATTGCCAATGAGATCACCAGACATGGATCCATTTGGTGAAATGTGTAGTGCGATTCATCACTCGATAGATGAGGAAACCTGTTCAGAGAGGGACAGTGACTGCCTAAGGTCACAGAGGACTAGAACCCAGAGCCTGGCTCTCAGGCCTGTTCTCCTGCACCAAGTTGCACAGGTCAAGTGAGGTCTGCTGCCCAGCCTGAGGTGGTGGCGATACAGCTGCAGTGAGGTCCGTGCCTGCCAGCACGTCCCCAGGTTTCTCAGGGGCCATTCTTCAGGGGTTCACTGAGGCGAGGCCACACTTCCCCTCTGGTGGCTTCCTGTTTTGGCCAAACAATGACACTTGCCGGGACCTAGTGCCAGCTGGCTGCAGCTGTTGCCAAGGCGTTGACTTCTTGCATGCAGAGAGGTGTGATCCTGTCTGCCCCCAACTGCGGCAGCCAGGAACCCCACACTCACACATGGTCTTTGGGGCCCCACTGAATTCAGCACTCCCTTCACATACCGATCACATGGACTTCCCTGGTGGCTCAGGTGGTAAAGAATCTGCCTGCAGTGCAGGAGACCTGGGTTCGATCCCTGGTTTGGGAAGATCCCCTGGAGGAGGGCATGGCAACCCACTCCAGTATTCTTGCCTGGAGAATCCCCATGAGCACCCTGTGTGACAAGTACCAGCTGGATATCCAGAACACAGAGGTACATCAGAGGAGAATGTAGCCTTTCTACAAAGCTTTTCCCTCTGCCCATGAGGAAGACATTGTGTGAGATACCAGTGATGCAGATATGAACAAGAGACACCCTATGATCTCGATGACCAAGGCATCTATTTGTCCTCCCAGGCCCTTGCAAGAGCTCTGAGTCAGCTGTCAGTCATTTACACACTCATGTGAATTAGTGCCCACAGCTTCCTCCTGAAGGAAAATCTCAGAGGACATGGGAAGGTGTACCAAGGGTATGAGCTAAAATAATAAAGATGTACTGTTTATGGTGACTATTTTAGTAGATGAGAAAAGTCAAGATTCAGACATGTCAAGGGACTTCTTAAGGTAGGGGATGGAGCTATGGCCTTAACCCAAGTCTTCAGACCCCAAGCCTTGCACAGCAAGATGCTTCAAAGAACATCTAGTCTAATGTGGAGATAAACAGGATTGGAGGTGCAGTGGGAGTGCCCATGTGTACATGGAGTAGGGAGCTTTTTGCTGAGTAGAACTGTGGGAGAGATTGGACCATGGAAAGGAAACACTGAGTGCTCTCTATGTGGCAGGCATCTCGCCAGTCATCTCTCTACGGATGAGGAAAATGAAGAGGTGAAAAGCCTCCTTGAACATCTGGAAAGCAGAGCAGCTGGCACTTTCATCAGAATCCATGCTGCACTGGTCACTCTCCAAACGCCCCAGCTCTGTCCTCCGTTCTGCTCTGTGTCCCGGGGGGCTGACTTCTGTGGAGGCTTCACCCTTCTGTTAGGTTCAGCCAAGAAGAAGCTATGGCAAGAGGCCAGGGAGGGAGGAGAGAGAGGGCAAAGCATTCAGTCTCGCTGCTCCTCCCGCCTGGCCACAGTGCAGGCTCTGCTGGCTCTGGGAACACCATTGCTGCAAGTGGGGGACTGCTTCCAGCCCTCCAGCTGATCTGGACGTCGCTCCTCACCCTCTGTTGGTCCCCTTCATCTGCCCATCATGTCATTCATCTCTCTTCAGCCCCTCACCTGGAACGGCCCAGTCTCCTGCTGGGATCCCAGCTGAGGCCAAGCTGGACCTTCTCCCGCCTTAGTACCGTGTTCCCCATCTCCACTGGGATGCTCCCCACAGCCCCATCCTCACCCACCTGAGACAGGAAGGCGACTTGGCAAAGTCTGCCTCCCCGTTGAGTCTCCTGCCTCCCCGTCAAGTCTCTAACACCTCCTGCCTTTCTGGGCTGGTGCTGCTGTGGAAACAATGAAACGGGTTTCCAGGGGCTGGGACTGAGTTCCTCCGGAGCCCTCATCTCCTGGGACATGCTGGGTCTCCTGGGCTTCCACCTAGAAGAAGCAGAGTGTCCCGAGGTTGGGGGAGGGGTCTGAAACTAGGTTTTGTCTCCTCCTCCCCCCGGCTGTGGGTCGCAAGGAAGAAGAAGTGGCAGAGGCTCTCCCCACGAGCTGCAGGACGCTTAGGAGTGACCTAGGGTGACCCCTCTTGGTTTCAGCAGCAGGAACAGGCCCGCGAGTGATGCACACACTAGGTGGATGCCCCCTGTGTCTGCTTCACGCCCAGGCTGTGCCCTGAGTGCCACACACAGGCCTCCAAGTGCCCCAGGGACCTACCTAACCCAGGATCACTGACACCCAACACACTCCCCTCCCCTAACGTCCCCTCCATCAGGGAAGACACCAGAAGCCTGGAGTCATCTCTGACAGTCTTTCTCCATCCTCAACCTCCGACCTTATACAGGTTCTCATGAGTCCAGCAGTCTGACTTGCTAAACTGCTCTGGACCCTGTCCTCTCCTCCCCTGGCCATCTCCACTCCCCTAGTCCAGGCTTCATTATCTACACTCAGTTGCAACGACAGCCTCCTCATTTCTCTCACTTGTCCCAGTCTTGCTACCTCCCATCCATCCTCTGATCTAACTAAGCATGTCTCTTCCATGCTTAGAAGGAGCCCCGGATCTCTAACCTGTGTGATATACTCAGGCCTCCCTCTCCAGCTTTGCCTTGGAAGCAAAACCCTATTCGATGGTCTGTGATCCATGAGCCTCTCTGTTGGCTTCTTCATGCGTCCCTCTGAGTCTGTTTCAGAGGGGCCCCTTGGAAAGGGTTCCTCCTCATTCCCACCAGCATCATCACTGTTGTCGTAGTCTGAGTTCCTCCAAATGCATGACTCAAGGTCCCAGTGTAAGTAGTTTATAGGGAAGTGATTCTGAGAAGCGGGAGTAAAGGGGTGTGAAGAATGCAACAGGGAAGGGAGAAAAGTCCACCCTCGTGTATTCTATCATCTGTGCACTGTGCGATGGGGCTGCGCTGCACCAGGACCCTGGGGAGCCTACAGAACACCTCCCAGAAATCGTCTACCTGCAGAAAGTTGCTCCAGACACTCACTCTGTTGGGTAAGGGCCTTTACACCCCTTGTCTGCATAGCCTGCCCCAGCTGGTCAGGGGCTGAAGAGCCTGCGGCCAATGAGGAGATGTGCAGCACAAGCTTGGGGTAAGATGCTGGCTGTGGGAGGCGACCTTTGTCTGAAATCAGCAGTGAGCCAAGGGATGTGACTACATCCTCCTGGCCTGGCTTGCTGGGGCTCAGTGCACATGAGGTGCCCCAAGTTGCTGAGGAGGAGGCCGTGGTCAGAGTGTACCTCTGGAAGGAGTTTGGGCTTTGCTGTTTTATTTCCTGGGTTCAAACTTTGGCGCCTGCAGTAGGTCTTCTAGTGGGCCACACCACACTTGAGCCACCATGTCGATAAAATAGGGACAATAAATTCTACCATTATAAGGTGTTTGGGACTTCCCTGGTGGCTCAGATGGTAAAGCATCTGTCTACAATGCAGTAGACCTGGGTTCGAGCCCTGGGTTGGGAAGAGCCCCTGGAGAAGGAAATGGCAATCCACTCCAGTAATATTGCCTGGAAAATCCCATGGACAGAGGTGCCTTGTAGGCTACAGTCTATGGGGCCGCAAAGAGTCGGACACGACTGAGCGACTTCACTCACTCACTCACTCATAAGGTGTTTGTGAGAATCAACCATGCCATCAGAAATGAGTGCATATGGCAAAGTCTGACGTCACACACAGCTGGTTGTGTTTGTTTCTTTCTTCCCTCACAGAGCTGGCGCTGTCGGCTCTTCATTACCCTGCTCCCTCAGCCAAGAGCACCCCAGCTCCTCCACACTGTAGATTCAGCCTGTGTTACCAGGAGCCCTGGCCTCCTGGCCTGGCTTTGGGGTCAGCACAGCTGCAATCCCCTCCCCAACTCCAGGGTACAGAGCTGAAGTAGCTTTTGTGGAACATGGAAGACGTCAATGCATGCCACACAGCAATAACACTCTTCTAAATTTCCATGAACCGTTTCTGGCTTTCCCCCCAACCCCTCTTCTGACCCAGCTGCCTTTCTCACATGGGTGAATTTAGCTTGAACCGAAACTTCCGGTTCTACCCCTCCATGCTTAGCCCTCCACTTTGGCCTCTGATCTCTATTCACCTGCTATGGGTTGAATTGTGCCTCCCCCCGGCAATTTCATATGTTAAAGTCCTAACTATCAGCATCTCAGAATGTGACCATATTTGGAAATAGGGTTGATGTAGACATTCATTATTATGATGAGATCAAAACAGAGTAGGGTGGGCCCCTAACCCAATGTGACAGGTACCCTAAAGAAGAGGCAAAATTTGGACAGAGACGCATACACACGAAGACCTTCCTGTGAAGACCAGAATTGTGCTGTACATGCCAGGGACCCACCAGGATGCCAGGAGAGTGGCCTGGCACAGTTCCTTTCCTGGTGCCTTCAGAGGAACACGGCCTTGCCAACACCTTGACCCTGAGCTTCCAGCCTCCAGAACTGGGAGACAATGTATTCCTTTTGTTTTAAGCTTCCCAGTTTTTGGTGCCTTGTTCCAGCAGCCTGAGCAAACTGACATATCACCTAAAAAGGCAACTTATTTTCTGTGTCATAGATCATGTTTCTAGCCCTCTTTTCTTTTTTATTATTTAATATTTACTTATAAATGAACAATGTTCCTGTCCCCATATTATCCCTTGGTTTCTCTGTACGTGTTTATCTTTCTGGACTCCCACTTGGACTGTGAACCCCTTGGAGGCAGGCTATATGTCATTCTCATTGTTGTATCTTCAAGGTCTGGCACAGAGCCTGGCCCACAAGAGTCATTAATTAAGGTTTGCTGGAGATTTTTTGAAAGCGGTAACTCTGATGCTGGCCCTTGAAGTGTGGCCCTTCGGACAGGCAGAGCCATCCGGAGAAGGCATTAGAGGGATGAGAATGGTGCTAGCAAAATTCAGAGGCACGATACATACTAAAGGAATGAGTGAGTAACTCACTGTTGCCTGGGAGATGGGGTTCGGGATTCCGGGAGAGATGGAGGCAGGGTGGGATAGAGGGTTAGGAGAAGTGGGCATCGGGGTTTCAGGGTTTGGGAGTGCATTTAACTGAGAAGGCAGTGGAGCGGTAGAGAATCATGGATAAGAGAGGGAACAACCGAGGGGCTCTGGGAAGATTATTTAGCTATGGAAGAGTCCAAAGACAGGGAGGCCAGGGAGGCCAGTGGCTGGGGCCACCATCCAGGTGAAAGATCACAGAGGCCTGAACCCTCAGGGGCGTGAGGATGAAAAGAAGATGAAAGACATTTCGGAGAAAGAAATGTGTGCCCGATGACTAATTTAGAGATATCTTCCCCTTTGAGGTGCCTGTCTCCAAGCTCTTCCTCCTTCTGAAGATGCCACGCTGAGAATTTCCATGATGTAGGCAGTGACGTATAAATCACCCCACCCCCGTGACCTCTGTGGCAGCTGTCAGTCTTGGGGATGGAGCAGAGGAATGAGTAACCCCCACCTCAGGCTGCTGAGGTTTCTGGTCCACTATTCAAAATGTCATGGAAGCNCCACGCTGAGAATTTCCATGATGTAGGCAGTGACGTATAAATCACCCCACCCCCGTGACCTCTGTGGCAGCTGTCAGTCTTGGGGATGGAGCAGAGGAATGAGTAACCCCCACCTCAGGCTGCTGAGGTTTCTGGTCCACTATTCAAAATGTCATGGAAGCAAGTGATTTTTCACCTTTTTAAAAAACATATATAAACTTTTTTTCTTTTCATTCATGACTAATGTAAGTTAACTGTATAAAAAAAATCTGAAAAGATAGTAGCATTAGTTCTTATGAGTGTAAGGTGAAAATTGTTTTCAATAAAAACAGTCTTGGGTAATCCCTTAAGTGGAAGGACCTGGGATATTAGAAATTCAGAAGACAAAGGTTATGCTGTATAACAACTTTTGACTGTAACCTCTTTTTCCATGGAGCATCAAGGACCAAGATCTGGTTTGAAGTGGGTGAAAGGACTGTTTGAAGGTGGTGGGTAGATAGATTAAATGTTTGCTGGGTATGAGTCCATTATATGGGTAAGTCAAATAAGAAAATAAAAATCACCTGAAATGTTACTCATTAAGTGGAAGGACCTGGGATATTAGAAATTCAGAAGACAAAGGTTATGCTGTATAACAACTTTTGACTGTAACCTCTTTTTCCATGGAGCATCAAGGACCAAGATCTGGTTTGAAGTGGGTGAAAGGACTGTTTGAAGGTGGTGGGTAGATAGATTAAATGTTTGCTGGGTATGAGTCCATTATATGGGTAAGTCAAATAAGAAAATAAAAATCACCTGAAATGTTACTCACTTTTTGGTGAATATCCTCTTTCCATTCTTTTTTCTTTTTCCCCTAATGCATTTTAAAAGCTATATTCAGTGGAGTCTAAAGTGCCTCTTGATGTGGTGACTGAGAAAGACACCTCACGTCTGTGGTATTCCTGCCAAAAAGGCAGAACCTGACAGAGGAAACATCAGACTAACCCAAACTGAGAACCAGTCTATAAGATTATTGGTCCAGACTCGTCCAAAGTATCAGCGTCATAAAATGAAAAAGACAGTGAAAGACTAACTGCTTCAGATTAATGGAGATGAGACATGGCGACCAAACAGAATGCATGACTCTGGATTTCATCCTAGGCTAGAGAGGAAATTGCTGTAAAGGAATCAACACTGGAGAGGATGTGGAGAAAAGAGAACCCTCTTGCACTGTTGGTAGGAATGCAAATTGATCCAGCCATTATGGAAAACAGTATGGAGATTCCTTAAAATAAAAAAAAAAAAGCAACTAGGAATCAAACTACCGTATGACCCAACAATCCCACTACTGGGCATATACCCTGAGGAAACCATAACTGAAAAAAGACGCATGTACCTCAATGTTCATCGCAGCAATATTTACAATATTTACAATGACTAGGACATGAAAGCAACCTAAATGTCTATCGACAGATGAATGGATAAAGAAGTTGTGGTACATATACACAGTGGACTATTACTCAGCCATAAAAACGAACACATATGACTCAGTTCTAACAGGATGGATGAATCTCGAACCTATTATACACAGTAAAGTAAGTCAGAAAGAGAAAAACAAATATCATATATCAACACGTATATATGGAATCTAGAAAGACGGTACTGATGAACATATCTGCAGGGCAGCAATGAAGATGCAGACAGAGAAGAGACTGGTGGATACGGTGGGAAGGAGAGGGTGGGATGAACTGAGAGAGTAGCCCTGAAATATATAGATTACCACATGTAAAATTAGATAGCCAGTGGGAATTTGCTGTATGATGCAGAGAGCTCAAATCCAGTGCTCCGTGACAACCTAGAGGGGTGGAATGGGGTGGAAGGTGGGAGGGAGTCTCAAGAGAGAGAGGATATATGTATACTTGTGGCTGATTCATGTTGACTTTCGGCAAAACGCAACATATTAATGTAAAGTGATTATCCTCCAATTAAAAGAAGTAAATTTTAATTTTAAAAAGGACATTATTGGAGCACTTAGTGAATTGGATTATATAGTGGTATTACGGCAATGTTAAATTTCCTGAATTTTATAACTGCAACCTAGATAGCATATTCAAAAGCAGAAACATTACTTTGCCAACAAAGGTCTGTCTAGTCAAGGCTGTGGTTTTTCCAGTGGTCATGTATGGATCTGAGAGTTGGACTGTGAAGAAAGCTGAGTGCCAAAGAATTGATGCTTTTGAACTGTGGTGTTGGAAAAGACTCTTGAGAGTCCCTTGGACTGCAAGGAGATCCAACCAGTCCATTCTAAAGGAGATCAGTCCTGGGTGATCTTTGGAAGGAATGATGCTAAAGCTGGAAACTCCAGTATTTTGGCCACCTCATGCAGAGTTGACTCATTGGAAAAGACTCTGATGCTGGGACGGATTGGGGGCAGGAGGAGAAGGGGACGACAGAGGATGAGATGGCTGGATGGCATCACTGACTCGATGGACGTGAGTTTGAGTGAACTCTGGGAGTTGGTGATGGACAGGGAGGCCTGGCGTGCTTCGATTCATGGGGTTGCAGAGTCAGACACGACTGAGCGACTCAACTGAACTGAGCCGAACTGAACTCTTCTTTAGGAAAAAGAAAGTCTTTTCTCTCAGAGGAAATGAATGTCTTTTTCTTGGGAAAAATATTTGGGTAATGATATATGCAACTTATTCTCAAGTAGCTTGGGGAGTGTGTGTACAGAGAGAGATAGAACATGACAAAGCAAAATGCTGACAATTACTAACAACGGGTGAAACTGAGTGAAGGATATTTGGAGGTTATTTGTACTATTCTTGCATTCTTCTGCAAGTTTGAATATGTTTCAAAACTAAAAGGTAAAAAAAAGTCCAGTCCAATTAAAATTAAAACTTCGGTCTCTGGAAGAAAATATTTGAAAAGATATATCCAATAAAAGACTATTATACAAAGAACTCTTAAAACTCAACACTAGGAAAACAAACAACACAATTTATTAAATGTACAAAATACCTGAACAGACAACTCACTAAGGAAGATATATCAGTTGCAAATAAGCATGAAAATCATATGTTATCAGGAAATTGCAAGTTAAAACAACAATAAGATATCACCACAGACCTGTTTGACTATCCAAAATCCAAAACACTGACAACACCAGATGTTGGTGAGGATGTGGAAAAATAGAAACTCTTATTCGTTGCTGGTGGGAATACAAAATGGTATTCTTGTCTGAAAAATCCCATGGACAGAGGAGCCTGGTGGGCTACAATCCATGGAGTCACAAAGAGTCAGACACGACAGCAACTGAGCAGGCGCGCACAGCCCCTTTGGAAGAGAGTTTGACAGCTTCGTACAAAATTACACATACTTTTACCATATGATCCAGCAATTGCACTCCTTGGTGTTTACCCAAATGAGTTAAAAGTTTATGTTCACGCAAAAACCTGCACACAGATGTTTATAGCAGCTTTATTCATAATTGCTAACACTTGGAATCAACCAAGATGTCCTTCAATAGGTGAATGGACAAATGAACTGTGGCCCATTCAGACAATGGGCTATTATTCAGAGCTAAAGAGAAATGAACTATCAAACCATGAAGACATGGAGCAACTTTATAAGCATATTAGTGAGTGAAAGAAACCAATCTGAAATGGCTACATGTGATTCCAACTATATGACATTCTGGAAAATGCAAAACCATGGACCCAGTAAAAAGGTCAGTGGTTGCCAGAGGATGCAGGGAGAGGGGATGAAGAGGCAGAGCATGGAGGAGTTTGAGGACAGCGAAACTCTTCTGTGTGATGTTATGATGCAGGATACATGTCATTGTGCATTTGTCCAAATTCGAATACTGAGAACACCAAGAATGTCGAACACCAAGAGTGAACTTTGGCGTGAACTATGGACTCTGGCTGATGATGCTGTGTCAGTTGTAGGCTCGTCAGTTAAAACAAATGTACTGTTGTGGTGGGGGTGTCAGCGGGGAGAAGCTGTGCTTTTTGGGAGACAGGGAATATGTGAGAACCCTTTATACTCTCTGCTCAACTTTGCTGTGAACCTAAAACTGCTCTTTAAAAAAATCGATTAAAACAAAATTTTAGTCTCCTACTACACTCCTATTAGATGGATTAAAAAGAGCAACAGCGATGCCAAGCTGTTGGTGAAGATGAATAGCCACTGGAGCTCATTCATGGCTGCTGGGAAGTGAACGCTGTGCAGGCTCTTTGGAAAACCAGTTTTTCAGTGTCTTTGAAAGTTAAACACACACCTGCCATGGAACCCAACACTCCCACTCCTAGCTATTAGTCAAGAGAAAGGGAAGCTTGTGTTCACACAGAAATCCCATATGTGAATGTTTATACCAGTCGTATTTATAATTCTATCCCCAAACTAGAAACAAATCAAATGTTCTTCAATAGGTAAATGGTTGGACAAAGGGTCATGTATTACTCAGTGGAATACTACTCAGTAATGAGAAGGAAACTTGATTCAGCAATACAGATGACACTCAAGTCGGCTGTACTAAGTGAAAGATCCCACACTCAAAAGGCTACCGACTGTGCGGTTTCATTTATTCTGGAAAAAGCAAAACAACGACAAGAAAGAGATCAGTGATTTCTAGGGCTGGGCGTGGAGGAAGGAGTTGATAACAGAGGGGTGCAAGGGAACTTTTTAGGGCGGTGGGAATGCTTTACATCGTGGCTGTGGTGGTAGTTATACAACAGTATGAATTTGTCAAAACTCACAGAATTGTGTATTAAGGATGATGGTAAAGAAAGCAGCCTGCAATGCAGGAGACCTGGGTTTGATCCCTGGGTCAGGAAGATCCCCTGGAGAAGGGAATGGAAAACTACTCCAGTATTCTTGCCTGGAAAATCCTATGGACAGAGGAACCTGGCAGGCTACAGTCTATAGGGTTGCAAAGAGTCGGACAGGACTGAGTGGCTAACATAGCTTACCATGACTAGATTATATCTCAGTTATACAAAAAGACAAATGATAAGAATTTCTCAAAGCTTCTCTCCTCCCCTACAGCTCCCAGGCAGACACACTTCAGAAACCTGCGGTGGGGAAAGGGAATCTTATCTCTCTCTTCTGCATCTTCAGATTGGGCTCAGGGTTGAGTGGGCGTCGGGGAGGTCAAGGAAAGTGCCAAGTCTGTTCGGAAGGGAGACTTTGTAAACTGTAGTTAGATCCCTCTAAGCAGCAGATGCCCAAACTCTGGTTCTTGCTGTCACAGAGTAAACAATTTTGTGGTTATATGGAGCTCCCTCTGTGGTCTCTCCTCACTGGGCCCTGGGCTTATGACACATTCCCTGGCTGACCACCTGCCCTTTCCATTCCTGCCCCCATCCAACCTTGCTGAGGGGGTCCTTCTCTAGTTTCCCTGCCCTGGAGAGCAGACTTGCTGCAAAGGGATATTTGGGGATGACTCATGCCCAGTACCCTGCACTGTGTCCTGTAGGTCCCTTGGGAGTCAGTCCTCTCTTTTGTTGCCAAACTCCAGAAGGCACATCCCCCAAACCCACCCTCACCAGTGACAGCTCCCATGGTCCCCTCATCTTCAGACTTTTCTCTGTGAAAGGGGAGCTCAGGCTCTGGGTCCTCTGAGCTCTAAGGAAGTCCCGGTGGCTTGAGCCACGTGGGGTGAAGCACAACACTTGGACTATCCCTTGGTGGAAAGTCTCAGCAGCTGTTCTCCTCTCCCGGGTCAGTGTGAGTCTGGAGGCAGGTGATGGCGTGTGATCTCTTGCTGAGTCCTGCAGTAATTCTGAGACAGGAAAGTCCCATTTAGCATCCTATTACACATAACTAGCATGCAGTTTAACAAAACTGGGACCTCACCCATGTTTTATAATCTGCTTTTCCACTTCACACTGTTTGGAGCATCTCTTCATGTCAATAAACACATGTCAATAAACATATCTACATTCATACTGTTTAAAACAGCTGATCAGTTTTCCCTTGTATAGATATATGGTGACTTACTATATTGAACCCCCATTGTTGGCAGTTTGTTTCTAATTTTAGATTTCATTAACAGTGCTATGACTAGGTCAATTTAGGTTTAGTTGATGGCACTTTAGCTGCAGGGTCCTCACTTACTTTGGTCACCTGATATGAAGAACCGACTCATTGGAAAAGACCCTGATTCTGGGAAAGATTGAAGGCAAAAGGCGAAGGGGGTGGTCAAGGATGACACGGTTAGATAGCATCGCCGACTCAATGGATGTGAATCTGGGCAAACTCCGGGAGACAGTGAAGGACAGGGGAGGGTGGCGTGCTGCAGACCATGGGGTCGCAAAGTGTCGGACACAACTTAGCGACTGAACAACAACAACCTCACTTGCACAGAACTTTTTCACACGCCCAGGAGAGGGCTCTAACAACATTTTGTCTTCTTTTTGAGAAAAGGGCCCTCTAAATTGTACAAGCGTCAGGCCCCACAAAAGCTGGATGTGCCCTTGGCTATGATAAACATCCTCACAGTCAATTTTCTTTTGGCTACATTTTTATTTCCTTAGGATGAACTCCTAGAAACAGAAGTGCTGGGTTAAAGCAGATGCACATTTTTGGGATTCTTGGAACAGCTTGTCAAGAAGCCCTCCAGAAAAAGTGACCTAATTTACATCCCAACCCTGCCCTGGACGAGAATGCCCAAGATTGTGGTGGTTTCTATGGGATTGTGTTTCCCTGTTACTGATTTGGTCATAGCTGCCATTACGCCTTTTCCCAAAATCAGGGGTCTTGACCTGAGATCCTTGGGACACAAGGGTAGAATTCCTGGGGCGGTGAACTCAGATGAGAAAAATTTACATCTTCCTTTTCATCACTAGCCTCTAGGTGAAATGTAATAGATCTTTCCATCCTGAACGTGGGCCACAAATCCCTGAACCATAACCAGGAGGTAATGGGAGGTAATGGGAGGTTAGCAGTCCCACTACCTACAGAAATCACAGATGTTTTCATGTCAGCTGTTGAACTCATGCTCAACAGCACTTCAAAGTTATAGTAATTGTCATATCTGCAACTAGATTTTGTTATTTTAACGTGATAATAAAAATCATGTATCATCCAATCACAAGTATTTAATAGTTTGAAAGCTGCGTTCAGTAGAATTGATTTCCTTTGCAATCACGTATTTTTTTTTTTTGGTTTATGAATTAGAAAACCTTGTTCTGAAAAGGGGTCCACAGGGTCATCAGACTGCCGAAGTGTTTATGCACAGCAACGGTCAGAACCCTTTCTGTATGGGACCCTTGACTCACTTGTTCTTGAAACTTGTGCATGATACAAAAGGAAAGGAATTAAACTTTCATGACCCCAGCCTGGAGTCAGTTCTGTGTCGGGGGATGGGATACAGAAAGGGCTGGATGGCCGCTTGCCCTTGAGGCGCTCACAGTCTCGATGGGAGATATAGTTTTGCAGCTTCTGCCACTCACTGTCCTGTGGGCTGGGGACCCAGGTTCTCAGATTCTCCATGATTAAAAAAAAAATCAGAAATCTAGATCTTTTTTTATATGGTTCCATATAAAACAACTCTTTCAAGTTTTAAATGTTGGCAACCAATCCAGATTTTTATAAACCACTGTGTGGGCCAAATAAAGCATGTCTGAGGACTAAATCTGGCTCAAAGGCCACCACTTTTCAACCTTTGCTCTAGGAGGAGAACAGAATTTCAGTCAGTGTGGAACGAATCATTCTGTGCAACAAATCAGCTGGGATTCTGAGTGTCCACCCTGCCCTGCCGTGTAACACCTCTACTCTACTCCCGCAAATCAGAGACGGGATTGGAGCCCCGGTCTTGGAAAGAGAAAAAACATAAGAGAAGGGGCTCCATGGTGGGTTATGGTGGGGAGGAGGGGTCGCTGCAACCTGGCTGCCATCCAGGTGAGGAGAGGTGGCTGGAGACAGTGCTACAATGATGAGGGCATCAAGGGCGCTATGGGAAAAACGAGGTCAATTAAATGATTGTGTGCCCAGAAAACACAAGATCCTCTAGCAGAGAAGCAGAAAACAAAACCAAAATGAACAAACAAAAAAAACCCTATTTGAATTAAGAAAAATTGATGGGCTACATCAATTTTAGGGTACAAGATAAATATGCAAAAAACAATTATGTACTTTTTTCTCTTCTGACAATAAACACAGAAAAATGAAAATAGGAAAAATATTCCATTTATAATCTTGACAACAAGTCCAAAATAGGTTAGGAATAGATTTAACAAGAAAAACGTAGGGCCTATATGAAGAAAGCTATACAGTCTTGTGGAAGGACTGAACATGAAAACTGAATATATGGGAAGAAGTACCAATACTCCTGGATGGGAAGACTTAATATCATAGAAAGGTCAGAACTCCCCAGGTCAGTTCCAAATAGAGTGAAATGTTTATATGAAGAGTAAATGCCTGGAAATAGCCAAAAAGTCATGGAAAATAATAACAGTGCAAAAGAACTTGCATTATTTTGTATCAGAACAAACAACAAACTTCTCTATTATAGGAATAGAGAAGTAGATCAATGAAATATACAGAACAGGAAATACAGAAATAGATACCAAATATATATCAGAATTTAGCATTTGACAGAGTGAGCTTTTGATTATTTAATACATGATGCTCTCACAGTTACAGTACATTCAATTCCATTCAATCACTCAGTCACGTCCAACTCTTCAAGACCCCATGGACTGCAGCATACCAGGCTTCCTTGTTCATCACCAACTCCTGGAGCTTACTCAAACCCATGACCATCAAGTTGGTGATTCCATCCAACCATCTCATCCTCTGTCGTCCCCTTCCCCTCCTGCCTTCAACCTTTCCCAGCGTCAGGGTCTTTTCCAAAGAGTCAGGTCTTTGCATCAGGTGGTCAAAGTATGGGAGCTTCAGCTTCAGCATCAGTACTTCCAATGAATATTCAAGACTCATTTCCTTCAGGAAAGGAAATAGTACATCCAGAAGCAAGTAATTTTTCCATCTTCATAATAATTTCAGATTATTTAAAGATTTAAATGTAAAAAAAAAAAAGAAAAAAGAAAATTTAAACTATATGAATAATCTGAGTGAAATACTCAAATTGAGAAGCTATGAAAGAAAAATGAGGCTCCAAAAAGCAATTTAGAACAAAGATACATAAGCGGAGTCAACAGACAGATGAGAGATTTGGAAAATGTATGTTATAAAAATGTTAGATAAAGTTAAAAACTGCAATGCATAGTGAGGTTTAACAAGCTGATAAGGAACCAATAACTCAACAGAAAAGTGACCATAGGACAAAAACAGGCAATTCATGGAAGAATAGATCCAAACAAGCAACAAACAAATGAAAAACCACTCAGATTCAGTAGTAGGGAAATGCAATGTAAAGGAACAACGAGTGACGACTTTATATCTGTAGCTATTACCCGCATTTCTGGCAGGAAGCATAGGAAAAGATTATCTCACAGGTTGATTGTGGAAACACGAAACATCATTGTTTTTTTGAAAAGTAGCTTTATTAAAATTATGTATCATATATATGGGCTTCCCAGGTTGCGCTGCTGGTAAAGAACCCACCTGCCAATGCAGGAGATGTTTATTATTTCCTCTCTATTTGTGTGTGTGTGTGTGTGTGTGTGTGTGTGTGTGTGCACGAGCATGTGTTTATTGCCTTTTCCTACCCATCCCCCCAAAAAACAGCACCATCAGGGGAGGGAGCTTTTAGGTTCAGCATAGTATGTCAATTGAATTAAACAATTTCCTACTCACTTATTCTTTTTTATTGACTCACTCTTTTATTCATTCCTTTATTCATTTATTCCCTTATTCATTCCAGAAACACGTTCTATTGGCCAATGACTTTTCCCCTGATCTGAATCTTCCACTTTCTAGGATGAGTTTGGGGAGATGGGGAGGCTGGGAGTGGGGACATAACTGCAGAATTCCGGGAATGCATCTACAACTTGGGAGAGCTGGGTGAGTGTAAAGCTCTCTAGGGAAGGAGGAAAGATTTCAAAAAGCATAAGGCGCTGAAGGATCAGAGAAGACAAAGTTGGGAGTGATAGGGTGGAAGCTGGGCAGATGGAGACTTCTCTCTGTCCCCACCACCCTCAGGCCCGCATCTTCCCACTGCCCAGCATTTGGTCTGCCAGGCAGAGGCTCTCCTCATCTCTGCATGTTGAAATCCTACCCTTCCTTGCAGGGCCAGACCAGATGTCCTCGAAGTCTTCCTTGACTCCTCCAGCTGGAAGGGCCGCTCCCTGCTGCAAACAAACTTCCAAAGTCTGGACCTCCCTTGTGGTGCTGACCACTTCCTGCTTGTGCTATGGTGTGGCCCCTCCCTCTGCCCAATAGGCAGAGGCTCTGCCTGGCTGTTCCCAGGGATCTCAAGGGGCCCAGGGCCCAGCACCAAGCAGATGCTCAAGCTTAATGTGTGAGCAGCATTGTATGTTCAGAGGACAGTGATAATGACCCCATTTTACAGATGGGGAAATGGAGGCACAGATGCAGGGCATGATTTGCTTCCAAAGCAAAGCTGCAGCACAGCCTAGGCTCAGCTTGCATATCTGGTCCCAGCGGCAAGGCTCTTTCCAGGGCAGCTTGATGGGAAGTGGGGGTAGGGTGCGGTGGGTGGGAGCTGGGTCCTGAGAACCAGCAGGCCAGAGAGATTTGGAGTTCGAATGGCCAAGTTCAGGGAAAGCACAACTGGGGAGGAGCCAAGGTATTTATTATGCTTGGTCTCCAGCTCCAAACAGAGCTGATGGATGGAGCTGCTCCAGTTCCTATAAACAGCTTGGGCCTCCCTCCCCTCCATGTTCTCAGCACCATAGCCCCAGCTGATCCCAGGGAGATGAGGGTGGAGGGGAGATGACTGAAGGAGGGGAAGGAGAAGAGGAGAGTGGGGGGCAAAAGGGGGATGCAGAAGAGAAGCCAGGGTCCTAGAGGCAAGAGGAACCGAGGGGAACGAGGATGGCGAAGGCAGATTCCTCTTCCCCAAAGCAGTGCCACTGGGTCTCCGGGGTCTGTCTGAGAAGCCTGTCACCCATTCTTGGTTTGATCTTAATCCCCACAAGACTTTAGGTCCTAGAGGGCAGGCCCATCCATTCAGGAAGCCTTTTCTTTGAACTTGCCTCTGTGCTGGCTCACGGGCCCCGGCGATACAGGAGGGACTCTGTGTGGGATCTCCCTCCAGGAGCTCCTGGTCTAGTGGCAGGTCAGGCAGGCCGACACCCTGATGTTGGGGCCCAGGGCACCCAGAGCAGTCAGTGGCTGGAGGAAGGAAATCAGGATGGTCTTCTCAGAGGAGGTGATACTGGCAAGGGCTGAAAAGGAGGGGTTGGCAAAGGGGTCAGGATGGGTGAGACATTTTGAGTAGAGGAGGTGGGAGAGAGCCGGGAGTTGGGAGGGTCAGGAGGCAGTGCTGCCTAATGGTTAAGATCACTGGCTCCAGAGAGAAGCAGGGTGAACCTGGGTTCAGTCTCAGCTCTGGCACTTGGTAGCTGTGGGATCTTGAGTCTCGGTGTCTCTAAAGTGAGGATGACAATTACAGAAATGGTTTTAAAGCGTGTTAGAATTATCTTCGGCCATGTATGTCAAGTGTTCAGTGCAGACCCCAACCTGGAGGTGCTAATTAAGGGTCAGCTTGGAATAAGAGGTGGGAGGCAGCCAGAGAGAGATGGAGCTGGAGGGCTGCAGGACCTGTGAGCTACTAAACAGCAAGGGCGCAGAGAGCAGACAGTGGATCTTGGATTCCAGGGAAGGGGACTGAGCCAGCACAGGGAATCGACAGGGTGCAGCAGCTGGTGGGCCAGGGCTGCTAGCCCCCCACCTGCCCACCTGGCCTGCAGGCCTAGCCCCTGCTGGGCCCGGGCCCTGGTGGAGTGCCGCAACGGCTCACCAGATCAAGTGAGCCTGGCCACCTGGCACTGCAGTCTGTCTGTGACGGGGCCTATGCACTGGCCTCCTCTCCATCTCTGGAACTTGCCGGATGCTCTGATGACCTAGTTGGCAGCTGTGTCCATGTTCAGCTGAAAACAGGAATTTCTGCCTTGCTGGGGGTCTTGGCCAGGTGAGCACACGCCTCTGTTTGCCAGGAAAAGAGGTTAGGGGCCTGGAGGCTCCCGCAGAGCCCTGGACTGAGCTCAGTCCGTGCTACTGTCCTCCCGTGGGCCATCAAGGAGCTTCTCCTGTGTGCCAGGGTGTTGAGTCACATAAATGCTCACCCCCNCACACGCCTCTGTTTGCCAGGAAAAGAGGTTAGGGGCCTGGAGGCTCCCGCAGAGCCCTGGACTGAGCTCAGTCCGTGCTACTGTCCTCCCGTGGGCCATCAAGGAGCTTCTCCTGTGTGCCAGGGTGTTGAGTCACATAAATGCTCACCCCCCCCCAGCCCCATCCATGAAATAGGCATTTCAATTTTTCCTTTGGAGAGTAGGAGCTGGGAGCAGAAACCTCAGAGAGGTGAGAGGCCACAGGCCAGAGAAGAAGCGGGGCTGGAGAAATCTCCAGGGTACCTGGGAGAGGGGGGAGGCAGAGCTGGAGCCTGTGGGAGAGAAGGTGGAGAAGAGAAGGTGGGCACCTGCAGAGGGGGAGGTGTCTCACTGTCAGGCAGCTGAGAAGGGGTGATGGAACCACATGAAGACAAGCACAGGGGGCCGCAAAGTGGGAGAGCCCGGGGGCCCTCTCCCTGCCCTCTAGACTTTGCCTCAGTGCCCCTCACCGGACTCCCACCCCCACCCCAGGTGAGGCGCTCTTGTTGCTTCCCCTAGACCCCGCAGCCCACACTCTCACCCTCCAACTCCCTTCTAGGGACCACGAATGCTCTTCTGACCCCTCTTGATTCTTCCAAGTTCAACCTTGAGCAGCCTGGCTGCTCACTCTCAGTCTTCCAGCCCCGGGAGGTCTTTAACTTTCTAGCTGGGGAGGCCTTTGGGTGTCAGGGTAGCAGGGCTGGATGCTCAGGAAGGCCTGGGGCTGGAGACAGAGATGTGGGCCTCGTCAGAGCGATGGGGCAGCCACATCAGCGAGGATGATGATGTTCCTGGGAGAAGGGCCCTGCTGATTGCCGTTCGGATGGCTTGAGGAAGATGAGCACACAGCAAAGGCCCGAAAGGAGTGGCGTCTAGGGTCCTCGATGTCAGGGGAGTGTCCCAAGGGGAGGGTGTGGGTGACTAGGGGGTAGAGGCGGGCCCCTCAGTGGAGGGGTCAGGGAAGTGTGCTCTGAAAAGTACAACCTTGCTGACCTCAGCCCTGGGTTGGGGAGATTGCTGGGGACAGCTGGAAGCGGTCTGGAATAGATTAGGATGGAGGGGAGGGAGAGGAAGCTACTTTACTGAGAAGTTTATCCATGATGTCGGGAAAGGAAGGGGGAAAGTGGTTTAAGGGTCTTTGTATTGTTTTTAAGATGGACAAGACTTGAGCACAGCTGAAATCTGCGAGGAAGACAGAAGCGGAGAGGAGAGGCTGAAGGGAGAGCAAAGTGAGAAAATGAACGAGTGAGAGAGGACAAGACACGCCCAGTGCTGCCTCTGCACAGGGCGGGGAGCGGACACAGAGAAGGCACTTGAATGGAGCTGCAGAAAGAGAAAGGCACTAACAGGCTCCTGTTGGAAGCCACCGTTTTCTTCACAGGTGGGGAACGGGGTTTGCCGAGTGTCAGGAGACAGAGGTGCGGCAGGGGGCATGATGGTGGCTGAGGCACCGAGGGTCAAGATGGTGAGACCCAGGGCCTCAGTCTCCCACCCAGTGGTCCCCAGCCTGACTCCCCAGGGGTCTGCCATGAGGCTTCAAAGGCTGGAAGGGAAGTAGAGGAGGGTAGGGTTCAAGCGGATGCAAAGATTCCCAGCAGCAAGGAGGAGGCTGGCAGGCTGCACCATTTCTCCAACATTATTTTTTAATACATTCATGTGGGTTACACAAAGAGCAGGTCCTGAGGCCTGGGTTGTGGCCTGGCTCCCCGGAGGTGAAAGCAGCATCCTGTAGTGTTTTCAAAGATCAGGCATGAAGAGGCCCACGCCTTGCCCTCAGGCCTGAGAAAGAGTGTTTGTGTGCAGTGAGCACCTGTGGTCATGATCCTGAACAGGGCTAGACCCACCAGCTGCCCCATTTGCCACCAGGGCCCCTGGCCAGGGCCAGGCCACCAGGCCAGCTTCTGGCCCTGCTCTGCCATGGACTCCCTGAGTCTTTGACCCTCTTTCAGCCTCAGTTTTCTCATCTGTAAAATGGGGTGGACAGAGGGCCATTTTCATCATCTCACACTTTACCGAGCACCATTGTGAGCCTGAGTGCAGGCCAAGCACAGTAAGAAGGTGAAGACAATGACACAGAGTCCTGGGCTCATCCTAGGGCTTCCTTTGTCCCCAGACAGCCCACGATTCCATGGGTTATATCTGCATGGGATTTTTCTGTGCATTTTTCTAGGGGGGAAAAAATCCCCTGCATGACAAGGACCAGAAAGGGAGGCTGGAGCCAGCATCGTCTTGTGATGTGACAGCTGAGGGAGAGAAGGAAACTGCCCAGGTCCAACCCCCAAGCCCCCAACCCTGACTCCCTCGGTGAGGTCTGAATCCAGCTTTTTTCACAGGCTCTGTCCTGACTTGAGCAGCTCTGAGCAAGTCCCGTTCTCTTCCTAAGTCTCAGCTGTTCAGGGAGGCAGGAGCGCATGGTCTCAAGTTCCAGGCTATGCTCAACAGAGGGAGGGGGAGGGAGGGAATTCTAGAGAGAAAAGGGGAGCCCACCCAGTCAGCAAAGGACGGACTAAGAGAAACAGAGGCACAGAAGGAGGAGCGGGCCTGTGGCTGCCCGACTTCTCTCTGCCCGCCTGGGAGAGAGGAGGGAGAAGAGCGGGTGGGTGTGCCCAGATGCTCCCTGGCCCCGCTCCAGCCACATGGAGCCATTTCCTGTCCATCTTACTGCCTGCAGCCCCTGCGGTGGCCAAGCTCAGGCTCTGGACACAGGAGGATGTGAGTCTGGAGCTCAGTTCTGGCATTTCTTAGCTGGAGATCCCTGGAGGGAGACTTTCAGAGCCTCTAGTTAAATAGGATAATATACCAACCTCAGAAGGTTGTCATAACGAGGCAAATGCAGGCTTGGGTTTGTCACTGCTGCCAAGTGTGGTGTAAAACATAACCAGAAACCTAAGGGTCTCACTCCTGGCTCACTGGCCAGGGTGGGGCTGAGCTGGAGCAGCAGGCCTGAGCAGGACCTGGGCAGGGAATGGGGGCGGGGGGTGCGGCTAGGGCAGTTATCTGGACCCATGTGTGCAACCTGAGGGTGCCAGGTAGCAAAGCACCTGTTCAGAGCAGGAAGCAGACCAGTCCAGTGCTGGGCCAGAGCCCAGGGAGACTGCCTCTTAACCGACCCCGCCAGAGCTGCCGCAGCCTGCCTGACAGCACGGGATCCAAGCCTTACTCAAGTGGCTGCAGCTCTCTTCCGGTCACAAGCTCTTCATGTTCCAGAGAAGCTGAAAGTCATTATCAGAAGATGTGACAAACAGTCTGCTTGGAAATGTCTCAGACAAATCCTCGTGGTCTTGCCCCTTTCTTGCCCTGGCCCGGCCAGGACAGGACTATCCACATTCAGCCAGCTGGGGCTGCAGAACTTTGGAGCCCTGGCTTTCACACTCCACGTGGTGACCACACACTCTGCGACCACGTGCCCACTGGGCAATGCGGAGGGCAGGGATGTGTCTCATTCCCTGGCACCCCCAGTGCCCAGGGCAGGGTGTGGCACAAAACAGACGCTTGGCAAAGACCTGTAGATCTGATGGGGGTCAGCCTTACACTCTGTCACTCCTGAAACTGCCCAGCTTCCAGCTTCCACAGCTGGACCACATGATGTGCGGCCTGAGAAGGGAGTCACCTACTGGTGCAGCAGGATGCAGGGAAAGGAGCCCTGGGCTGGGACTGAGAGACCGAGGGTCTTGGACCCTGGCTTACTGTGTGATCGTGGGTCAGTCCCCACCCTTCTCCGTGCCTCTGGCTCCCCCACTGTCCCAGCAGGGTCTCCTGACAGAGCCCGTGTGTGGCCTCCAGACTCTCTAGGCTTTGTACTGTTGGCTGAACTTCTGCCGGCGCACACAGCAGCAGGTGGCCAGCGTGGTGAGCAGGATGGCAGACACCACTGCGAAGGTGAGAATGATGATGAGGTTGACATTCTTGAGACCCCCCTTCTCACAGTCCTCGGGACGCACGTGACTCAGGGACACCTCCTCCTGAGAGCCAAAGCGGCAGATCAGGTCCTGGGTGGCATCCACGTCCACACGCCCCCGGTGCAGCTGGGCCGCCAGCCAGCCATTGCCGCAGCAGCTGAGGGGGTTCCCCTGCAGGTAGAGGCGCCGCAGGCTGTTTTCCAGGCCGCCCATGGCACTGCCCGGAAGGAGGCTGAAGCTGTTGTTCCTCAGGTCCAGCACCTCCAGGGACACAGCCTGTGTCCAGGCAGGCAGGCGGCTCAGGCGGTTCTCAGCCAGATTGAGCCGCCTGAGGCAGCTGAAGCAGGGCAGGTCCACCTGCAGGACGGCCAGCCCATTGCCCTGCAGGGCCAGGACCTCCAAGGAGGCCTCCAGGCCCGCCAAGGCCCCTGGGACCACATCCAGCCCAGGGTTAGAGGAGAGGTCCAGCTCGGCCAGTGGTGTGTGGAGGAAGGCACCTGCCTGCAGTATCTCCATCTCATTGTCCGCCAGGTTCAGGACACGGAGAGAGGAGATGCCAGAGAAGGCCACGCAACCTGAGGGTCCAGGCTCAGCTGGGCCCCCGCAGGGGCTGAGCCGGTTCCCCTGCAGGTTAAGCCTCTGCAGACTGGCCAAGCTGGTGAAGGTGTATGGGGGCAGGTCCCACAGGGCATTGTCCTGTAAGAGCAGCGTTCTCAGGGACCCCAGGGCCCTGGAACCCAGCTCCAGCGTCTCCAGCGCATTGTGGCTGACGTCCAGGAGCGTCAGACAGGGCAAGGAGCTGGGCCGGGCCTCAAAGGTCCGCAAGCAGTTCCGGCTGAGGTTCAGGGAGCGCAGGGAGGTCAGGGGCTCAAGAAAGCCCTCCGGAACGAGCTCAATCTCATTGTAGCTCAAATCCAGATTCAAGAGCTGGGAGAGGGGTTGGGTGCTGGCATTGCGGCTGGGGTTGGAGAGGGGCAAGGATGACCAGCCCTCTGAAGGTGCATGGAGGCCCTCGCCTCCACCCCGGGGTGGCTCCGCAGGGAGCCGGATGAGGTTGTTGGACGCGTTCAGGTAAATGAGTCTCGGGAGTGCGCTCAGGTCGGGAAAGTGGAGCAGTTTGTTCTCCCGCAGATCGAGCCAGGCGAGCTGGTACTCGGCCTGCGGCTCCTGGGCCGTCTGAAAGGCCTCGATACTGTTGCAGCTCAGATCCAGGACGCGCAGCTGCTGGAGGCTGAAATCTGAGATGCAGGTGAGGGAGTTCCTGGAGAGGTTGAGGTGCACCAGGTGGGGCAAGGCCTCAAAGGCACCGTCCTCGATGTCCATCAGCACGTTGCTGTGAAGGTCCAGCCGCTCCAGCGCGGGTGTGCCGGAGAAGGTGCGGCGGCCCAGGCGCGTCAGGCTGTTCTCCGCCAGTGAGAGTGTGCGCAGGGCGGGCACCTCCCCCAGCAGCTGCTCCGCCAGGCTGCTGTGCAGGCTGTTCCCCGACAGGTCCAGGGACGTCAGGTGCGGCAGGGGGCCCAGTCCCCCAGTATTCAGCGCCGTGCCTACTGCCAGGCGGTTGTGGGCCAGGTTGAGGTGCTCCAGGTGGGGCAGGGCCTGGAAGACCCCTGGCTGGAGGATGCTGATCTCGTTGGCGCTCAGGTCCAGGTGACGAAGTGCCGTGTAGAAGCCCAGGGGCAAGGCCAGGATGCTCCGCAGCTGGTTCCCAGATAAGTTGAGGACCTCGATGTCCCGTGAGAGCACAGAGGGGACCTGGAGCAGGCCACGGCCCTGGCACCAGACCTCCTTGTCCACCTGGGGAGAGTGGGAGGGCAGGGAGAGCAGTGGACATTAGTGCGTGCGGTAGGAGGTAGAACCCAGCACTCACCTCTAGGAAGGATGACTTGAGCCCCCACCAGGCTTGGCTAGGCCTCTCTTCTGTCCTCCTAGCATGATTCAGCCTAATCTGCCTAGGTCTGCGTGATCCCTACCCTGCTCCCTGCTGCTGTCTTTGGTACGCAGTATTAAAAGCCGGGCTGGCATCAGGGAGGGACTCAAGGAAGCTTTGATGGGTAGACCATACAGATGATAGACAGAAGGAAAAATGTACGAACAAAAAAATTCTGTACTGATTATTATCCTATTTTACAGGAAACTAAGCCACGTATCATTCAGAGTGAGCCAGAGCCAGTGAGGAGCAGGGCCACGCTGGGACCCAGGCCTCCTCGTTCCACATCCCAAATTCCTTCTATGGACCCAGAGAGTTAAACTTACCCAGCTGATGTTTAGATTAGAAGCCACTTTGGGAGAAATGTTTCCAAAAAGGAAAAATGCTCTTTCCACTCTAGTCCTCTGTTTTAATTCTGGTCTCACACCCTCAGATCTCATGCAAACCCTCACTCCATGGAGCACAGCTCTGGTTTCAGAGCCTGCTGCCAGGATGCTCCGCAGCTGGTTCCCAGATAAGTTGAGGACCTCGATGTCCCGTGAGAGCACAGAGGGGACCTGGAGCAGGCCACGGCCCTGGCACCAGACCTCCTTGTCCACCTGGGGAGAGTGGGAGGGCAGGGAGAGCAGTGGACATTAGTGCGTGCGGTAGGAGGTAGAACCCAGCACTCACCTCTAGGAAGGATGACTTGAGCCCCCACCAGGCTTGGCTAGGCCTCTCTTCTGTCCTCCTAGCATGATTCAGCCTAATCTGCCTAGGTCTGCGTGATCCCTACCCTGCTCCCTGCTGCTGTCTTTGGTACGCAGTATTAAAAGCCGGGCTGGCATCAGGGAGGGACTCAAGGAAGCTTTGATGGGTAGACCATACAGATGATAGACAGAAGGAAAAATGTACGAACAAAAAAATTCTGTACTGATTATTATCCTATTTTACAGGAAACTAAGCCACGTATCATTCAGAGTGAGCCAGAGCCAGTGAGGAGCAGGGCCACGCTGGGACCCAGGCCTCCTCGTTCCACATCCCAAATTCCTTCTATGGACCCAGAGAGTTAAACTTACCCAGCTGATGTTTAGATTAGAAGCCACTTTGGGAGAAATGTTTCCAAAAAGGAAAAATGCTCTTTCCACTCTAGTCCTCTGTTTTAATTCTGGTCTCACACCCTCAGATCTCATGCAAACCCTCACTCCATGGAGCACAGCTCTGGTTTCAGAGCCTGCCTTCCTTGCTGACACTCCCTAGATGTGACCTCTTTCCTGCTGCCCCATCTACCCCACCCCACCCTAACCCCATCAGTGGCTTCAGTTCTCATGGTCCAGTCCAGATGGGCCCCCAGAGATGGGGTTGGGGCAGGGAAAAAGATGACCAGAGTCCCAACCCATATTCTTTGTTGACAAGAGCTGATTTTGCTGTGTGAGCTCCATCTGGTTCTGATCCAGAATGTAACTCATCCTTCCCCAATGCCTATTCAGCATTTTATATTTTATTTCACATTTTCAGACCCATGGTCTCATTGGATTGTCATGGTAGCCTGCCCATCAAACATGATCACCCCTCTTTAAGAAACCCAAGCTCACAGAAGGGAAGAGAGGGTCTAGGATCACCCAGCTGGTGAGGAACAGAGCTAGTTAGTAGCTTTTGAACCCCAGTCTCTTAACAACCGAAAACCCCACTTTGTCCTCCACCACATGTGCCTTCAGGGGCCAGAATTCTTTCTATGTGAATGCAGTCTCCCTCTGTCATTTCTGGCACACCAGGAACCCCAGCCTTTCCCAGCAAAGGCTCTATAAGCAAAGACTTCTATAAGCACCCAGCCCAGGCCCACTCCACCCCAGCCTCTCTGTCTCCCTTGACCCCTTCTGATGGGTCTGCCAGCCAAATGCCTGGCAACTGTCAGAAAGTCCACCCTGACCATGCTGCCCTTGACTTAAACCCCTTCCAGGCAGAGCCAGGACCCTCAGCGGGGATCAACATTGTTTGTGGTCCCTGCTGATCTTTTCCCAACCCACCCCAGCCCAGCCCACACCTGACTACGGCCCACTGCACCCTCCCACACCCACCTCTCAGCCTCCTTCCTGCTGCTCCATGTGCTGGCTGTGCTCTGCCCAACCAGAGCAGGATCGTAAACTCTGTGTGCTGAGCACCAGGGTCTCCTCCACCCAGGAGACCTTCCTAAATGCCGGGCAGGTTGGGGCCTCCTCTGGGCTCTCACAGTCCCTGTGCTTCCCTTTATTTCTCCCTGTGACTATCTGTGTGTGGACCAGCTAGAAAGTGCGCTCCGGGCAAAGGGTTTGATTGAGTGGATATTTGGACCTGGCCTTTCTGAGCACCAGAAAGTGCTCAGTACATTTTTCAGTAGATGAAAGACATCATCAGCTTAATAGAGGTCTGAGGGACTGACTCAGTCACCTTTCTGAATGATAAAGAAAAGGGATGATGTATTCATTCAGGGTTTCCCAGGTGGCGCTAGTGGTAATCAACTCTCCTGCCACTGCAGGAGATAGGGTTTGATCCCTGGATTGGGAAGATCTCCTGGAGGAGGAAGTGGCAACCCATTTCAGTATTCTTGCCTGGGAAACCCCATGAACAGAGGAGCCTGGCAGGTTACAGTCCATGTGGTCGCAAGAGTCGGACACGACCGAAGCAGCTTAGGACACACAATCCATTTATTCAGACTAAAGTCAAAGATTATTAGAGCACAAAGGGTTCAGCCCACCCCCTCCCCAGATGGGGAGGCCAAGCCTAAAGATGGCAGTAACCTGAATGAGGTCACAAGTCAGCAGCTGGGCCGACAGGGTAGGAATACAGCTTGGGTGTTCCCTGCCTGGCCCAGCTCTCAGCTTCCTCCCAAGCGCCCAAGGTAGGGGAGGGATGGGGGGAGGAACGGGCTGTCTTCCATCAGGCATATGCGACTTTTCCAAGCCCACATGGCACAGTGACCGGCATTACTCAGAGGCCCAGGGACAACCCCTGCCATTGGGCACCAGTGCAAACTAGAATCCTCATACTCTAGCCACCTTGCCATACCTGACTACTCCTTGCTTCCTCCTCCCTCACAACCTCTCTGCCAGCTGGGGCTACTGGGCATAGGCTCCTCATCCATATTCTCAGCTCCCTGAACCATCCTGATTAAAGAAGAAACAACAAAATGAACACAGACATAATGTGTGTTGTGTGGGGTGGGGAGCGCTTACCCCATGTATACGCCCAGCCCCATTTCACCTCTGGATACTTGAAGGTACCCTGGGGCACCAGCCCCTGAGAGCTGAGCCAGGACACAAAGCTGGCCCAGTCCAGCACCCAATCCTGCTTTCTGCCCAGTGCCCAGAACCCCTGTCACAGAAGCCCAGAGGGGGCTGCCACAAGGCAGGACTGCTTAGCTCTCCAGTTCAGTCCAGGAAGGAGCTTGAAGGCCAGGGCAGCTTTCAGGACACCGTTTGTGGGGCACCCACTCCTCCCTGATTGCCAAGCCCCCAGCATGAGTGACTTATGTGGGGAGGGGTCTTGGGAGCATCCACCCTTAGTCTGGTTCTGAGCTTCCCCCAATGACCCCCTATCCACTCTCTCTGATGTGCCAGGATGCCATTTCCCAGCTTCTTTTTTTTTTAAGGAGGGAAGAGGGTGCCACTCAACCCCATCATACTATCTGCACACAGAGGGAAGCAGGGCAGAGAGAATCTCCCCGCAGTGGACAGAATGAACTTAGGAGGGAGAGGTCTGAATCTTGGCTCTGTCACTTTCTGTCTGTATGACCTTGGGGGTCCCACCTCTTCTCTCAGCCTTAGTTTCCTCAGCTGAAAAGAGGAGTTCTGGGCAGGACAAAATGAGAGATAGTCATTAGTGTAAAGCAGGCCCCTTGTTAGCCCTCGGCATGCGGCCATTTCTTTTTACTACTGAAAAGCATCATAGTGCCTTCCGTGGGAGTTCAGAAAGCCCTTTCCTGCCTGTTATCTCCTCTGCTCCAAATCCAGAGCTCACCCAGTTCCCTTCCGCCTGTTGCACGGCCCAGGCCCTTCCTCCCTCTGAGCCCTCTGCCCCAGGTAGGATGTGGGGCTGCATGTGGTGATGTCTGAGTCCTTCTCTGCCCATTACTCTGGATTCTGGGAATCCTGGAAGGGCTCCAAGGAGCACGGGTGAGGTGGCGCCGGCAGACACTGCAGGCCCCAGGGAAGCGCTGCCGGCCCTGGCTGCTAGCACGTGCACCTCCCGAGGCAGCTGCCCACCCTGTGTCACTAGGGCTTTCCCAGCGGCTCAGCAGTAAAGAATCAGCCTGCAATGCAGGAGACGCAAGTTCAGTCCCTTCGTTGGGAAGATCCCCTGGAGGAAGGAAGTGACAGCCCACTCCAGAATTCTTGCCTGGAAAAATCCCAATCCATGGGGTCACAAAAGAGTCAGACACGACGGGGTGACTAAACACCAACTCTGTGTCACGAGCTTCCAGTCCCAGGTCCAAATGAGGCTACCGGAAGGCCTGTCCCTTCCCCAGTCTAAGCTCTGGCCTTGACCTCGGTGACTGTCCAGCCTTCCAGTTAGGCTAGATAATCTCTTTCCTCTGTATCCCACAGGGTCACAGTAACCTCAGAGCTAGTTTCCCTGACTCCAGGAAAATGGGACAAAATGGATCAATCCTTGTCACTGCCCTTGAGGACCTCTTGGTCTGTTAGCTGAGTCAGGCGTGGACCCATTTACCAACTACCCCATGTGCTCAGTGTTGAGAAGGAGGGAGGCTTAGGACTATGGGAGCCCAGAAAACAGATGGCCTGGGAGGGATCAGGGAAAGCTTCTTGGAGAAGGCGGCATTTGATCTGGGCAGTAATAAGTGAGAGGCATCACACAGGAATATGGCAGTTGGGCTCAAGTTAAGGAGTCCAGTTAGGGAGGGGATTTGCCCAGGACAGAAGAGCCTTTCCCAGCTGACAATCCCAGGTTCCCCACACATAGACATATTCTTCAGGGCTTCACATGTGGCACTAGTTATAAAGAACCTGGCTGCCAATGCAGGAGATGTAAGAGATGTGGGTTCAATCCCTGGGTTGGGAAGATCTCCAGGAGGAAGGCACGGCAACCCACTACAGTATTCTTGCCTGGAGAATCCCCATGGATAGAGGAGCCTGGTGGGCTACAGTCCATGGGGGTCACAAAAAGCCGGACACGACTCAAGTGACTTAGCATGCACACACACAGATTCTTCAGCAGCCAGTTGGATCCACTGCCCTGTGGGGGCGGCTTGAGGAAATAGAGTCCCTACTGGCCTGAAGTGAATGACCTCAGACAAGTTGGCTAGCTTCTCCAAGCTGGTTTCCAATTCTCTAAAACTGGAATGATTATACTTACCTAGCAGGATTAATAGTAAACAGGGCATTTAGACATTCTAGTAGGTGCTCATTAAATGTGAGGTTTAATGGCATTTAAGTGGATCCCCTTTCCTCTTCTGAGCCCTCTAGCCTCTGGCTTCTGGGGCAGTAGGACCCCTGGGGGCAGGGGATATGAGGAGCTCTCCCTTACGAGGCAGAGCGTCTTACCTTCCTACAGGGCACCTTGTCTCGGTGTTGAGAGGTAGCCAGGCCCAGGGTCAGCACGGCCAGAAGCAGCAGAATCTGGTGGCTCATGGCTCTGCACAGGGCAGGAGGAAAGGGGGAGATGGTAAGACCGCAGGCTCCTTCCCACCGCGGGCTCCCACCGCCCCCTCCTGTCTGCAGCTGCTCTCAGGGAACCCCAGACCACAGCAGGAGCTGGACTGAAGGTGCTGTGAATGGGGCCCCTTGTGAAGGTGGGAAACGGCGCTGCAGCCCATCACAGAGGGCCTTCGGTGCCAGATGGAGGGGCTAAGCCATTACCTTGGACAGGAGTTTTTAAGCAGTGGGTGACAAGGTCAGATTTGGGTTTTGAAAGACCCCATCAGGCATAAGACAGCATGAGGAGGTGAGCAGGAGGCAGACAGGCCTCAAGGGCTGCCCTGGGCCCAGCTCAGGGCTGGGCCTCTGACTCCAGGTCCACACAGACCACAAGCAGGCCCCCCATCTGGGCTCAAGTTCCAAACGGAATTCCTCAATCCCCCCACCCGCAGAACTTTATTTTGCCCTTTCTCTTTTGATTTTCTGATCCCCGAGTCCCTGTCATTGTTTGAAGGCTGGGCCTGGAGCCTTGACAGGAAGCCCCGCCAGGAGGCCTGCCCTGCCCCCAGCACTGTGGCCCGTGGACTTCCCCAGGAACAGGCTGCCAGGCCCTTAACTTTCACTGAAGCCACCGCCTGCACAGTGGGACACCCAGGCCTGCTGGGCCAGCCCTTCTCTCTATGAGCAGCCTGGTTGAGGTTGAGGGGCACCACAAAGCCCCCAGACGGGTCGCATCCCAGTGCTGCTAGGGGCTTATTCACTGAGAACCTGGGCCAAATGCTAGCAACACACAGCTCAGTCCATCAATTTCATTCATTCATTCATTCATTCACCCACATCTTTACTGAATGCCTCTTCGTGTCTGGCTCTGTACTGGGAACTGAGGACACAGATAAAGGCCCAGAAGTGACCATAATATAAACACATACAAAACATTAACAAGGAGAGACATATAATGCTCTCCAAGAGCACTGGACTCAGAGTCACCCACACCAGACTGTTCCTCTGTCTCCTCCATTTACCTGCTGTGTGACTTTGTACAAGTCGCTTCACCTCTCTGAGCCTCAGTTTCCTCTTCTGAGGCTAATGCCAACCTTGCCAAGTTTTGTTAAAGATCAAATGAGACATATTCTATGAAAGTGTCACACACAGAGCTCTCATGCACTGGGCACTCTTCTCAACACTTTACAGCTAGGAACTCATTTACTCTCTCCAATAATTCAATGACTTGGTTTTATGATCACCATTCCCACTGTGCAGACAGGAAAATGGAGGCTCAGGGAAATTAAGCAACATGCCCAAGGTCACACAACTAACAAGTGACAGACGCGGGAAGTTGGGTTTCTGGATCTGTGCCCTCAACCTCTATGCTATAAGGCCTCCTGCAGGTGCTCAATAAGTAAGTGCTGAATTGTGAATCTGAGGGATGCTTTAGAAGATGCATTTATAGAACCTTTATGGGCTGAGTCTTTACTGTTAGAACCCATAAACATCCTTGCTATGATTTGTAAATGAAGATGGGTGCTCTGGGGTCCTTCCTTGTTCAGACAGGCAAAGAACGCAGTGGTGTCTTCTAAGCCCTGTTCCCCGGGTTCCCCCGGGGCCATGGGCCCCCTGCCCCACAGCTGTTCTTCCTCTCACCTGCGTTACAGGTTGGGTTCTTACAGGAAATTCTGTTCTGCTGTTTAAAAAGCAGAACATCACCACCCTTTTGAAACCCAGTATACTCAGAATTGAGTGGAAACCCCTCAGCAGGGCCTTCGAGGCCCTTGAGGAGTGTGCCTGCCTCACCAGCTCTTCCCTCCAGCTTCATTTCTCACTGTCCCTTCTCCTATTCTGTGTTCTGGAAGCCTTGAATTCCCTTCAGTTCTCTAAGCATCTTTTCACTGCCCCTAACCTTCACTTCCTCCCCTCTATTGTGCTGAATACCTCCTCATTCTTTGGGTCTCAGCCTAGATGTTACCTCCTCCAAGAAGCCTTCTCTGGTTCTCTGAGTCTGGGCTATATATTGGCTCCAAGCATCCCATCAGCCCCTGGTTCCCTTCCCTTCACCCCTCCCCCATCACCATGGGGCGTGTCCCCAGGGCAGAGGGGCCTTACTCTCCACTGGGCCCCATCTCACACTGCGCAGGTCGGGGAAGGCAGTGAGAATCGGCACGCGGCACCTCGGTGACATGGTGACGCTGGAGAAAGCAGTTTCTCTCCTGGACCCTCCCTTTACGTCTCTGCCACACTCCCTCCCTTCATCAGCAGGTTCTGTCTGCTCTTCCTAAAAAACCAGATTCTGGATCTGCCCATCACCCCACAGACTGAGGCACCGCCATGACCCCGGGCCTCAATCCCAGCAACACCTTGTTTTCACCCTGATCTCTTTTAGTCTGCCCTAAGCATAGTAGCCTGAGTGATGTCTTTAAGTCATGTATCAGACCATGAATCTCACTGCTTGAAAACCTCCCATAAAATCCAGATGTACACAGCCTCCTCTCTAACTCCATCTACCATTTGCCCTTCCCTCACCGAGTCCTAGCTTTCTCGCCATTCCTCAAGCAAGTGTCCTCCTGCCTCAGGGCCTTTGCCCTGCTTGCTCTCTCCACCTCCCCAGATCTGCATATGTTTTACTGTTTTCCTCGTTTTGGTTGTTTCCTAATAGTTTATTTCTTATTCTGAGAACAGGGGTCTAATAAGCAGTGCTCACTAAAGATCTATTGAAAAAACAGAGAAGTGAGGGATAGAAGTCCACTGCAAAGGGCTGAGCGGTGAGTAAGGATAAGGTAGAAAAGGATAAGGTAAGGATAAGAGAGGACCTGGGTTAGTTCTGAACCTTCTCAAAGGGGCTCTTGTTTCCTGTTCCCCTGCCAAATCCCATCCTATCTCCCAGGTGGGCAGCTGAACATCCAGGGGGGGGCCCTTCCCTGCAGCATGTGGAACTCTGCCCTGCCATCCAAAGGAGAGGGGCCCCTCGATGGTGGGCACCCTTCAGCAGTACCCAGACAGTGTGTAGAATTTGAGGGCTACTCGCTCTCAAAAGGGAGGATTGGGATCACTGAGACCCAGGCTCCCATCCTGACTCTACTGCTCACCAGCCCTGTGCCCTGGGGCATGTCCCTTCACCTTTCAGGGTCTCCATGTCCCATCTGTAAAGCAAGTAGCCTGGTTCCTGTTTTGCCACTGTTTGCCCCCAGTGGTTGTGGTGATCAAGCAGAGATGGCTGTGAAGGTACCCTGGACACATATTGTCTTTCCCAGCGGGGACAAACTTGCAGAGCTGAGCAGCTCAGGTGAGGTGAGGAGTGCTCAAGAGGAAGGCCCCTGGCCTGCAGACAAGTGGCCCAGGGAAGAGGAGGCAAAAAACATCTCAGGACTCTGGGAGGAGAAGTGCCAAAAAAATGAGTAGGTGTGAATGTGTGTGTGCGAGAGAGAGACGGAGAGAGAGAAACGAGGTGGAAGGGCACTACCAATATTAAGCCCATCTCTAGTGTTTAAGGATGTTAGATACTCTTCTTAGCACTTGATATGTATCATTTCATTTAATTCTCACAACCCAGTGNACTGCCCACCCTTCCTCTACTCTCCTCCTGGCTGAGTCTATCAAGGCTGTTGTCTACTCTTGTGACCTCCATTTCCCCCACTCACCTCACTGCTTTCTCCACTGTCTCCAGCCCTATGATTCCACCCAGCTTTCCCCGAGCCTCCACATCTGGAACTGATACGGACAGACACTCTTCCATCCCCAGCTCCTTTGGTCACTTGGCTGCATTCTTCTCTGCTGCCTGCTAAAGTGGCTCCTTGTGACACCCTCTCCTGGTCCTCTTCCCGCCTCCCCATCACCACCTCCTGTATCCTTTTGTGGCAACTCCTCCCCACCCCCTCGCCCTCCTGGTCTTTAAATGGGTCTCCCTCCTCCTTGGCCTTGCTCATTTCTCTTCTCACCCTTCTCTCAGGAGAGCTTCCTGCCCCAGGGTCTCCTTTTCCTGTTCATCCAGCCAGCCATTCGCCCGCCACATGGTGGCCAGATGGAGCCTCTCTAAAACACAGGTTTGACCAGGTCACTCTGCTGCTTAAAACTCTTTGATGGCCCTGGGGGTCCAAGCATATGTCACATTTCCCGTTTTCCTGTCTCTTTCACTACTCGTGAGGCCAGAGTCCCTATCACGCGGCCACATACATCCTCCATTGTCCCCTCTCTCCTTTCCGGTTTTCCCAACTCTGTGCAGTCATCTGTCAAACTCCCTATCCTCGCCTCTCTCTTCTCCCTTCTCCCTGCCACTTCCATCTCTCCCCTCTGTCTCTGTCTCTGTCTCCATTAAAGAGCTGGCAGAGGGGAGGACTGTAAGAACCAGCTAAGGGGCTCCCATACAAAAAGAAGGGGCTTCCCAGGGGCACAGTGGTCAAGAATCTGCTTGTCAGTAAAGGAGATCAGGAAGATCCCCTGGAGCAGGAAATGCCAACCCACTCCAGTATTGTTGCCTGGAAATTCCATGGACAGAGGAGACTGGTGGGCTACAGCCCATGGGGTCGCAAAGAGTCAGACATGAATGAGCATGCACACGTGCATACAAAAAGAAAAGGTAAAAAAAAGCTAAGCCTTCTGACTGAAAGGGTGCTTCATGTCCATGAAATACAAGTTCAGGGGCCAAGAGAAGAGAGATTGTGGCTGCAGACATCAGAAACCCATGCTCCCTTGGGCTGCTCACAAGGGGAGCCTTGAAGACACCCTGTCCAGTGTCCAAACTGGCTCTTTAAAAGGCTTCTGGATGGTCAGAGATAATTCAGTCTCTCACTGCCCCACTCACACTGCAGGTTCCAACCTTGACCTCTGTCCACAAAACAAGCAGCTCCTCCATCCGCCATCCAGGCCCCTGGCTGTTGGTCTTGGCTTCACCCAGGTCCCCAGCCCCAGCTGCCTGCCCCTCCGGACCTCACCCCAGGACTCACGCCACTTCCTTTGGTTGATCTCACCCGCGGCTGGTGACTGAGGCTGTCGCTGTGTGTGCGTCACTTTTTCCCGTGTAGTGTGTGGCTGCGGCTGACAAGGAAACCAGGATGGCGTGTGTGCTGGGGGCTTTGGAGTTAAGGTCCAGTCCCACCACTGACTTGCTGGGTGACCTTGAGCTAATTTCAGTAGCTTCATCGAAAATATGAGGGGAATGTGTCTACCTTGCATGACTGCCTCAGGTCCTTCTTTACAGTGAAGTACAGCATATTAAGGAAGGCAATGGCACCCCACTCCAGTACTCTTGCCTGGAAAATCCCATGGACGGAGGAGCCTGGTAGGCTGCAGTCCATGGGGTCACTAAGAGTCGGACATGACTGAGCGACTTCACTTTCACTTTTCACTTTCATGCATTGGAGAAGGAAATGGCAACCCACTCCAGTGTTCTTGCATGGAGAATCCCAGGGACAGGATAGCCTGCTGGGCTGCTGTCTCTGGGGTCGCACAGAGTCGGACACGACTGAAGTGACTTAGCATACAGCATATTAAAAAGCAGAGACATTACTTTGCCAACAAAGGTCCATCTAGTCAAAGCTATGTTTTTCTCCAGTAGTCATGTATAGATGTGAGAGTTGGACTATAAAGAAGGCTAAGTGCTGAAGAATTGATGCTTTTGAACTGTGGTGTTAGAGAAGACACTTGAGAGTCCCTTGGACAGTAAGGAGATCCAACCAGTCCATTCTGAAGGAGATCAGCCCTGAATATTCATTGGAAGGACTGATGCTGAAGCTGATTCTCCAATACTCTGGCCACCTGATGCGAAGAACTGACTCATTGGAAAAGACCCTAATGNCCCTTGGACAGTAAGGAGATCCAACCAGTCCATTCTGAAGGAGATCAGCCCTGAATATTCATTGGAAGGACTGATGCTGAAGCTGATTCTCCAATACTCTGGCCACCTGATGCGAAGAACTGACTCATTGGAAAAGACCCTAATGCTGGGAATGATTGAAAGTGAGAAGAGAAGGGGACAACAGAGGATGAGATGGTTGGATGGCATCACTGACTCAGTGGACATGAGTTCGAGCAAGCTCTGGGAGTTGGTGATGGACACGGAAGCATGGCATGCTGCAGTCCATGGGGTCGCAAAGATTTGGACAATGAGCGACTGAACTGAACTGAACTGAAAGACCCTCCTATGGGCTGCCTGCCGGGGGAACCTTGAAGACCTGCCCAGTGTTTAGAAGGCCTGAGTCAGCCCTTCAAAAAGGCTCCAGGCTCTGGTCCTTTGATCAATCCTGCAGTTGCTCTTTGGGTAATTACCAGTGGAGCAGGAAGCTGAGACTAGGTGCCGGTTGACTGGGAGCAACAGAGGGTGACAGGGAGGGACAGCGGGAAGAGCGGGCAGCTGCCAGGGAGGGGCCTGGGAGAGAGACCTGAGGTTCAGAGTTCACGAAGCTTGGCTGCATGAAAGGTGAGGACATACTCTCTTCTCTGGCTCCCAGGAAATCTCCAGCAAACTCCACATGTCTCATTGCTGCACTGGGAGGTTGGGCCTGATTTTAGGGCTGTACTGAGTGTGTGCTCAAGGTGGGCAAGCATGAGAAAAGAGCCTATGCCATGACCTAGCTCCCCCCAGGCCAGGCGCCTAAAGACAAGCCTGGAAATGGGCCAAGTGGTTATTGTGATGTTCCTCAGACTGGAAGGGTTTTGCCCCTGGACACAGTGGTGACAGGGCAAGGTTACAGTTTCCAGACTATTGCTCCCCAGTCTCAGGGGCATTAGTGTAATGACTAATAGGAGTGAGTTTACAATAAAGATCCTCTAGGTTGAAACTGGGGGTCTGAGCAGTTTAAGGGGACAAGACAGGATGAGCATGGGGGTGGGAAAGTCTGGGCATTGGGAGAGATGGTGGGCGGGTCCACTGGCAGGAATTCTAGGAAGGGCCCTGGTCATCAGCAGTGGGGGGCATGCTAAGTAGGAAAGCGACATGGTGAGGGCTCCCCAGGGGGTCAACTGGGACCGGCATGGGCTAGTGGGAATGGAGGCCAGAGGGTGACGGGGAGGCTGGGGCAGTTGCCAAGGATCCAGATGATGGAGCCTAGACTAAGGCAGACTTCATCATGGTAGGTGGGACTTGAGGATTGATTATGTGGGGTGAGGCAAAGGGTCATGGGAAGGACAGGGAAGCAAGGGTGGTCACCTGTGGTCCTGGGCAGGGAACAGGGAAGGGTATAGTCAGGGTAATCTGCGGCTCACTGGGGAGATGCCCAACAGGTGGCCAGGCACTAAGCTGGAGCCCAGAAGGAAGGCCTAAGTCAGCAGTGGAAGAGAACTGCCAGAATTGCCGCTCACTCTCATCTGAGGGTGTGGTAGGCTGCATGAGGCCGCGTCCAAAAGAGCCCTGGATGAGGTTAGCATCAACTTTGTGTTATTTAACATGCAAATGGCTAGAGACCAGACAAACCTCTGGCACACGCCTACCTGGGCCCAGCCTTTCTGATGGTGACAGATGCTGAGATCTGTTGTCCTGTCCATCCGTCATCAGGGAGAGCCTCAAGCACGGCTCCTCGGTGTGGTGGGGTCCTGCCCATCACTCCCTCGTGGGCTGGAGGGCTGAGCCCAGGGACCCTGAGGGCTTGGGGAAGAGCTAGGAGTCTTGGGGTTGCAGCAGTGGCTCTGGTTCTTTAGGGAACAGCTTGCCTGCCCCCTAGTGGACTTCTGAAGAGTCTTGAGGACTCAGGGAAACTTCTGGGAAAGGAGTCCCCCCGGTCCATGTCTTGACCCGGAGACTGGAGCCCTAAGTAGGAGTGGTTTCTACAAGCAAGTCTGGAGGCAGAGCTGGGACAAGAGGCAGCATGGCCGGCCCCCGCAGAACGCACCCGGGCTTTGTCGTCCTGCAGCCCCAGATGCACTCAAGAGCCACCGTGGTGAAGGCACCCATTTGCTGGGGCTACGAGGACAGCTCCCTGACACAGTGCACACACAACAGGCCAAGAACACGTGAGGGCCTCCCCGCCGCTCTCGCCACTTCATCCCCCACCCCCTTGCAAGCATGTAGACTCATCTCTGGTCTTTGAATGAATGTGAATTTGCAGGCAGGTGTATTTCCTTAAAGCAATGCTCACCTGCCATCACTGTGGCCTTCTTTACCTCCCCTGCCCTGTTATATTTCTTCTTCCACTGAAGTCACAGAAAGAGGGTTTCAACCCAGCCCTGCCCTCAGGAAGTCCCCAGTACGCAAGGACAGGGCTGGACAGGGTGACTTAGGGGGTGCTAACAGGGCAGAGGAGGTGCCCTTCCTACAGTGCGCAGGGGTGGAAGGGAGGGCTTCAGGGAAGGCTTCCTGGAGGAAGTGGCAGAGGAGCAGAGGCATGGAGGGTTGGGAGGAGCTGGTCAGAAGAGGTGGGAAGCAGAGGGGCTGGGGAAGGGCACCCAGGCCAGAGCAGAGGCTGGAGGTGGGGGAGAGAGACAGGGCAGCCAGGGAAGCCACAGGCTGACACACCGCCCATACCTACCTGGTGGGGAGGCTCCTGCAGAAGCATTAAACTCAGCAAGCCCAGATACAGAGACAGCAGAGGAGAAACTAGGCAGGAGACTCAGGAGCTGGTAGTGCAGGAGAGGAGATTATCCACTGAAACCTCTGGGCTAACTAGTTCATCAGTTATCAGTTCCTCATTCATCAATTCAGCCTCCCAGTGCACACCTCTGTCTGGGCACTAGAGGAAAGCAATGAACTAGATAAGGTTCCTACTGGTGTGAAGGTCAGGCAAGGCAACTACTAATTACACACGGAGGGAAGCTGGGAAAACGTTCTAGCTTTTTTTTGCCAGGCCCCGCAAGCTGTGGAACCTTAGTTCCCCCACCAGGGACTGAGCCTGGGCCCTCAACAGTAAGAGCATGGATTCCTAACAACTGGACAGCTTGGGAATTTCCAGGAGATAGCTTTTGAGGTGGACACTGAAGGATGTGTTCACCAAATGTTGAAAAAGAGATAAGGTCATTTAAGTAGAGAAAACAGCAAGTGGTAGCATCGTGAAGGGTTTGGGGAGAGTAAGAGGCCTGACGTGGCCAGAGTGTCAGAGGACAGGGAGCTGGTGAGCTAAAGACAGCGTGAGGGGAGCCTTGAGTGCCCCTCAACACTTGCTAAAGCACTTGTTGTTTCCAAGGAGACCATCCCAAATTGTACCGGCCTGAAGGACCGTGAACTGAACCACTCCAGACCAGGCCCCGCAAAGACCTTCCAGAGCCCCGTGGCCCCATCTGTCAGATCAAGAACCCCAGTCCCCAGAGAGGCCAGGGGTGTCCCATTGCTGGGAACCGACCCCAAGGGATGGGAGGATGGCCCCAGGCTGGTGGAGGAGAGTAGGGGACTTCACGGGGACCAGCTGGCACTGATTCATCATGAAAGTCATGACCTGGGGCCCCATCTCTGGGGTTCCATCTGAGCTTATGCACGGAAGCCCCATGCAAATGCTAGGCCAGCTCCTCAAGAGGGGAGGGCCAGCTCCGAGCGCCTCCTCAGCCTCAGCTCGTTCACAGAGAAGACAGTCGCTCGCCCCTGAGGCCACCCCTTCTGCATTCTCTCCTGGCTTCTGTAGCAGCTGTGCAGCCGCCTCGCGTCAGGAGACAGCGGTGGCATGGACAGGTCCTTCCACTCCTCTGAGCCTCTGTTTCTACTTCTAGAGAGTGGGTAAACACCTCCTGCCCCGAGAGTGGCTGTGGTTAGATTATGTGTGTGGAAGCTCCAGGCATAGGGGCTGGCCCACAGCAGGCAGCTCGTGACTGTAAAGTAAATAAGCCCCAAAGCCTCTGGGACAGAGGAAACCGGCCCAGCCCAGGAGGGACCACAGTGCAGGAGCCGGATGGGCACTGGCTGCCCCCCTGGGTGACCGCCTCCTCTACTAACGGGGGTAGGCTGGGGAGAGATGAGGACCCCAGAGTCGCAGGCTCTATTCATAGGCGGTGTGTTGGCTTTAGCACCAGAGTTTCTCCCTGGAGCCCCCAGGTTCTACCCTGGAGGGTCTGAGCAGAGGCCTCTGAGAACAGAGCCGCCTTAGCCCTTCTCAGCACAGGCAGCTCTGCTCTTCCACACTACCATCCTGGAGGGCAGAGCATGGACACCCACCCAGGGCCGGATTCAGACACCCCCGGACACACACCCACATACACACAAGGCAACACACACCATACCTGCAGACCCACATTGTGGGCATGGACGCAAATATTGGAAGCTTAGCCGTTATTCCCAGACTTTGGTGCCCAGAGAGACACAGACACATGACGTACACAGCTAAGGCAGCATACGTGCAGACACACCAAGGCGCACGCACATATCAATTCACATGTACATGGGTGCACAGCACACACACAGATGTCCACAGACAAGCACACACATGCAGACACAGTCACGTGCATGGAAACACGGTCACCTGCCTGCTCAGGGCCCCGAGTGCTGACATCCACACGAAGTACATGAAGCCACCGGGTCTGTTTGCACACGTGCGCCCTGAGTCACGGTGGCAGCACCCTCCCGGGGACACCAAGCTTTCACTGCTGCCTCCTGTGACCTTCAGCGACCCTGTAAGGCACGTGGGGCCACGGGCTGATCCCCAATGTGCAGTGAGGCACTAGGGGTGTAGAGGTGCCCACAGACCAGCTCCTGGGAGGAAAGTGGAATGGAATCCTGGTTTGAATTCTGGTCTTGTGTCTGCCCACTGCTAGCTCTCCACTGACCACTTGGGTGCCCATGGGTACGCACAGAGGCTCATGCCAAGGGGCCTCATGGTGACTGGACCAGAAGCTTTTTACAGATGAAGAGGCTGAGGCCTGGAGAGGAAACCCACAGGCCTTCTGTGGGCTGTGGAGAGTTCAGTGGAGGAACCAGGGCTTCTGGCCAGGCCACAGGGGTACACGGAGACACAGTCATGCACAGAGCCCCGGGCACGTCCCAGGATGGGCATGTGGACACCCTCCCTTCTCAACATGGACACCACAGGCTTGCTGGGGCCCAGCTGTGGTGTCTCCAGTCCTTTCTATGAATTCTCACAACAACATGGGAGGTAAGGGTGACCCATCCCACTTGGCATTTGAGGAAACTGCGGAGTAAAAAGATTAGGCCCAAATTTGAACAGGTCAGGCTGGCAGGGGCATCTCCCAAAGTGGAGTCTAACACTTTCCACAACACAGCAGCTCACAGCTCCACACACGTCACCCACATCCCTCTCACATCCACACACATACACACACACACACACACACACACACACACACTCGGCACAGCCCCCAGTAGAACACTCTCCCCAGTTCAGTATAGTACCAACTCCGCCCTCCCCAGGGGTCTCTTAAAGAAGGACGAGTTTGTTCAGGGCTTAACCTGTCCCCTGGCCCCCACCAGCTCTCCTCAGTCAAGGAAATGAATTTCATGTGTGCCTGGTCCGGCTGCGCTGAAATCAGCCTCGGGGGTTTGGAAAGTAACCCTTTGATGCTGGAAGCCAGTTTGATGAGCTAGCTGTGGTTTGGTTTGTTGGTTTTTTTTTTTTCCCTGTAAGACAGAAGTCTCATTTTCCTAAGAGTCCAGGAATTATCACTCCCCTCCTTACCCTTCCCTGAGATCTTGGGAGCCCAAGACCTGGACTCCCAACACAGTGCTCACAGAGGTTAGGCCAGCTAGAGAGGAGAGGCAGGGAAGGAGGCGGCTCGCTCTGAACATATGCTGTGGACAGAGCCCTGTTAGGAACAAGCCTCGTGTGGGCCCTCTCCAAACCCATTTGAGAGACGACAAGACAGAGGCTCTGAGAAGTGATGTGACTGAAGCAGGATGACCTCCTCTCTCTGGGCCTGGGCACCGCGACTGGACAGCAGGGACAGCGTTCTCGGTGGAAGGAATAGTGAGCTCTACAACGACCGTTTGTCAAGAACAAAGCACAACATGAAAGGAAGGCACTATTTCTCTTTTTTTTATTGTATCTGTGTCAAGAGGCAAGTTTACCCGTAGGGTTCACAGAGGCAAGCCGTCAGTGACCATCGCCCCAGGGCACATATTAATGGGAGCCGGTTGGCTGCCAGAGAACTCAGCAAGGGAGTTTGTTGCAGGGAGTGGAGGAGGGAGAGGGCCTGGGGGTGTCCAAGCACAGGAGTCTCTGGGCTGGGGCTGGCCCCTGCCACACCTCCATCCTGCTCCTCAGGGCCTGGCCGAGGCCCTCCCCGCACCCCAGGGTCCCGCTGCGCTCTGGAGGGCTTTGGCAAAGGCCACCTTGATCTCTTGGTTTATGAGCTCCTGCCAGGCATCCCTAGGGGAAAAGGATAGACAAGAATAATAAATCCACCACCCAGAACAACAGTGGTGGGCATTCAGAGCCCACAGCTGGCTACAAGGAGCCCCCTCACTGTCCTTGGCGTCTCCTGATTCCCATAGCAGCTCAGCCACAGGCACACCACTGCCGTCCACACTTCCATCTGTAGGGGACGGGGCCCAAGGAGGTGAAGAGCCGCTCACTCCTTTACACGTGGGTCCAGAGGCCTCCCAGGAGTTGGGCAGCTAGCCCCAGCTCTGTGCCCTGACGCTCTGCGGTGAGGAGCTCTGTGCTCTGTGCCCTGACGCTCTGCGGTGAGGAGCTCTGTGGCTCTGGGGTTTTAACACAAATCAGAGCAGAGACACTGGCTCCCCAGCCTGCGCACACTTTCATTTCCTCACCTGCTTCCCACGTATGCCCAGAGGAGTGTCGAATGGTGTTATTGCCTGTGCACGGAGAAGGGAGCAAGGCGATAGTGACAGCCAGGGCCTCGCAGCAGCTTGGCAGAGCTCCTTCTGAGCACAGTTGTCAAGGGCGGAGCGGAAAACAGGTCCCAGTGTGGAGTGTCCCCGACAGGTGACGGGAGGCCCTTCTGTGGGCTCTGCTGCCTTGGCCATGGCTATACCAAATCACGAGGTGGGGGGCTCCCCATCCCCCGATCTCAACCAGCTTCCCCAAACAGCCCTCAAAATAAAGATAAGTGACTTCAGCAGATACGGCAAATACAGAAAGTAAGGATAAAAGCATTGTTAGAACACTTGACTTAAAAATCAAAGTATTAAAACACAAGTTTTAGCATACAGTTCAAGCAAAGATTCGGTAACTGCCTCATAAACAAAAGTCCAAGACGAGTTCCCACCCAGCTGGTCCTTCCTGCAGAGATTCTGTGTGGCTGTCTAAGCATCTCTCAGTGGGTCTATGGGTCTGTCTGTCTGTGATCTCACCCCCCAGTAAGCGGAGGGGCACGTGGTGGTGTTTCCACGTGCACACGTATCTGATGCTCATGCAGGGTGGAGGGTGTGTGTGCACAGTCGGGTGTGCTTGGACTCCTGTCCACCACCTGCTGTGTTTAAGTCCATGGGCCTAAGTGGATGTGGGATTCTTCTCTGCTTCCGAGAGGCCTGGGAGGCTCCCAGGTCAGGTCGAGCTCACTGGGCCTAATCTCCGCTCTCTTTCGTCCCTGAGCCAAGAAGATGAAAACATTGCTGGCACTTTCTAAAGTTTCTGGCCTGGAGTGAAAAAGTCATCAGCTGAGAGAGCTCGGGGTGACACATAGCTGCCAGACCTGCTGGCTCCCACTCCCAGGATGAGGTGGGGGGGTCGGGAGAGAAGATGAGAGCTCACCTCCCTGGGAGTCTGTCACCTGCAAACCTGCAGACGGATCGGCCAGCCAGCCAGACCTTCCTTGGGGGAAGTTCCGTAAACGCATCAGCAAGGAAAATCAAGGAGTAACAAGAGCTTCAGGGACACAGGCTGGGAGATGGGGGTGGGACGGTGGCAGGACTCTGATTAGAGTATGTGGTGAGAGCTTCTTCGCAAAGGAGGCAGCAACAAAGCTGGTACCTGCAGGAGAGGAAGGGACCAGGCGCAGGGCACAGCAAGAGTGAAGGCCCTGAGGCGTGAAGCTCAGCCAGTGCGTCTTAAGGGGCATGAGGGAGGCCCCAAGGTGGTAACTCACAGTACAAGGTGCTAGAAAACAGAGCCTACAGGGCAGGCCCAGGCCCAAAAGAGCAGGGCCTCAGAGGCAGCATGAAAGAGTTCAGGTAGGAAGACCCAGAGGGTGTTACACAGGGAACCGCCATGTGAGTCACGTGTGTCGTTATTTAACGACCACACTGGCTCCTGGGCAAAGATGGACAAGGGTGAAAGCTGAGAAGCTCCCGCAGCAGCCAGGAGAGAGGAGGTGATGGAGGAGCTGTCAGCTTGGGGCTGCGATGGAGGCAGGGCGGCGGAACTGGCTGACGTCTCCGGGACAACGTGTGGCTTTCTGACCGTGGATGGCGAGGCCACCCACGAGAAGAGAACTCTAGGGGAGACCAGGCCTCCGGTGGACCTGGCGAGTCTGAGGTCCTGTGACAGCTCCAGAAGAAACTGTTGAGGGGGCAGCGAGAGCTCCACGGACCTGGAGATCAGGGAGGGTTGGGGGCCAAGGCCCGGAGGGGAGGGGGTTGTCATCAGTGTCAGGAGAGGAAGGGCTGCCTCGGGGAGGAGGTCTGTGCAGCCCCAGCATGGAAGGGCTGGGGAGAGGAGAGGAGCGGCAGGGAGCCGGGGGAGGAGGAGATGGAGATCGGGGTGCACAGGAGGGGTGCCTCGGAGGCCTTGGAGAGCCTTTCTAGGAGGAGGGAGGCGGGGGGGAAATGCTGCTGCGCAGTCAGGTTGGGAACTAAAACTGCCCACGGAGCTGGTGACTCGGGTGCAGGTCACCAGCGACCTCACAGAGCCTGCTGGGTGGGTGGGGGTGGAAGTCAGGCTGCGGGGGCCGGACGGGAGTGGGCGATGAGGAAGTGAGGTCAGCGTCAGCAGAGGGGCCTTCTGAGAAGTGTCTGCACGTGGAAGCAGAAACGGGCTGCTGCGGAGGATAGTAAGGTCAGAGGACAGTGGCTCTTGGAGGCTAGAAAGGCGGCTGGACTACAGGACCTGGAGGGACTGAGCAGGGCCAGGGGGCTGCAGCCACTTGCCTGGGGGCAGGCCCTGGGAGGTCAAGAGCCTACTCCAGGTCACAGAGCCCAGCCGGAGCCTGGTCCTCACCCAGCAAGCCTTCTGCCAAGTTGAAGGACCCAAGGCTCTGTGGAGGCTTCTGTGAACACAAGCTGGTTTTGCACCCAGCAGTCTGGAGTGTCCTTATTATTTTTTTTAAAGGGTGCACCTGTGTTCTGCACCCTGGGGGCTTCCCCACATGCCAGTGTGTGTGTCCCCCTCTTCCTTCCTTGCTGGACCCCAGGGATGGAGATGAGTGGGGCACTGCCTGCCCCTGGGTACGGCTCTGCCTGGGCTCCCTGGGGTCCCAAGGCCTGGGGCACCCCAGCAGCGGAGGTAAGGAATGGCCACTCTGTCTGCCCTCAGCCCCTGTCCACACCAGTCCTTCCACATGGAGGATGTGCCGCTGAGGCTGCTTCAGGACTGGTCTTTTCCCAGGAAGCCCGTGTCTGCCCCACATGGGGTTTCTCATCTTTGAGAGATAGCAGGGGGGCAGCGTGGGATGGGGCCTGTCCTGGAAATGCTGAGAGGAGCCAGTTGAAAGTTCTAATGAAGGAAAGGCCCCGCTCAGGAAGCTCTGATGTGGTTGTGCTGTGGGCCCCTGATGGAGCTCTGTCCATCCCCAGGCCAGCTGCCCACTGGTGGAATGAGCCCATGGGCCCCTGTGGACCCTAGGTCCTCCTCATTTCTAGGAAACTAATTCTCAACAAGAGGCAGCACCTGTGCCCTCTGGCCTCTGCAGACTGCCTGTGGCTCCGGTGGAAGGGGGTGAGGAGCGGCACGTTGCAGTAAAATGTACTTGCTACCCCCCTACCAGGCCTCCCCGATGGCTCAGCAGTAAAGAGTCTGCCTCAGTGCAGGAGACTGAAGAGATCCAGGTTCAATCCTTGGGTGGATCACCTGGAGGAGGGCATGGCAACCCACTCCAGGATTCTTGCCTGGAGAATTCCGCGGCAGAGGAGCCTGGCCGGCTACAGTCCATGGGGTCGCAAAGAGTGGGACACTGAGCGACTGACACTCTCACTTCACCTCTAACTGGCTCAGAATGGGAAGAATAGCCATGCTCGGTGACAAGAGGGAGGTTGAGCCAATCGTGGTGCCCACATGCTGCAATCCGAGGCTGTAATAATGAGCGTGTATGTCAAGTGCTCTGAATAACACAGAAGGGCGCTCAGGACGCTGAGCAGAGAACATCGACCAGAATGAGAAGTTATGGAGACAGAACAATCTCATTCATGAAAAACCTCCCAGAAACAGGCTGGCAGGAGCCACCTGAAGTACTAACAGCAGCTGTCTCTCAGGAGCGGAAAGAGAGAGATTATGTAGTCATGAAACAATCCTGTATTTTCCAAGTTTTCCACACTAGGCAGGTAATACCTTTATAATTAGAAATAAATTTCAAACAAAAGAGGACAAGCTTTTGGGGGAAATTCCTCTTACTCACCCTGGTTTGACATCCAGAGGTGTGGGGAGGGGTCTCGGGAAGCCCGCCTTCCCCACCAGCCCTTCCCCTGGAAGAGAGAGGAAAGGAGCTTAGCAGACCTCCTCCTCAAGCAGAGAGCAAGGGCGGAGGCGTGATTCCCACCGCTGGGAGAGCAGCCTAGAGCCTGGAGGCAGACTATCTGGGTCCAAATCCTAGCTCTGTCACCTGCTAGCTGTGTGAATTTGACCAACTTACATCACCTCTCTGTGCCTCCATTTCCTAAATACTTTACAGAGTTGTTGTGAGGACTCAATGAATTTATGTTTACCCACTAGAGAAGTAAATAAATCATGAAACTTGGATTCTGTAACCAGCAGACACGGAACACTAAGATCCCAGGATTCTGAGATCTCTGAGGCTCCCGAACAGCCAAAGGTTCCGGTGGTCTTCCCTGGGGTGGGGTGCAGCTGCCTGGAGGTTAGGAGTGGAGGGGCCATGAAGGAAGGCGATCGGCTCCCAGGCTGGCCTTGCTCCAGCGACATCAGTCAGGTGAGAATCTCTCCCACTGCCCACAGAAACTGGACCTCTGGAGACATTTCCAATCAATCCCAGGAAAGCAAGTCTCTCACCTTTATCTCAGTCTGCCCTCTGAGGTCAATTTTGTAGCCTTCATCCAGGCTGAGCAGTGTCTGGACGGTGCATCTGCTGACATGAATTCTGTATGCGGAGGAGAAAGGTAATAGTCAAGTTGGTACCGGGTGAGGGCATACCTAGAGTTTGGTAGAATCACTGAGCGCCCGTAAGAGCCCCCAGTTCCAGGCAGCAAGGCACACAGCTCTGACTCATGCGATGCCCTTTGCCTGGCCCTCTTGTCCCCCAGCAGGTTGCTGGGCACTAAAGCGGCAGTCTCAAAGAAAAGCAGATTACGTGGATTGAGGTTAAGAAGGACACAAGCTGAGGTCAAAACACAAGCTGCAGTCGGAACAGAATCTCTACTTGTAGGGAAGTCTTTGAAGGCAGATAAGCAGTTATTTTACTTTTAAGGGCAGGACTGCCTACTAAGGCCACCACATCTGGTTAAGCAAGATGCATATGGAACGACATCAGAGAGCACACAATCTATGCAGCCAGAGCAGAGGCTGAGCTTTTTCACTGCTATAATCAAGCCATCAGAGTGGCTCCTGATGCCAGAAGCAGCTAAAATGGCATCTTAAAAAATTGAAAGGGGTCCACTCACTGTGTGTGCGCGCGCACTCAGTCGTTTCTGACTGTATGCGACCCTATGGACTGTACCCTCCTGGCTCCTCTGTCCATGGGGTTTCCCAGGTAAGAATACTGGAGTGGGTTCCCATTTCCTTCTCCAGGGGATCTTCTTGATCCCGGGATCTAACCCACGTCTCCTGCAGTGCAGGCAGATTCTTTACCACTGAGCCACCTGGGAAGCCCATTCATTTTAAAGATGGGGAAACCAAGACCTAGAGGAAAAGCGTTTTGGCTCAAGGACACTGTGCATGCTGGGTCCAGCTGAGGACCCAGGTTTCCTGCCCCTCAAGTCATTATTTTCCCTGCTAATTCTCTCATGCTGCTGCTGCTGCTAAGTCACTTCAGTCGTGTCCGACTCTGTGTGACCCCATAGACGGCAGCCCACCAGGCTCCCCCATCCCTGGGATTCTCCAGGCAAGAATACTGGAGTGGGTTGCCATTTCCTTCTCCAATGCATGAAAGAGAAAAGTGAAAGTGAAGTCGCTCAGTCTGTCCGACTATTAGCAACCCCATGGACTGCAGCCCACCAGGCTACTCCGTCCATTGGAGATCATCACAAAAGCCCTGTGCTAAGTTTAAATAAATAAATAAGCGACATACATCATCTCCTTATACCCCAGTGGCTTTACTGATAACTAGAGTACGCTGCCATCCGGTGGTGGCTTGGTTACTAAGCACTGGTTCAAACAGCCAGGCTGTAGCTGGAGAAGGCAATGGCACCCCACTCCAGTACTCTTGCCTGGAAAATCCCATGGATGGAGGAGCCTGGTAGGCTGCAGTCCATGGGGTCGCTAAGAGTCAGACACGACTGAGCGACTTCACTTTCACTTTTCACTTTCATGCACTGGAGAAGGAAATGACAACCCACTCCAGTGTTCTTGCCTGGAGAATCCCAGGGACGGGGGAGCCTGGTGGGTTGCCGTCTCTGGGATCGCACAGAGTCAGACACGACTGAAGCGACTTAGCAGCAGCAGCAGTTATTGAGAGACTCCCTCCCTGGACAGAATAGCAGTATGAGACACGCAGCTCTGTAGACTCCATCCGGGATGCGGTGTTACGAGTGTCCCCAAAGAGGCAATACCGAGGCATGGTGACACCCACGACCCGTGCCACGCAGGGCCCTGAAACTCAAATGTGCCCAGTGACCTCCTAGACCCAAGAGAAGTCCCTGCAACAGTCTAGTCCTTCTCACCCTTCACCCTAAACTGCTGTCCCCACCCTACTTTTGGGCTCCAGCTACAGGGTGAGGATGAGGCTGTATGGCGTCTCCAGCAACACCCATAGAAGAAGTGACATCTGTGCCTGGCTCTGGGCTGGGGGTAGGAGGACATGGAAAACCTAGGCTCTGCTCTTAGGGAGCCCTCAGCCTGGCAGGGGGGAGGTGTGTAAACTATAACCAATGTCACGAAGAGGGAAGCACCAGAGCTGTGCCAGTCCAGAAAGGGGACTCTGACCCAGCCCTGAAGACTTCCCGGAGGAGGCGGTATATCAACTGTGTCTTGAAGGATAAGAAAATGAATGGGCAGGGAAGAGCAGGTACAGAGCCACAGAAGCAGAGAGCCCACATGCCTGTGGGAAATTGCAGGTGGCTGAGTATGGATGGAATTCCAAGTGGAACATGAGGCTGCAGAGATTAGCAAGGGTCTTGGAGGCTGTGTGGGGCTGAGAAGTTTGGACTTTATGAGGTAGGGGCATGAAAAGGATATACTATAGTAGAGACCCCAAGGCATCTGCTAGTTCCCACCCCGCAGATATTTAGTTGTCTGCCTGACCACAGAAGGTCTCTGTCCTGCCTCTTCTATCAGCTTCTCACCAGGGACTTAGATGCCCTTGGCAGATGCTGAGACTGAAAAAAAAAAAGTGAATCTAAGCAAAACAGATTCTTTGATTCATAATATCTTAGAAGCTTAAAATAATAGAAGAAAATTGTTTTTAAAAATTATATTATGGAGTTTTAGAATCTCAGAATTTCACTGGGTTGCCCCAGCCAGCACCTCAGGCAGGGCTGGGAGGCTCCCACAGCCCCAAGCCCTTACCTAAGTGAAGGGCAACCCTGATGCGAATGGGCACAGTGGGTACACGCCTCATCCGGAAGTCACCCACAGAGCTGAGGATGTCGAGGGCCATGTTGGTGATCTCGGCCGCGTGCCAGCTCCCGTTGCGCCTGGGCAGTCCCGAGGCCACCATGTAAGTACCCCCGATGGTCTCCACCTAGAAGTCACAGCCTTCATGCTCCAGTACAAGCACTCCCCTCCCTGGACTGATCCATGTGCCACACGAGGCCGCCTCTCAGGAACCCCTGGCCCACCCCTCGAGTCTCTGGCCCACGGTGGCATCTTTCCCAGCCTCTCTGGCAATGATTAAATCTGCGTGTTTAAGATCACCTTTGTCTGAATTGAAGGTAACTGTGCCCGTCTCACCTCCTTTGAGCCCAGGCCATGAGCATCATGGCAGCAGAGCTGGGTGTCCCAACTGCACAGTGCTGAGGCAGCAGATCAGGGCTTCATCTGGAGAGAAGCGCACATATAGTGGATACATAGCCTACTTCCCCAACCCTTGATCTTCCAAGGTGTACTCCAAGAATGTAGAGTTTGAAATCTGAGAGATGGATATAAACCCTGGGTCTGCCATTTACCCTAGTCTGGCCGCTTCACTTGTGCGAGCCTCTGCTCCTCTAATGTGAAATGCATATTAAAGATAAAGTAGTAAAGGGGCAGTTTCATCAGAGATGTTCAATAAGCAGAGACTTCAGTCTTTACCATCATCACCATCACCACCAGCATCATCTCCTGCACTAACAGTTTTGGAGACAAGAGGATCCCAGAGTCTTGGAACCAGGAGGGACTTTAAAACGCCACCCATCAGCCTTCCCTGTGGCTGTCCGGGCCTGTTCCCATCTCCTTCCTGAGCTGGCTGCTTCTCCCTCTAGGCAACTCTAATTTACAAAAGTTGAGTTGAACGGCAACTGCCTTTCACCTGCTGGTTCCAGCTCTACCTTCTGAACTCAAGCTACAACCCTTTCCTATTCTCAAGCTCCTTCTCTATTCTGAAGATACCGTTTCAGTTCCTGGGGACACAGATGTGTGCCATGGCCTTCTCCCCTGTCACAGGCCAGGCCAGCCAAGCTTGAAAGTATCGACTCTACTTCTCAAATCTTCCCATTTGCAAGTTAAAGAGCCCCACTCCTGCACTGCCCCTCCTTCAGCGGGCACCTGCCAGCATCACGGGACCTGAAGAGCAGAGCCTTCTCTCCAGCCAAGCACGTGCACTCTCCCTTAGCACCTGGGACATGGAACAACAGACTGGTTCCAAATCGGGAAAGGAGTACATCAAGGCTGTACATTGTCACCAGGCTTACTTAACTTATATGCGGAGCACATCACGTGAAACACTGGGCTGGAAGAAGCACAAGCTGGAGTCAAGATTGCCAGGAGAAATATCAATAACCTCAGATACGCAGACAACACCACCCTTATGACAAAAAGTGAAGAAGAACTAAAGAGCCTCTTGATAAAAGTGAAAGAAGAGAGTGAAAAAGTTGGCTTAAAATTCAACATTCATAAAACTAAGATCATGGCATCCAGTCCCATCACTTCATGGCAAGTAGGTGGGGAAACAATAGAAACAGTGAGAGGCTTTACTTTTCAGGGCTCCAAAATCACTGCAAATGGTGGCTGCAGCTGTGAAATTAAAAGATGCTTGCTCCTTGGAAGAAAAGTTATGACCAACCTAGACAGCATATTAAAAAGCAGAGATGTTACTTTGCCAACAAAGGTCCATCTAATCAAAGCTATGTTTTTCCCAATAGTCATGTATGGATAGGAGAGTTGGACTATAAAGAAAGCTAAGCACCAAAGAATTGATGCTTTTGAACTGTGATGTTGGACAGACTCTTGAGAGTCCCTTGGACTACAAGGAGATCCAACCAGTTCATCCTAAAGGAAATCAGTTTTGAATATTCTCTGGAAGGACTGATGCTGAAGCTGAAACTCCAATACTTTGGCCACCTGATGCGAAGAGCTGACTCATTGGAAAAGACCCTGATGCTGGGAAAGATTGAGGGCAGGAGGAGAAGGGGACGACAGAGGATGAGATGGTTGGATGGCATCATCGACTCGATGGACATGGGTTTGGGTGGACTCCAGGAGTTGGTGATAGACGGAGAGGCCTAGTGTGCTGCAGTCCATGGGGTCACAAAAAGTTGGACACGACTGAGCAAATGAACTGAACCGAACTGAGACAGTGATAATAATGATGATGCTTCTCATGTCCACAGGGGGTGCTGTAACTCAATACATCTCCTTCCCCATCATTAGCTGTGGACTGTGCCCTCCTAGCTCTGTCCCCCAACTTTCCCTCTCCCTCACTTGGGATATCTCTGCCCCAGTACCCAGAAGTGATCTGCCCTAATCATGCCCTATTGAGCTCAGATACTTAAATTTGCTCCCTACAGCCAGTGGCTTAAAATTCACTCCTCATGGAGCTAGCAATCAGGGATTCCCATGATTTGTGGAATTCCTTGACTTAATCCCAACAATTGCTACTGGTTTTCCATGCTTCAGCCAAATGGGAACCTTTCTGCTCTCCACAGAGACACTTAGCACTTGCTCACCTCCAGGCCCTGATCGCCCCTGAAATGTTCTCTATCTGTTGAGATCTCTATCTGTTGATATCTGGGCCCTCCATCAGCCCAGTTCACATCATATTGAGACCATAAAGTCTCCCTCATCATCAGCTGGGAAACACATTTCCTTCCTCGGGCTGTGCCCTTCACCTCCCTTCCATCATTCACTGTCACCCACCCAGCACTTACTTGTGGGCTGACAGCTGCCCCCCTACTGTGTACATTTCCACAGGGGAGAGCCCTCCCACCTCATAGCCCAGAGGGAAGAATATGAGCAAGCCCTGGCTTTCCCTCTGCCCACACTCTTCTTCCTCACAGGAGGACGAGCGCATTACCTGACTGGCAAGATGGGAAGAAGCACTAAGTAAGTGCTCCTTTAAATACTTACACAGCAGTCATTACATGCCAGACACAATTCCAAACCCTTTACAAATATTAATGCTCTTGATCTTCAAATTCTGTGAGGCAGGTACTATTGCCATTTTGCAAACAGAAAACTGGGCCAGAGAGGTTAAGTCACTCGCCACCATCACACAGCACAGATGTGAGCTTGTTCAGTGCAAATCCAGAGCCCGTGTTCTATGCTGCCTCTTGACGCACATGGCTTGGGCCCTTTCTCTCTTGCGGGGAGAATCTGCCTGCTATGTGGGGTTCCCCCTTTCCTGCTCTGCACGTGGTTAGCACGTATGTCTGGGCCAAGTCCTGCCTCCCAGAAGCAGCCCAAGAGTCCTACTGCTCACTGGCCCCACTTCTACCTCACCAGGTGTGCAGGGGCAGTTCAGGAACAGTACACTCGCTCTAGGCACCCAGTGCTGCCTCAGATGGGTGACCCAAGGTCCAAACCGGTGTGGAGGAGCAGGAGAAAGCCCCGAGGTGGCCGCACATCCAGCCTACATTCTCCAAGCCGCTAAGCTGAATTCTAGCCCTCCACCTGCCTGCCACTTGAGTGAGAAGGGAGAGTTTGATGTAATTAATAACCATCCTACAACCCTAGCAGCAGAAAGGTGACCAGGCACAGGCTCTGCTCTTTAGGAGCTCAGACTCCCAAAGACGATCACCAGAGACTTCTGTCACAAGGGGCACTCAGCTGCAACTGAGAGCTGCAGCTCCTTGCACACAGGTGTGGTCCTTTAGCAGTGGAGAGAACACAGCCAGAGGAGAGGCTGCCATACTAACAGACACAGACGTGAATTGCTGTGTGACCTTGGGTGAGTCTCTCTGAGCCTGTATCCTTATCTGTACAGTAGGGATAATAATCCATCCCTCTGAGAGGCACTGCAAGGATTATATGAGATATCCTGTGACAACCCCTAGGCCAGGTCAGTCCTCTGTTGATGCTTAACTGGTGCGTCTGCGTGAGTTCAGTTGCTCAGGCATGTCTGACTCTTTGCGACTCCATGGATTATAGTCCACCAATCCCCTCTGCCCGTGGGATTCTCCAGGCAAGAGTACTGGAGTGAGTTGCCATGCCCTCCTCCACAAGATCTTCCCAATCCAGGGACAGAACCTGCACTTCCTGCATGCCCTGCACTGGCAGGCAGATTCTTCGCCACTGGCGCCGCCACCCCTATTCTTACTTTCAGGAGGAGGCCTCAGTGCCAGAACATGCTGGGCTCATCATCGTGTTGGCGTGAACACCAGCACCTTCTCTCACATTCTGCGCCATCTGCAGGACCACCCTAAGCCAGAGCCACTTTCACCTCTGCCTTGCAAACGGAAGCTTGAGGCTCAGAGAGGTGAAGTGATGTGCTCAGAGTGGCTCAGCCATGTGGGTGGGGACAGGCTCACCCTCTGGGCTGAGGACTGGAGCAAAAGCCCTTTCCTCCCCACTCTCCCTCCATACCTCCACATGCAACCCCCCGCCACCCCCCAGCTTCCCCAGCAGCCCACAGGGCCCTGCTGTGGGGTTCTGTCCATGAAAGTGCTCTCAGTACCTGCCGGGAGGGAATCGCAGACCCCTTGGGAACCAGGAAATGATCGCCTGGCTGCCTCCCAGCCCAGACCGGATTAAAGAGCAGTAACCAGATCCTGCTGGAATGGAGGGGAATCCAAGGCAGCTGAGTGAGCGATGAGAGAGGCGCCTGCACTTGGGAAGGACCTGGCCTCCTGTTTCCCCACATCTGGACGGGTGTGCAGGCCTTGTTTGATTTCATTCCGCTCTGCCAGAAAGATGCAGACCTCCTGGCCAGGGTTCAGAGCAGATCGGAAAGCGTGATTCAGAGCTGAAAGGGACACATGTGTGAGAAAAGACTAGCAGGAGAGGAAGAGACAAGGCCAGGGGTGACTCAGGGCACATCAAAGCTGCAGGGCCCAGCAAGACGGGATGAGGAATCTTTTCCTAGGCTCTGGAGGCAAGAGGGGAACACAGCCAGCATGACAGAGAATGCCTCAGGCCGTGGGCTGGGGCAGGAACGTGGAGTCCTGAATGGGAAACGGGAGGGAAGCTGCGTGCTAGGAACGTCCGCAGCTCAGGTCTCCGCTGGTCGGTGTGGGGCAGTGGAGGCGGACTTGGCAGGCTCCCGTCCTGGCTCTGTCACCTATCAGCTGTGGGATCTCGGGCAAGTCATTTCCCTCTCTGGGCCTTAGTGAGCCCCTCATTTAGTCAACACATATTTTCTGAGGACCCGCCACATGTTGGACATTGCCAAGCACTGGGGACAGAGTGGTTTAGGTTGGAACCGACACGTCCAGGGGTTGTTCTGCGAGCCTCACACAAGCGCTCCTAACCACCTGTGCGAGGGCAGGGAAGCTAACCTGACACCAGGAGGGAGCAGGAGAGGAGGGTGAGCAGGGTTCCAGGAGGAGGGAACAGCATGTGTGAGGACCTCGCGGCTAGAGCGCGCAAGAGAGCAAAGCCTATGTGAGGAATGCAGAGGGCGCAGAGGCAGAGATAGTCACTGGGGAGGGAGGCGGGGCCCACTCCTGGAGGGCCGCCTGTGACCCTGTGGCTTTATCCTCAGGAAGTCTGGGTCCTGGGAGGACCATGGGCCCTGAGGAAGCTAGTTTTCAGGACCAGAATGTCCAAGTTCAAGTCTCAGCTTCACGTCCTGCTGAGATCAGCTGCTCAATCCCTTGTTTCTTCATCTGTAAATTAGGGGTGCTAGTACCTACCTCACAGCTTATTATGTTGTTATGATGATCAAATGGTACAATACATATCAGGCATCTAGATTGCATACCAATGTGTGGTATACAGTAAGCACTCAATAAATACTGGTGACTACTGCTGCCTCGATACTGTGTGTAATGCTATCAGCAGGTTACCTGGCACCTCGAAGAGTTAGTTCTCACCTCTGAAACTTCCCACCCATGCATTCTTCCCTTCCTGGCTTCAGCCCAGCCCAGGGCCTGGCCCTCTCCAGCCCCAGTGTTTCTGGAGGGCTGTGGCAGGAAGGGGGCTAACAGGTCACAAATGAAGGCAAAGGACAGGGGAGCCAGGGTATGGCTGTCTCCTGGGAGCTCCTCCCCACCTCCTCCACCATGTCTGAGGCTGATCTGGGACCCCAAACAATGGGATCAGAATAGGGGCAGGGTTGGGTTGGGAAGGCCCCTGTGGTGGGCAGAGAGGGCAGAAGGCTATTCATTTTCACAGGGCACAGCTTTACACAGAATTTCTATTGGGGGGGGGGCGGAATCTGCCCATTGTCTGTGAACCCCCTGGGACAGGAATCATTATTCCTGTTTTATATTAATAGATAAGGAAACAGAGGCCCAGAGAGGAGAAAGTCCCTGTGTCACCAAAGTGACACAGAAGCTGGTGTCTCAAACCCAGGATTGAGAGGTACACAGGGACTAGATCATGGAGGGGGTTGATGACTCTGCCAAGGCCCCTGCTGCCCCCTCCAGGGTCTCCCACCCACTTCCACTGATAGCCCACTTCATGTCCAGCCATCAAAGCCCATTTAGCATTTCTCACAGTTACTAGGGCTACCCTCTCAAGCCTCAAAATTTAGTACATTGCTACCCTATTGCTTGCCCTGAGCAACCACACCCAAGATGGGCAATGCTAGGAAGACAGCACCTCTTCCAGGAAGCCTTCCTTGCCTTCCTTTACTCTAAACATCTACTCCTAGCTGGATTAGAGACCCTCTCAGCCTCCTCTGCCTCCCCAGATCATCAGTTTCATAGTGGGTTGTCTTCCTCTTTTACCGACAGCACTGAGAGCTCGCTGTGGGCAGGCACAGAAGCTGATTCATCTGTCGACCCTCATCTGGAACAAGTAGAGTTTATTTTCCTACTTGAATCTGGGCTGCCCTTTTGACTTACTTTGACCAATAGAATATGTCAGAAATAATGTACCCAATTTCAGCTTAGACTTCAAGAGACTTCTGGACTTCTGCCTTCTCTCTCAGAACTCTGCCACACCTTTTAAATAATACCAACTCGCCTGCTGCAGGGTGAGGTACCATCTGGACCAGAACTGAGTTGTCTCAGCCAAGGCACCAAAAGTCCAGCCAAAATCAGCAGAGCTGCCTCTCACCCACACTGACCACAGATGTGGATGTATGAGTGCGCCCAGCCGAATCCAGAGAATTTTCTAGCTGGACCTACAGACTTGTGAGCAAGAATAGATGTGTACTGTTTTACAGTGTTGGGTTTGGGGGTTGTTTGTTACACAGCAACAGCTTATTGATAAAAGATGCATAAGTGACTGGAGATATAGGTATGATGCAAACACAATGTGGAAGAGAGAGAGATGGAATGCCTGCCTCCTAGTCCTCTTACCTTATACACGTCATGGTTGAACCTCATCAAACAGTGTGCAGAGGTCATTGAGCAAGCCCACCACCTCAATGGGCTCACTCAGGGATGCGATGGTGGCAAAGCCCACGTCACTGAAGTATATGGTAACCTGATCTACTCTGGCTCCACGGCTGCCCCCATATTCAGAGCTTCAGTCACAGACCTGAAGGGATAAGAAGGGCCAGAGTCACAAGGTGGGAGGACCCTCTTTCCACAGTTGGAAGTGAGGGAGGGATATCTGTGGGAAAGTCCTGGGATGAGGGTCAGGGGGTCTGGGACAGGTCTGCTGTGTGCTGGTTCCCCTCCAGCAAATACCCGCCCCTCTCTGGACATTACTTCCTCTGAAGTCAGATGGGGGACCCTGCACCTTGTCCTTGTTCCCAAAGGAAAGAGGCAGCAGAAATTCAATGATCGTGTGCACAGCACAGTGCCCAGTGCACGCAAGGGCTCTATGAAAATATGATGGATAAATAAACAACAGATGAACTGAACCAGCTCACGGAACCCAGCTTTACTGAGTACCTGCTGTGTCCCAGCTCCCCAGGTCCCATGCCCAGAGGCACTGAGGCCAGAGGCACAGTCAAGTCCACTCGCGGGGGCAGCGTCCGAGAGAGCAACCTTTCTATCCTGTGTCTCTCCAGCTCCAGCTCCTCGGTCCGCTCCCGGATCAGGCCCTCCAGGCTTTGGGAATACTTCTCCAGCATCCGCAGCGTAGGGTCAGCAACACTGGTCTTCTTGCCTTGGTTGATGCTTTTGAACTGCAAATGGAATGAAAATCCCAATTTATCCATGAAGATCAGCAGAGCACTTGGCCCTCAGGTTGAGAATCTAGGCCACAGGAATGAACCAGATATAGTCCCTGCCCGGAAGAGTTGGATGGTGGGGAGCAGGTAGGTAATAGGCAAGGGATGGCAGCTCTGACAAGGGAAAGCAGAGACAACAGGGAGGGAAAATGGGCTAGTTCTCTGGGAGGCAGACAGGCATGGAGAGGACTTTGCAAAGGAACCCATGCCCAGCATTGTACTGCCATTAACAAACACTTTGGTTCTTACAAAAACACTGTGGAATAGGCATTCTTTGTTCTCAAAGATAAGTTGGTTGGGTGAATGGATAGACGGGTAGATACACAGAAGCATTATATGTAGGTTGCTCATGCATATAATCTATTTCTACCTCTTTATTTCTTTCTTTGTTTAAAAATTTTTTTTACAAAACAAAATTATAAATATGTAAAGGCACTGAGACCAAAGGAAAGCAAAAGCTAAAGAAGTTAATCCAGGAGTGAGGTCTATATGTAAAATGCAGGCTACAATTTGGTCACAGTTTTGGATATGAGCTCCCTAGTAACAAAGAAAGAAGGCAATGGCACCCCACTCCAGTACTCTTGCCTAGAAAATCCCATGGATGGAGAAGCCTGGTGGGCTGCAGTCCATGGGGTCACTAAGACTCAGATACGACTGAGCGACTTCAATTTCCCTTTTCACTTTCATGCATTGGAGAAGGAAATGGTGACCCACTCCAGTGTTCTTGCCTGGAGAATCCCAGGGATGGTGGAGCCTGGTGGGCTGCTGCCTATGGGGTTGCACAGAGCCAGACATGACTGAAGCGACTTAGCAGTAGCAACAAAGAAAAGAGGGAAACAGTGATTACATAGTATATGGAGTCCATGAGACAAAGGCGCATTAAACTAGCTTCCCAGAAGGAACGCAATAACTGCTGGTGCTGAGCAAAGATGAGTACCTCTCCTTGGTCTTTGTCAGATGATGTTATAAACTGTCCCTTCAACAACAACCTTAGAGGAAATCTATTTCCTAAGGAGACTTACTAGAACCTTCCCCAGTGTGGTTTGTACCTTACCAAAGTGCAATCAGAAGGAAAATCAAATTAATGATGATCAAAGTGGAAGAGTTTATTCCTGTCTAAATCCAGCATCTTGACCTGTGTGCGCACGTGTGTGTGTGTAGGTGTGTGTGTGTGTGTGTATAGGTGTTTATTCCAACCTTCATTAATACTGCTTTTCTCAGGCAAATGTCTGTAAGGTGAGGAGTGTCAGCAGCCCCTGCAAAGCACATATTTTGTACTGGCCGTTAGAAACAGAGGCACAAGCTTTAGGTCAGTTGCCATGGGTGTGACAGCTGCTGACCCCAAGACAGCAACATGGACAAGAAGCTGACTGTAAGATCAACTCTGCAAGGGGGACTCCCATTTTATAATGAAGAAACAAAGGACCTGAGAAGTACAACTTGCTGAGAACAACATAATGGTGGAACTGAGTTTCACACAGAGGTCTGTTATATATCAATTTCATCACCGGCCACCCCACTGAATTACTTTATCACTGGAGTGTGTTTTCCATAGTTTCCCTTGCATTG
>SJYX01009515.1:26881-37984 GCA_006410675.1 Oreotragus oreotragus | reverse complement strand
TAGGTGTTTATTCCAACCTTCATTAATACTGCTTTTCTCAGGCAAATGTCTGTAAGGTGAGGAGTGTCAGCAGCCCCTGCAAAGCACATATTTTGTACTGGCCGTTAGAAACAGAGGCACAAGCTTTAGGTCAGTTGCCATGGGTGTGACAGCTGCTGACCCCAAGACAGCAACATGGACAAGAAGCTGACTGTAAGATCAACTCTGCAAGGGGGACTCCCATTTTATAATGAAGAAACAAAGGACCTGAGAAGTACAACTTGCTGAGAACAACATAATGGTGGAACTGAGTTTCACACAGAGGTCTGTTATATATCAATTTCATCACCGGCCACCCCACTGAATTACTTTATCACTGGAGTGTGTTTTCCATTGTTTCCCTTGCATTGCCCAGGAACAAAGTCACAGGATATACAAACACAATTATTTTTCCCTTTGTTGTTGTTTAGCTTCTCAGTCACGTCAGGTTCCTGCAGCCCCGTGGACTGTGACCCGCCAGGGTCCTCTGTCCGTGGGACTTCCCAGGCAAGTGGGTTGCCATTTCCTTCTCCAGGGATCTTCCTGACCCAGGGATTGACCCCGAGTTCCCTGCAGTGGCAGGCAGATTCTTTACCACTAAACCACGAGGAAGCCCATTTTCTTCTTCCCTTACAACATTCATTTTCTTCCTTAGTTACATTGACTGATACTCCCAGAACAATCTTCTATGAACCCTGTTTAAGTCTTTCAACTCCAGGGTCAGTGCTCTTTCTTCTCATTCTCTGCTCAGAAATAATACTTATTTTAAATTTCTTAGTTATTTCACTTGATGGTCCCACCAGTGTGTCCAGTGGGATCAGAGTTAGTCCTTTTAGACATCACCTAAGGAGATCGAAGTCTCAATGGTGGAACTGATTTGGTCAAGGTCAAGTAGCAGATAAGTGGAAGCACAGATCTGAATGCAGGCTCTCTGACCCTTAGCCTCCCCACCGTGTGATATGGTTCTCATCTTCTGCGTGTGGAGTACATCACCTGTCAGTCTCTGCCTTCTCTGCTGGTGAAACTGAGGCAGGCTTTCCCCACAGTCGCCCCTCTCAGGGTAAGAGCCTTCTTTCCCACGTCCCTAGCCACGGCAATCTCTAACCCCTGGAAAGATTCTAGGCTGGTGTTTTGAGAACTGTGTTTTTGGCCTAGGTCTGCCACCCACCCTTAGAGGGGCCACTGAGAGCTCATTCACTCTGAGGTCCAGATTTCCCATAGGATGCCTGTGTGTTTCTGTCTTCCTATCTCTCGCTCCCTCATCACCTGTCTGGATGCCCCTCCGGCTCACTGAACCTCTCCTTGGCAAAATTCCACTGTGGCTGGGGAGTGGAGGGCAGGAAATAGGAGGCACAAAAGCTGTCACCGCAGGCTTGATGAGTTGGCCCTGTGAGAGCCATTAGCTGGCTCAGTCAGGTCCACACACATCACGTCCGCCCAGCAAACTCCAGGCTTGCCTCACCCCTCCTGGTGCAGTCCCCAAGGCAGGCCGGCGGTGGGAGGGACAGTCTCCATCACACCTTCCACTCCCTGATGCAGGAACCAGTGCTGCCTCCATGGCTGAAAATGGCCCCTCTGCTCTGGTGCCAGCAGGCCTGGTGTGGGGTCGGGGTTCCTAGCATGGGTGCTGCAGAGACAAACCTGGGTCTATGTTCCAGCCCCACCTTTCACTTCCTTGGTTACCTTTGGCAAGCCCCATCACCTCGCCATGCCTCAGTTTCTCTCTTGTAAACCCCAGATAATAGCAATGCTTCCTTGGAGGGCTATCAGAGGGGTATAAAATATAAGCATAGGACTTAGCATGGAGCTTGGCACTCAGGAAGGGAGTGTCTATGAACCCGGAGTTCTGAGAAAGATTCCCTCAGATGGTAGACCTCAGGTTCCACCCTCAGTAGTGATGATGCTGGCCCATTGCCCCCTCTATGCACAGAGTTTCCAGGCCCCGGGATAGGGGGGCCCCCACTGGGCAAAGCGAGGTGAACTGATTTGCTGTTTCTTGTGAGTAGCCAGCTCCTCTGGTGGCACTGAGCTGACTATATATCTGGTCCAGATTGGGTCTGTCCTCCGGAGCCTCCTCCCAGCACTGCTCCTTTCCTGGATGCACTCAGGTGGCCCGTGGCCAGGGGACACCAGGGGCTGGCACAGGGCAGGGGGAGATACCACCTTCCTGATGATTTCTGCAACAAACACAGACCAGCCAGTGGGGCTGAGGTCCCCAGGACGACTGGTGGTGAGGCATGGGTCTAGGATCCTGAGATGGAATGGCTGGTGGTGAGGCATGGGCCTGGGGTCCTGAGATGGAGCGGCTGGTGGTGAGGCGCGGGCCCGGGGTCCTGAGGTGGAGCGGCTGGTGGTGAGGCGCGGGCCTGGGGTCCTGAGGTGGAGCGGCTGGTGGTGAGGCGCGGGCCTGGGGTCCTGAGGTGGAGCGGCTGGTGGTGAGGCGCGGGCCCGGGGTCCTGAGGTGGAGTGGCTGGTGGTGAGGCGCGGGCCTGGGGTCCTGAGGTGGAGAGGCTGGTGGTGAGGCGCGGGCCGGGGTCCTGAGATGGAGGGCAGGGTGGGCCTGTGGGGTGTGGATACCAGGCCATGAGAGTGTTCCTCAGCCTCTTGTTCTCTGCTCCAGGGCATGCTGGCCAGTGGCCCAGGATTGCTGTTTTCCTGGGCCCATTCCACAGCGTGGCGGCGGAGGGGGTCTCAGCTTGGAGCTTGGAGAACGGGGCTTGAATTCTGTGTCCACCACCTCTCCATGAGATGGTGAACAACACAGCCATCTCTCTGAGCCTTGGTCTCCCCATCTATGAAGTGAGCTTAACAAACTGCCTTCGTGAGACGAGTGCTGAGGAAGGAAGCGACAGATGCTAGATACTGGGGCGCTAAGTTCACCCCAGCCCGTGAACGCTGCAGAGCTTGCTGCTGCTCTGTTGCCAGCAATGTCTGAGAATGTGCTCTGAGCTGGGCGCTGCAGGCCTGTCTGGCAGCCCCGCCACCCGGAGGCCGTCTGGTGTGGACCCTGCACAGCTGTGCGGCAAGACTCTCTGCCCTGCATGTTCGCCATCATCACGACTCCTTACCCAGGACGATCCCTGGGGTGGCTCTTCCTGTGCCCGTCCCACCTGATAAAAGACCACAGATGGATCAGCGATCCAGCTCTGTCTCTGTCACTCGCTATCACTCTGTGCCTTGGTTTTCCCACCTCGGGCAGCACTAGGGGCACCTCAGGGAGCTGAGAGATTCATGGGCACACCGGGAGGAGGAGGGGCTGGGTACAAAGCTCAGGCCTTCAGCAGCACAGGAGGAGATGTCGCGATTATCCTCCTAATCCTGTGCAAGCTATGCTATGTCTCTGAACCTCAGTCTCCTCACCTAATGACAATAGGACAGACCTCACTTAGCAGCACAGGCCGTTAGGGGTGGAACAGGGTCATCTCTGAGGAGGGCTGGGGACCCTCCTCAGAGAAGGCAAAGTGGTGGGTTCCTTGGAGAGTGAAGAGAAGCTTCTCTCTGGATTTCCCTTTGCCAACTTCCTTGTTGGGGGGAAGCCCATGATTCACTATCCCATTTTACAGACAGGGAAACTGAGGTTCCAAGGAGGTGGTAACATTGGTCAACTGAGCCACAGGGCCAGTAAAAAGTAGATGCTAGAACTGGGCCTGATAGCCTCCCAGCCTGCACTTTTTTCTCTGCCCAGAGGCTCCCAGTCTGCAGGCGTCAGACCCTGAGGGCCTCTGAGTAGAGGATCTAGGAAGCTGTGTATGCTTATAAAGGAGTGTGCACAGATGGAACCCATAATATCACACACACACACATGTCCAGCTCTTTTTCAAAAGCATTCTAATGGTGTTGTGATGAATAAAATACAGATCCATTTCAAAGTATTGCTTATTTCAGAGCAGATTTTTGTTTCTGGGCATTTTCTCAGTCACCAGACACTAAAAGTCAGATAGTAGCATGTGAGGCTCCAAACTTTTTTGTCATTAAAGTGAAGTGCTCTCAGGTGGTCATGTTGGGAACCCATAACCCAGGCCAGGCCAGCTCTCCTTTCTCCTTCCCCATGCTGAGCCCACTGTCCACATCCAGCCCATCACTAGGATGGATCAGTCCTGCTGCCCATTGACCAAGAGGCTGTACATTCTCCGTGGAAAAGATGCTTTCTGGATGACTCCAGGAGATTTTAGGGCAACACCACTGAGCCCACTGGGATCCCAGACCCACAGCTTTCTGCTGGGGAGTCCTGCCCCTCTCTGAGCCTCACTGCTTTCATCTCTGAAAAGAGTGCACCTACCACCTCACAGCATTGTCCATTGGCATAACACAAATGACAATGCTTGGGAAACAAGTGTCCATCCCTCACACACACAGGATCTTAAAAAGATGCTATTTCTGGGACTTCCTTGGTGGTCCAGTGGTTAAGAATCTGCCAGGCATTGCAGGGGACAGGGGTTCCATCCTTGGTCAGAGACGGTTCCACATGCTGCAGAGCAGTTAAGCCCAAGCACCATGACTGCTGAGCCCAAGCTCTAGAGCCCGTGAGTCACAGTTACTGAGCACCCCAACAGAGTAGTCCCCCACTCACCGCAGCTAGAGACAAGCCCACTCACAGCGACGAAGACCCAGTACGCCAAAAACAAATAAATAAAAATGGATTAACCATTTTCTTCAAAGATGCTGTTTCTTAGAGCAAGGAGGTCCGCCTCTCAGTAGGAGAGTGGAAAGAACCCGAGCTCTTCCCCACTCGCATACCCCCAAAACCACCCAGGGTCTAGCATGTACCAGGCTCTTATCTAAAACATTTCACTGAATCCTCACAAATATTCTTGGAGCTAGGCATCATGGTCCCTGTTTTACAAATGAAAAACACTGAAGCTCAGAGTCTGAAAGAGATTTACTCAGAGTCATGAAGCGAATTGGTGAAGAGCTGGGCTCAAGTCCATGTCCTCCAAAGGCTGTGCTCTGGACATTTCACTCCCTGAGACCAGGAAAAGTGCAGCCAGGAAGCAGCAGGTCCAGGATTGACAGCCCAGTGCAGGGGCGACCCTGGGGTCCCCGAAGTCTGAAGAGCACTGTCCTGAAGGCCCTCAAATGGCAGTATGACTCACAAACCCGCCCCCTCAGCAGGCAGATGTCAGCAAGTTGCAGGGGGAGCAGCCAAGGAGAGTTGAACAAATGGTGTGACCAAGCCCTTCCCCCTCCCACTCCTCCAGCCCATAAATCTGGGACCTGGAACGCTCATGATTCATGGAGCAATACTTTGGTTGGAGAAAAGAAGTGAGGCCAGGCCTCCCTGTGAGGTACAGTTCTCCATCTGGGGTGGGAGGAAAGTGGGCTCCATCACTCCATCACTGCCTGTGCTGCGGGCTGAAAGGCAGGGTTTCCGTGGGCCAGGTCCCCGGGATTGGACAGAAGCAGCTGGGGTGGAGGGGGTGCCGCAGACTGCTGAAAGAGCAGCACAGAGCCCGGGGAGCCCTGAGAGGGAGCACAGACGCAGAGGCGGCGTTTCTAAAGTTGGGCCCTGGCACTGGGGTCTGAAGAGGAAAGAATGTGCAAGACCAGGTGATGACGGGGAAGGTGTGAGTGATTACCCCAGAAGCACAAAGATATGTGCTGACGGGTGGGGAGGCGAACAGCCAGATGGGTCTGTGAGTCATGCTGCCATGCAGGGCCCTTCAGGACAGTGCTCTCCAGACTTCGGGGACCCCAGGGTCGCCCCTGCACTGGGCTGTCAATCCCAGACCTGCTGCTTCCTGACTGCACTTTTCCTGGTCTCAGGGAGTGAAGTGTCCAGAGCACAGCCTTTGGGGGACATGGACTTGAGCCCAGCTCTACACCAATTCACCTCATGACTCTGAGTAAATCTCTTTCAGACTCAGCTTCCCCACTCAAGCAGAAGACCAAGTCTCCAAACACCCAGCAGACTGGTGATATCAGACAGGGATTGGATGCCTGACACATTTTAAAGTCGATCCCCACTCTAAAGATGGGAAAACTGAGGCTGAGAGAAGGTAAGTAGTTAGTGTAAGGTCATGCAGTAAGTGATCCAGGGGAAGAACTGAGGTTTCCATAGACACAAAGTCTGTGCTGGGCAGCCGGATGGTTAGGGCATAACGACCTCTGGACATGGCAATAACATTGGGAGGGGAAGAAAGGGGTTGGGCTTTTACCTAGAAACCAGTGTTTTTAGTTCTAGAGATGGCGAGCTGCCGTTTTGGTAGTTGCTAAAGGCTGCTTGGCTTAAGGCAAAGAAACCCATATCTCGTCATCAAATCAGGCCTGTGTCTCTGTGGTTATTTTCAGGACCTGATTTCCTGATGCTCACAGAGCTACTCAGCTACGTAGGGACTCTGCCAGCGACAGGCTGAGGAAGGAGGAGGAGGATGGTGTACCTTCCGCTGGGAGCCCCAAGGAACCGTAGGGCGGGCCTCAAGTCAGCACCTCCTGCAGGATAATGCCGATGCTGGAAGTGTCTCCTCTGGGGGTGCCCCGCCTGGGTGCTCCGGGCCTCCGCAGCAGCTCTGGAGCCGTCCGCAGCAGCTCTGCAATCACGAGGCAGGGCCACCCAAGCTGGCCAAGCTGGGTGGGTGCTTCATAACGTCGTGTCATTGCCCTGTCCTTACAGTCCCAGAGGAGGGAGGTGCTTCTGCCCTCCGCCATTCACAGGTAAGGGTCCTGAGGCTCAGAGAGAAAAAGCCATCCGCTCCAGTCACACCACAGGACGTGCTGGAGGACCAGGCATCTCCCCCTCTCCCCTTCCCTCCAGGCGCCTGGCTTAAACAGAGGCCTCAGCACCTACTGGCAGCCCCCTGCCCACCCCTGAGCTGACCTTCTGGGGCTGGCTGGGGGCAGGGAGCCCTCTGAGCATCCAGGAGCTCCGCATAACCGTGGTCAGTGACCTTCAGCACAAAGCGCCCGTCCACCATGCAGTTTCGGGACTTGAGGCGGCCGTGAGGGAAACGCCGATGGTGTAGATACTGCACCCCCTAGTAGAGCGGAATCATGAGGGTCCCTTAGGCCTGTGGCGAATGAGAAGGACTCCTGCTTCTCTCAGAATTCCCAGGAAATCTCGCTGCGTCCCTTCACCCTTTGCCACACTGTTCAGATTTTTCTCAATAAGACAAAGTGGAAAATGAGGCCTGGGAAATGAGCCTCTCTTGTCTCCCTTCCCTCTCTGTTGCCCCCACAGCTCCAGGCCTGGGAAGGGTTCTCACATGGATCAAATCCAGCAGCAGGGAGGCCTTGAAGGTCCAGTCCAGCTGCAGAGCCTCATTCCTCAGCAGGTCCTTCAGGTTGTCCCGAACACAGGTTGCTCCAACACCAGAGCACTAACCCAGGGGCCACGAAGAAGCCCCAGAAGGTGGTGATGTTCTCGTGCCTCAGCTCCCGCATCTGCCAGCACAAGGGCACCTTAACAGCCCCTGGGGACTCTCAAAGGGTGGACATCTGGCCCTCTGTACTTAGAACCCAGCACAGGGCTGAACACAGAGAGGCCTCAGAAATGTTGGATGGAAGTGATGGGTGGACGGATGGATGAATAGATGGGGTAGATAAAGGATGAGTGGGTGGATGGATGGATGACAAATGTGTAGATGGATGATGAGTGTGTGGATGGATGATGGATGGAGGGATGGATGGATGGATGAGCCAGTGAAATGAGGGCATGGAAGCATCATGGATGAATAACTCAATACACCACAAAATATGGATCTAGGCCTATTCTCCACCTAAGTGACACCATGGCCTGTAAAACTGTAAAATCTCTCCCCAAGTTTCAGAGACAGATGAGGAGAAGAACCGAAGGGATCAGGAACAAGCAGAAAGCAGCCCAGCAGGTCGGAGAACTCGAGCCCTGCCAGCTAGGCTAGCATTCGCCCGAGCAGGAAAGAGGGAAACGCTGTCTGGCATGGCTTTCCTCTCAAACACAGTTCAGGGGCCAGATAAGTGAGGGGAACCTGAATAGTCTCCCTACCTCCCTGAAGCTTTGCATGCTGATCAGTATACGTGGTGGGGTAAGAATGGCTCCAGATCCTTTAACCCTGCTGCCCCCAAGAGGCTGGGCCTCTGACCCCTCCCTCTGAATCTGCGTTGGCCAGTAGAACATGGTGGAAGTGAACTTGTGCGTTTTGGGTCCGGGTCTTAAGAGACTGACAGCTTCCATTTCCTGTTTCTTGGAGCCCTCTTTGTTGGAGGACTGAATGTTCATAAGAAGTCCCTCCATCCCAAGTCACCCCACTGGTGAGACCATATGGGGAGGCCCTGAGACTATACTGAGTGGAGAAGCAAGTTCTGTTGAGTACGCTTTTCCAACCGCCCAGCCAAGGCATCAGAAAACACTGAGTAACCCCCAGTCAAGGCCAAGTGGAACAGAAGAACCGCTTGGCTGAGCCCTGCTCAAATTTCCTACCACAAAATGGTAAGATATTATAAAATGGTTGATGTTTTAAGCCACTAATTTTGGGATAAGTTGTTACACAGTCATAGATAATCAAAACAGACTTATTAAATGTTCTGAGAAGTCCTGTGCCTAAGCCAAGCAATTCCTAAACTCATTTAACCACATATAGGACCTTCTCTTTTAAGAAACATCTACACGTCTCAGCTGTAAGATGCCCACTGGGGAATGTCTAACCTGATCTCTAATCCCTTAATCTCTCTGAATCTGATTTCAGATGACACGATGTTGGAAATAATAATAAAATTCACCATTTACTAGAGGCACTCTTCTTGCCAGAGACAGTTCTAGGTTATTCTGTATACTCTCTCTGTGTGTGCTAAGTCGCTTCAGTTGTGTCTGATTCTTTGTGACCCCAAGGACTATAGCCTGCCAGGCTCCACTGTCCATGGATTCTCCAGGCAAGAATATTGGAGTGGATTGCCATTCCCTTCTCTAGGGGATCTTCTCGACCCAGGGATTGAACCCAGGACTCCTGCATTTTTTACTGTCAGAACCACCAGGGAAGCCCTCCTAATTCCCATTTCATTAGCTCCATTTTACAGGAAAACTAAGTGTCCTAGGAAGGCAGAATTCCATCTGGGATCTTCCTGACTCAAATCTTATGCTCTGCCCTCCACCCCACAGTGGTTCTCAGGATGGTGATAATCTCAGAGGTGAAAGGGCTTATGTGAGTAGTGATGACAAGTGGCTGGAAGTTCCCTGAGGAAAGGGATCCTGTCTCTCTTCTCCACTGCTGTGTCCCCAAAGCCCAGAGCATAGAAGGTGCTCAAAAAACAGTGGATGGGTGAACGGATACGTGGAGGGATGAAGGATACAAGATGAGGTCCTTCAGCGGTGCTGACCGTACCCTGTGATGATAGTGGTGGAGATGTCTGTGCCGCTGGTAGTCACGGTGATGATCATATGGGCTGGGGGTGTGACATGGGGGATGCTGGTGTGGGATGCTGAAGTGATGGTGCGTATCTGTTGTGACAACGGGCCAGTGATCATGATAATAGTACGCCCTTCCTTTTTGGAGGCTAGAAGCTTCTGCATTGAGTAGGGACCAATCCAGATCGGTAGGGGTCTCCTGACAGCACCCCTCTGCAGCCCACCCTCCATGCCCTCTGCCCTACCTTTCTCAGGACCCTAAGGCAGCTTGGCTGCAGCTCAGGGGCTGTTTCACCTTCAAATTTCTTCAGCCACACCCACTCTCCCTGTTTAAAATAAAGATAGCAAAAGTTTATCCACTGCTGGCCCCCAGCTGGAGTCAACTCCTCCACTGTCTCAGTCTCAGCTTCTTCCCCATACGTGTGTTCTTTCTGTGTGCTCCAAGCCAGGAAGAGCCTGGGCATCGGAAACCAAAGTCAGACTTTGTCTCCTTCAGCTGATAGACCCGAGATCCAGTCCTTACTGCACCACTTTCTAGCCCTGTGACCTTGGACGAGGGACTTCAGTTCTCTGAGCCTCATGTCCCAGTTCTGTAAAGCCAGGATGATATCCTCACCCACATGAAGAAGGCTAACAAGATTGTGGTGAGAAAACATGTTAACTCCTGGCCTTGGGCACCTGCAACATTCCAAACCCAGTGAAGTGAGGGGGGCTCTCTGACCCAGAGACCCTAGGGGAGGAGGGGAGGGTGAGAGAGGCAGAGCCCCTCAAGCTGGGGCTCAGTCCTCGCCCAGAACTTTCTGTAACATTCACCCTCTCTCCTTTCACCACTGGTGGATTCCTGCCTCCCCAGCCTGGCCTGAAGTGCTTTCAGTGGAGCAGTCAAAATATGTTTTGTACATCCTGAAAGCCTCCTTTCAGCAGAAGAGAAAAAAGATGGGATTCTCCAAGGGAGAAGGTGGAAGGAAGGAGCACGAGCCTCATGTGGTTTCCCGTAGAAACTATTAACCCAGTTCATCCACCGTGAGACTCAGAACAGGAGAGTCAGAGATCAGTTAGTCGCTGGATTTGAGAAGCCAGCTCTGGAGAAATCAGTGTCCTCAGCAACTTTAGTATCTGACTGGTCTCACCTCTGTCCTGTCAGCTGGTGACCCAGGCTCTGTCCAGAGGCTGTCCTGGGCCTGGGTGCTGCCCCACACTCAGGGCCTGGGGGACCCTGGACCACATCGCCCCTTTCCAAAGCCCAGTTGGCCCAGTGCTGAGAGAGGTCCCGGGCCGGACTCACACCTGCAATGCCCGGGTCCAGGTGGCTGGGGACTGGTTGTTTCCCAAGGTCAGGTCACAAAACACGGGTAACTGGGAGTTGGGAGTCCTGCTTCCCACTTCTAACCCTGCCACCGACTTGCTGTGGGGCCCAGAAAAGTCACTGTCTGTCCCTCAGCCTCAGTTTCCTATGTCATAGCAGGAGTGGGGCATACAGAGATGCTCTGGGTTCCCTCAGCTTCTCCCAACCTGACAAGAGCTCTCAAAACCTGGGCCTGGGGGTGGCAGGGGCCCTCATCTGGTACAGAGGGCTCCTGGGGGGCCGGTAGGCTCCTTGCTGACCGCTGGGCCACAGACCTCAGGCTCCCGGCATCTGCCATACTTCTTGATTCGCTCACACTGTCCACCTGCAGCCTCTGGAGGCGGCAGGTGTGGTCAAGAGCTGGAGCAGCGCTGTCCATGCCCTGCCCAGCCCCCCAGCCTGGTGCCTGCCCCCTCACCAAGGCTGG
>SJYX01009515.1:0-25314 GCA_006410675.1 Oreotragus oreotragus | reverse complement strand
CCTGGGCCTGGGGGTGGCAGGGGCCCTCACCTGGTACAGAGGGCTCCTGGGGGGCCGGTAGGCTCCTTGCTGACCGCTGGGCCACAGACCTCAGGCTCCCGGCATCTGCCATACTTCTTGATTCGCTCACACTGTCCACCTGCAGCCTCTGGAGGCGGTAGGTGTGGTCAAGAGCTGGAGCAGCGCTGTCCATGCCCTGCCCAGCCCCCCAGCCTGGTGCCTGCCCCCTCACCAAGGCTGGTGCCTGCCCCCCCAGCCTGGTGCCTAGCGCCCTCCCCCCAACCCTGGCGCCTGCTGCTGCCGCCTGATGCCTGCCTACCCACCCGTCTGCTCAGGGGCTGCTGGATGAAGGTGCAAGGCCTCCCAGTGGGGGCCCTGCACCAGCTGCAGCTGCCGGATGCTCCATCTGGAGGTGAGCAAAGTGCGGGACAGAGAAGATGGAGCTGTCATCACTCCCCCCATCTGGCTCCTCAGAGCTGCCTCTGACCCAGAGCCCTCCTGGTCCTCCCCGTCTCCCTGCCTGTCTCCCCCATCAGTCCCCACTGGGCTGACAGGGCACCACTGAGCACTGCCCCTCGGAGCCCCTCGGTCTGGCTCAGGGCTGGATGGACCCCAGGCCTGACGTGTCTTCTGGTCCCCCGCCTCAGTGTTTCTAACCCGCCTGGGGGCAGAGGGCTGTCCCTCTTGGATGTCGCTGAGGCTCAGGGAGTACAGAGGACTTCAGACCCAGATGATTGTTTTCAAAGCTGAAGAACTCTGGGGTCATCCTGACCAAGCCCTCAATACACAGGTGTGTAGCCCAAGCTTCAGGAAGGATGGAGTCTTGTCCAAGGTCCCAGGTCTTCCTCAGGTCTCTCTAAATCCCAAGAGGCGTGCCCACTTTGGCAGGGTCCTGACCAAGGCTCTCAGATGGACAGGAGGTTGAGTGGTCCTGAGATTGGGATAAGCTCCCTGCAGATGCCAGGGCTATATACACAGCCAGGAGGCCCAGCAGGTCAGGGGCACAGAGGGCAGAGTAAGGCTCAGGAGACCAGGATCTTACCTGATGAGGCAAGTGAGGGCCCCGCCAGCCAGCACCAGGACACAGGCCTGGGCCAGCACGAGGAGGCCTCCGGGGGGCTGCTCCCCTGTGCAGGAAGCAGGGGCGGCATGAGTCCCAACAGTAATTAACAACCACACAGGCGCTCAGCTGCTTCACTCAGCTCCTGCACCTACTGTTGCATGGGGACTCACTCCTGCCCAGTGCCAGCCCTCCAGGGGAATGGCCCTGGACTGGGGCCTGGCCATCACACATGCAGTTGATTCCCAGCGCTGCTCTTAGCGTTCTCACTTCAGGCTCCTGGCCGCAGGGGCCCTACAGACCCTGCACAGACCCCATGACTGTCCTACACTCTGGCCCTCATCTGCCCGGATGCTGGGCTTTTCCCACTAGACAGAGCAGCTGGACAGCAGGGCCTGTTTCCTATTCAATTTGGGGCTCCTGGGCACCTTACACAGGGGTTAGACAGCCAAGATACTGAATAAAAATGGTAGATCCCTATTAATAATTATTCTGCTTCTTACATAACCCCCACCATGGGCTGCTCATTACCTATTTCAGCAGCCATTTTCAGTGTCATTCACTTTGACTTTTAGAAGAGCCTAAATCTTACACTAAATCTTAATCTCTCTAGCTCTCATATCAGGATTGGGTGTGTAAAGTCTTCTTGGGACTGCTGGGCAAGGTGGGGAGGGCCACTTGGGCAACTCCAGCATCAGCTTGGGCTGGCAAGGTGGCAAAATGCCAGGCCCTATTCTGGAGAGAGGATAATGATCTCCATTGTCACACAAGTGGGGGGACTATCTCTTCTTCCTTCCTTGCCTCCCTCCCTTCCTTCCTTTTGCTGAAGGACAGCACTGTCCATATGCCCTCTGATGAGATGCGCCTCCTCCAATTTTAGTCCTGATGATAATAACAGCAGCAAATAGCTTGTAGCACTTATTATTCTGTTGTTTAGTTGCTAAGTTTTGTCCAACACTTTTGCGACCCCATGGACTGTAGCCTGTCAGGCCCTTCTGTCCATGGGATTCTCCAGGCAAGAACACTGAACTGGGTTGCCATTTGCTTGTCCAGGGGAATCTTCCTTACCCAGGGATCGAACCCATATCTCTAGTATTAACAGGGGGATTGTTTACCACTGAGCCACCAGGGAAGCCCATTTATTATACTCCTGTATATTGTACTGCACTAAAACCTGTTCTAAGGATATCACATATTTCAACTCAGTTATTCTGCACAGTGACCTCTGGAAGTAGGTATGATCATGATCACAATTCCATGGAAGAGGAAACAGAAAGACAGGCAACTGTCTCTGAGTGGCAGAGCCTTCGTTCCCATCCACCGCCCGCCCTGCCCCTCACCCAGGAAGGAAGCTTGACTCCTGACCTGGAGGAGGTAAGAGAGGAAGCGTAGACAGGAAAGCCGTCCGGGTCCAGGGGGCAGCAAACACAAAGAAGCAGGAGTGTGGCTGGTGTGCTCAGTGGGAGGAAGACAGAGGGCAGGAGCCAGGTGGCGAGGGTTTTGGCCGTACTCTAGGCGAGGCGAGCCTCTGCAGGCTCTGAGCAGGGGAAAGCCAGATCTATTAAAATATTTTCCAAGGATCCTCCAACTGCCGTGGTGAGGTCCAGGGACAAGGGCAGGAGCACAGAGGCCTGTTGGGAGGCTGCTGTGGTAATCCAGCAAGAGATGATGGGGTCTGGACCAGGGACGAGGCAGGGGAGTGGTGAGCAGGGCTCTGCTTCTGGGCAAATTCTAAAGATGGAGCCCCCAGGGTGTTCTGATAGGCTGGGCCTTGGGTGTGGGGAGACGAGGGTGCCTGAGCCTTAGGGAGGATGGGGTTGCCGTCACCTGCAGTGGGCAATGCTGGGGAGGAAAATGGGAGGAGGCTGGGGGCAGATTCGGAGTTCAGTTTCAGACAACGTCAAGTCGAAGACACCATCTAGGCATCCAGGCAAGAGGGGCTGCTGAGCGGTGGCAGAAACCTGAGTGAAGCATCGTCCCTGCCCTTCTAGAGCTGGTGTTCTTGAAGACCAGCCCCAGGCTACACTCTCCGGGGCTTCCGTCTGGTGGCAGACACAGGGATAGCAGACATAACACCACACAATGTGGCCACAACTGTGACGGGGCAGCCAGAGACTGAGGGCGATCTTCATAAACACCTCCACCAGCCCTGGCTCACAGACTTTACCCTCTGCCAGGAGAGTGCTCATTCATTCAATGAATCCCTCAGCAAACATTTCTAGAGCGCTGTGTGCTGCATTCAGTGCCAAGAACTGAAGATACAACAGCAGATAAGATTCAGTCACTGCCAGCAGCGCGATGGAGCTCACCGTGGTCTGGGGGTGAAGGGCAGGTGCTCTGAGCCAGGGGAGGGACAATGTTTCATTCATTCTTCCTTCCCTGGGGCCGAGCACCGTGCCTGATGCCCAGTAAATCCTCAGTAAATATTTGTAGAAGAAAAGAGAGGCAAAGAAACAAGTGGGTGAAAGCTTCTTTCTGTGACCTCCTGTGATTAGTCTGGGGACAGATGGCACTGGTCTCCCCAACACGGGACACACACCCTAGGAAGCTATGCCCCCAGGGACTGTGGGGAGCACAGTGGTTGCACACACACCGCCCCCCCCCCCCACACACACACCATGGCTCAGACTGGAGAGTTATTCTGGAAGGGAAATAAGGATTTAGCCAGGCAAGGCCAGAGCATTCCAGGACGAGGAAAACACACGTGCTCAGGGAGGCTGGAAAGGGTGTGGCATCTGTTTAGGGGAAAGACAAAGAGGAACAGTATCAGGAGATGGGGCAGGAAGGACAGCAGGGTCTGGGTCATGGGGTAGGTGGGTGGCTGCTGAAGGTTTGGGGCAGGCAGGGATGTAGCAAGCCTGGCCAGACCTGAACTTACCCCCCAACAGCAGTCACTGCAAGTAGGTGTGCATAAGGAAATGTGGGTGCATGTGGTGTTCATGTAGGAGTGTGCTCATCTCCACCCACGCCCTTGTGTGTCACTGCAATTTCATCAGAGATCAAAGCCTAGGTGGATGAATGTCAGAAATGAGAATGTGTGGTCTCATGTCTCACACTCCCCAGTGGTCATAAGGTAAAGGGAATCTTGCCCTTGGAGTTGATAGACTTGGGGCCCCCCGTGTAACCTTAGGCAAGTTAGCTAAACTTTCTGAGCTTCAGTTCTCCACTGGGGCCCTTAGAGGACAGTGTCCTTGTCACAAAGCTGTGACGAAGTTTAGGAGGGCTGAGAAGTGGGAACGTGCTCTACAAATGCTTTAGCTTGCTGGGCTGAGGGGTGGCCTTGCTAGGCTTCCCTGGAGCTTCACAACCCCTGGTTCAGTCTTTTCAGTGGCAGGTCAAGTTCTTCCTTGCTCCTGCTCCTCACATGACTGTCCACATGGAGAGCCTTGATGAATGATGGATGGATGGATAAGTGAATGAATGATGGATGGATAGACGGATTATGGAGAAATGGATGAATGGATGGATGGACAGATGGATGGATGGGTGGATGGGTAGATGGATAAATGATGAATTACCTCTTACGCATAGTGTATTATGGTCAAACTAGCAGTTGGAGTTGCGAGCTGGAGGGGCTCCTCCTTGAAAGTGGATAGCTCTGTTCAGGGGCTTCACTTACCATGGGTCTGTGTCCAGGATGTGGGTGGGAACCAGCTGGCTTCCCCGACCATCTGTGTCCAAAATGACGTACCGAGCCAGCCTCCTCCCCTTCTCATCTGTCCGGATCCTCTAGCTAAAGCCAGCTACATCCAGAGGCCCTGTGTGGTCCCCCAAGTGGGCCCCTGAGAGTCCTGCCCCATGGCCCTCAAGGTGGCTCAGGGCGTGGGCCAGCAGGACATCAGCATCACAGATGGTTCCAAAGAGCAGAGACACCTGAGGAAGAGAGGGCCTTTCAGCTCCATAACCCCCACCATAGGCTCCCAGACGTTTCTGAGTCCCGGCCCTCCTGCCCTCAGCAGTTGTCTGAATCACCACCCCCTTTCCCCATCCACAACACAGTCCTCTCTCTAGTCCCACCATTACCTCAGTCCCCACGCAGAAGCCTCACCATCTCCACGGCCACCACCATCCTGCCGGCCACCGCCACCACCCTCGCCACTTACCTAATACTTCTAAAACAAACTCCCAATTCTACATGGTTCCTCGTGGCTCCACTGCACCAAACCCCATTCCTCCCAAGTTTGGAGAACTGGAACTACCACCTGTCTACTACCATCAAGCCTAGGCTTGATTCCCAGTCCCTGTCTGTCTCTCTCTTCAGTTCATCAGCAAATATCTCAGGTTTATATCAGAATTTGTTCCCAATTAACTGACTTTTCACCACGTCTCCTCCTGCCGTCTGGGTCCAAACCCCCTTCCCTGTTCACCTGAACGACACAGGAGCCTCCCAAGGGCCTCCCAAGGGCCTCCCTGCTTCACCCAGCCCTCTTCAAACCACTTGCCACAAAGCAACCAAACCAAACATAAATCATTTCTTACTTAAACCTTGCTGGTTGTCTCCCATTTCACTCATGATAACTTCAGATGCCTTACCCAGTTTACAAGCCTCACATGATTGGGCCCCAAGCCCACCTTGGGGCCCTCTCCCCATCGCTCACGACAGTCCCACCACTCCCCACTCCCACAGCTGTTCCTCTGGCCACTGATGCTTGCTCTGCCTCTGGGCCTTTGCACTCGCTGTTTCCCCTGCTTGGTTACTTGCCACTCAGCTCCTCACCTGGCTGTCTCCTATCATTCAAAACTCAGCGCAAGTGTCGCCTCCTCCACGAGAACTCCTCTGCCTGCCCTGTGTCTTGCTGCAACCACTCCGTCCCAGTTACCCTCTGTCACTTTATCCTGTTGTCACTACTTGAATCTGTTTATTGAGTTGCTTGCTTATCGTCAGTCTCACCCCAACAGCATGGAAGCTTCTTGAAGGCCAAGGCTGTCTACCCATCCTCGCATCCTTGACGCCTGGCACAGAGCCACGTGAAAGGGACTCAACCCGCATTTCTCAGATGGATGACTGGCTGAATGACCCTCCATCACCAGCCACATTCCCATCACCACCCCAGGCACTACTGGCTTCTTGTCACCNCTGTCTACCCATCCTCGCATCCTTGACGCCTGGCACAGAGCCACGTGAAAGGGACTCAACCCGCATTTCTCAGATGAATGACTGGCTGAATGACCCTCCATCACCAGCCGCATTCCCATCACCACCCCAGGCACTACTGGCTGCTTATCACCAGGGAGCAGCCATCCTGGGAGAGACTCAGGAAACTGAGTCTTACGAACCAAAACCGAGCCGGCGGCCGCATCCCCAACCACCCGTACTCTTCAGATCCACAGCGGTGACTTCAGGAAACCTTCCCGCCCTCCCATACTTCCATCACTCTCTCTCTCTGACCTCCACAGTGTGCTAGAGAAGTGTGGGGAAAGGAGAGGAAGGATGTGTGTGAGAAAAAGAGCAGATGGGCTGGAGACGGGAATCAGAGGAACCAAGCTGAAGACAGAAAAATGGAGGTAAGGGAGACACAAGAGAAGGAGGATCAACAAAGTGGCCGAGAGAGAGAGACATGAGAATGAGATGGACACACACACGCATGCACACGCACACACACGCACGCTCACATGCATACACACTCACATGCACACACACACGCTCACACACACACATGCTCACACACTCACACACACACTCACACACACAGGCTCACACACACACATGCTCTCACACACACACTCACACACACATGCTCGCACACACACACGCTCACACACACATGTTCATACACACGTGCTCACACACACATGCTCTCACACACACATGCTCGCACACACACGCACACACACACATGTTCACACACACGTGCTCACACACACATGCTCACACACACACTCACATGCTCACATGCACACACACACATGCTCTCACGCACACACACATGCCTGTCTCTTATACACATCTAGATGTGTATAAGAGACAGGGCCAGAGCATTCCAGGACGAGGAAAACACACGTGCTCAGGGANAACACACACACACACACACACACACACACAGAATTGGTGCAGACAGGACAGAGGCAGTGCCATACACGGGGTGGCAGCACTGAGAGCAAATACGTGCAAACAGCAGAACACTTGGAAGGGCAGTACAGGCACACAAGTGTGCCTGAAACCTGATGATGAAAACACTTTTTAGACACACGGGCATTATGGTTTTAATTAAGAAATTCCTTTTAATTCTGGCAGAGGTATCATGCCTTTTAGAAAAGCTCTTATGAGTCAGCCCCTGAATATGATCAACTGCCCTTCTCTCAAAACAAATTGCTTTCTCTTCCTCTTCCTGCACTGGCTGATAATAGGTGAAATGAGTATCATGAAACTGAAGCACCACGTCAGATCCAATGCTTAAGCACACCAACTGGATCTCTACTATAGATTTTTTGCTGTTTTTGCTTCCCATTTAAACTAAAAATCAAAACCAAAAGCAGTTCACCCATTTCTCCCATCTCCCACTCCTTGCCTCTGGTAACCACCAATTCGCTCTATGTATCTGTGAGAGTGGGTTTTAAAAAAACTAGCTTATTTATTAGATGCCACATAGGAGAGATCGTATGGTGTGCACCCATCTCTGACTTACTTCACACAGACCTCTGAGGTCCATCCATTTTGTCATCAATGGCAAGATTTCATTCTCTTTTATGGATGAATTAATATATATCTCACACATGCACATGTATGCCACACCTTCCTTATCCCTTCATTCACTGATGGGCACTTAAATTGTTTCCATATCCTGCTAATCATAAATAATGCTGCAATGAACATGGGGGTGCATATACCTTTTCAAGTCACTAGTTTTGTTTTCTTTGGATAAATACCCAGAAGTAGAATTGTTGGATCATACAATATTTCTATTTTTAATCTTTTGAGGAAACTCTATACTGTTTTTGCTATAGTGGCAGCACCAGTTTACACCACCAACAGTTCACAGGGTTCCCTTTTCTCCATATCCTCACCAGCACTTGTTGTTTCTAGTTGTTTTTTTTTTTTTTTTTAACAGCCATCCTAACAGCTGTGAGGTTATTATCTCACTGTGGTTTTGATTTGCATTTCCCTAACGATTAATTATGTTGAGCGTCTTTTCATGAACCTGTTTGCCATCTGCATGCTTTCTTGGGAAAAATGTTTACTCAGATCTGTCCATCTTAAATTGCACTTTTTTTTGTTTTTTGCTTTTGAGTTATATTACTTCCTTATATAGTTTGAATATTAGTCCCTAATCAGATATATGACGTGCAAATATTTTCTCCCATTCAGTAGGCTGTCTGTTAATTTTGTCAATGATTTCCTTTACCACGGAGAAATTTTTAGTTTGATGTAATATCACTTTTTGATTTTTGCCTTTAATGCTTTCACTTTTGATGTCAGATTAAAAATAATCATTGCCAAGACCCGTGTCAAGGAGCTTACTGCCTAAGTTTGCTTCTAGGAGTTTTATGTTTTCAGGTCTTATGTTCAAGTCTTTAGTCCATTTTGAGTTAACTCTTGTGTATAGTTTAAGATTGTGGTCTAGTTCCATTCTCTTACAGATGGCTTCCAGTTTTCTCAACATGATTTATTGAAGAGTCTGTCCATTCCCCACTGTATACTCTTGGCTCCTTCGTCATGTATTAATTGACTGAAAATGCATGGGTTTATTTCTGAGTTCTCTATTCTGGTCCATTGATCTATGTGTCTGTTTTTATTCTGATACCATACTATTCTTTTACTATAGCTTTGTATAGTTTGAAACTAACGAAGTGTGAAGCCTCCAGCTTGGTTTTCTTTCACAAGATTCCTTTGGGTACTCCAAGTCTTTTATGGTTTCATATAAATTTTAAGATTGTTTGTTCTATTTCTCTGAGAAATGCCTTTGGAATTTTGATAGTGATTGCAATGAATCTGTAGATTGCTTTGGGAAATATGGACATTAAACAATGTTAACTTTTCTAATCTATGAGCACAGAATATCTTTCAATTTATTTGTGACTTCTTTAATTTCTTTCATGAATGTCTTAACAGTTTTCAGAATAAGGTCTTTCACAACTTTAAGTGGGATGGTTTCCTTCATTTCTCTTTTGGATAGTTCATTATCAACATATAGAAATGCAATGTATAGATTTTTTAATACTTATTATCTTGCAACTTTACTGAATTCATTTACTAGTTCTAGCTTTTTTTTTTTTTGGTCAGGGGAGAGTCTTTAGGGTTTTCTATATAAAGTATCATGCCATCTGCAAACAGTGACAATTTTATTTCTTCCTTTCCCGTTTGGATGTCTTCTATTTCTTTTTCTTGCCTAACTGGGCTGGCCAGGACTTCCAATACTATGTTGAATAAAAGTGGTCAAAGTAGGTATCCTTCTTTCCTCCTGATTATCAAGGAAAAGGTTCTCACCTTTGAGTGAGAAAAGGTTCTCACCATGAGTATGATGTTAGCTCTGAGCTTCCCCTATACGGTTGTAACTATGTTCAGGTACATTCCCTCTATACTTGATTTGTTGAAAGTTTTTTTTTTTTTTACACACACACACACTCACACACTCACACACGCACATGTGCTCACACACACACACATGCTCACACTCACACCTATAAGAGACAGAAAGAGACAGGTGGAGCAAGACACTTTGTCAGATAAGGGACAGGCCATGTGCCCACAGTGCAGAAAGAACTAGTTGGCCAGGCGGGTGAGGGACGTTAGCGCTGGCCTGCACCCTTGCTCCTTGGGCCCCGTGAGGGTCTACGCCGACCCGCCTGCTCTGGCTCCAGGTGTGCAGCAGCCTCTCCATCTGTCCCAGAAGCTTCAAAGGCCTTGTCTCTGAGGCTGGACTCCAAGCTGACAGTCAGCACTGCATCGCATGCCTCCTGCAGGGGCCCGCCGGCACCCAGGGCCCGATAGGAGCGGTCACAGGAGGGTGAGGTGAAGAGCAGCATGTCATAGGGCAGGAAGGCCAGCCTCCCGTCTGTCAGGCCCTGGGCCCATGCCCTGCTCAGCAGGGCAGTCTGCTCGGAGCCGCCCAGGAGCGCTGAGTGCACGCACAGCACCACCATTGGAGGAGAGGCCAGGGCTCACCCTCCAGGCCTTCCCCAGGCTTCTGTGGCCCTGCAGAGCAATGGCGACTCACAGGTCCAGCCGGGCCCCCTCGCTGTCCCTCTCTTCCTCCAACTCCCTCACTCTGGTGCTTAGTTGCTCAGTCATGTCTGACTCTGCGACCTTATGGACTGTAGCCCGCCAGGCTCCTCTGTCCATGGGGGTTCTCCAGGCAACAAAACTGGAGTGGGTTGCCATGCCCTCCTCCAGGGGAACCTTCCCAACCCAGGGATCGAACCCAGGTCTCTTATATTGCAGGCAGATTCTTTACCTTCTAAACCACCAGGGAAGCCTCAGTCTGAGGGAAAGAGGAATTTCCCCTTTATCTGAAGCCCCCGCAACAATAACAGCTAAGGCTGATAAATCCAGGTTTAATCTGGTGGAAAAAAGCCCCTCACCTGAGGATAAATTTATATTAATATGTACCTTCCAATCTTCCCACCAAGTAATTCTGACCAGATTTTCACCCTCCCTCTGCCACTGGCTCTGAAAATTGCTAATATTTATTGACATCTTGTTATGTGTTGTCCTAAAGTACTTTAAAAAAACATTTTCTTGTTCAATTAACAACAATATGAAGAAGTATGTTCAGGACTTCCCTGGTGGTCCAGTGCCTATGACGCTGTGGTCCCAGTTCAGGCAGCCCAGGTCCTCATAGGCTACAACCAAGACCCAGCATTGCCAAATAAATAAATAAAGTTCAGTCACTCAGTCATGTCCGACTCTTTTCGACCCCATGAATCGCAGTATGCCAGGCCTCCCTGTCCATCACCATCTCCTGGAGTTCACTCAGACTCACGTCCATAGAGTCAGTGATGCCATCCAGCCATCTCATCCTGTCATCCCCTTCTCCTCCTGCCCCCAATCCCTCCCAGCATCAGAGTCTTTTCCAATGAGTCAACTCTTCACATGAGGTGGCCAAAGTACTGGAGTTTCAGCTTTAGCATCATTCCTTCCAAAGAAATCTCAGGGCTGATCTTCTTCAGAATGGACTAGTTGGATCTCCTTGCAGTCCAAGGGACTCTCAAGAGTCTTCTCCAACACCACAGTTCAAAAGCATCAATTCTTCAGCGCTCAGCCTTCTTCACAGTCCAACTCTCACATCTATACATGACCACAGGAAAAACCATAGCCTTGACTAGATGGACCTTAGTCGGCAAAGTAATGTCTCTGCTTTTGAATATACTATCCAGGTTGGTCATAACTTTTCTTCCAAGGAGTAAGCGTCTTTTAATTTCATGGCTGCAGTCACCATCTGCAGTGATTTTGGAGCCCAAAAAAATAAAGTCTGACACTGTTTCCACTGTTTCCCCATCTATTTCCCATGAAGTGATGGGACCGGATGCCATGATCTTCGTTTTCTGAATGTTGAGCTTTAAGCCAACTTTTTCGCTCTCCTCCTTCACTTTCATCAAGAGGCTTTTTAGCTCCTCCTCACTTTCTGCCATAAGGGTGGTGTCATCAGCATATCTGAGGTTATTGATATTTCTCCCGGCAATCTTGATTCCAGCTTGTGTTTCTTCCAGTCCAGCGTTTCTCATGATGTACTCTGCATATAAGTTAAATAAGCAGGGAGACAATATACAGCCTTGACGTACTCCTTTTCCTATTTGGAACCAGTCTGTTGTTCCATGTCCAGTTCTAACTGTTGCTTCCTGACCTGCATACAGATTTCTCAAGAGGCAGGTTAGGTGGTCTGGTATTCCCATCTCTTTCAGAATTTTCCACAGTTTATTGTGATCCACACAGTCAAAGGCTTTGGCATAGTCAATAAAGCAGAAATAGATGTTTTTCTGGAACTCTCTTGCTTTTTCCATGATCCAGCGGATGTTGGCAATTTGATCTCTGGTTCCTCTGCCTGTTCTAAAACCAGCTTGAACATCAGGGAGTTCACGGTTCACATATTGCTGAAGCCTGGCTTGGAGAATTTTGAGCATTACTTTACTAGCGTGTGAGATGAGTGCAATTGTGCGGTAGTTTGAGCATTCTTTGGCATTGCCTTTCTTTGGAATTGGAATGAAAACTGACCTTTTCCAGTCCTGTGGCCACTGCTGAGTTTTCCAAATTTGCTGGCATATTGAGTGCAGCACTTTCACAGCATCATCTTCCAGGATTTGAAACAGCTCAACGGGAATTCCATCACCTCCACTAGCTTTGTTCTTAGTGATGCTTTCTAAGGCCCACTTGACTTCACATTCCAAGATGTCTGGCTCTAGATTAGTGATCACATCCTCATGATTATCTGGGTCGTGAAGATCTTTTCTGTACAGTTCTTCTGTGTATTCTTGCCACCTCTTCTTAATATCTTCTGCTTCTGTTAGGTCCATACCATTTCTATCCTTTATCGAGCCCATCTTTGCATGAAATGTTCCCTTGGTATCTCCAATTCTCTTGAAGAGATCTCTAGTCTTTCCCATTCTGTTGTTTTCCTCTATCTCTTTGCATTGATTGCTGAAGAAGGCTTTCTTATCTCTTCTTGCTATTCTTTGGAACTCTGCATTCAGATGCTTATATCTTTTCTTTTCTCCTTTGCTTTTCGCCTCTCTTCTTTTCAGTGCTATTTGTAAGGCTTCTCCAGACAGCCATTTTGCTTTTTTGCATTTCTTTTCCATGGGGATGGTCTTGATCCCTGTCTCCTGTACAATGTCACGAACCTCATTCCATAGTTCATCAGGCACTCTATCTATCAGATCTAGGCCCTTAAATCTATTTCTCACTTCCACTGTATAATCATAAGGGATTTGATTTAGGTCATACCTGAATGGTCTAGCGGTTTTCCCTACTTTCTTCAATTTAAGTCTGAATTTGGAAATAAGGAGTTCATGATCTGAGCCACAGTCAGCTCCTGGTCTTGTTTTTGTTGACTGTATAGAGCTTCTCCATCTTTGGCTGCAAAGAATATAATCAATCTGATTTCGGTGTTGACCATCTGGTGATGTCCATGTGTAGAGTCTTCTCTTGTGTTGTTGGAAGAGGGTGTTTGCTATGACCAGTGCATTTTCTTGGCAAAACTCTATTAGTCTTTGCCCTGCTTCATTCCACATTCCAAGGCCAAATTTGCCTGTTACTCCAGGTGTTTCTTGACTTCCTACTTTTGCATTCCAGTCCACTATAATGAAAAGGACATCTTTTTGGGGTGTTAGTTCTAAAAGGTCTTGTTCAGTTCAGTTCAGTCGCTCAGTCGTGTCCGACTCTTTGCGACCCCATGAATCGCAGCACACCAGGCCTCCCTGTCCATCACCAACTCCCGGAGTTCACTCAGACTCACGTCCATCGAGTCCGTGATGCCACTCACGTCCATCTCATCCTCAGTCGTCCCCTTCTCCTCCTGCCCCCAATCCCTCCCAGCACGAGTCTTTTCCAATGAGTTAACTCTTCTCATGAGGTGGCCAAAGTACTGGAGTTTCAGCTTCAGCATCATTCCTTCCAAAGAAATCACAGGGGTCTTGTAGGTCTTCATAAAACCATTCAACTTCAGCTTCTTCAGCATTACTGGTTGGGGCATAGACTTGGATTACTGTGATATTGAATGGTTTGCCTTGGAGGTGAACAGAGATCATTCTGTCGTTTTTGAGATTGCATCCAAGTACTGCATTTTGGACTCTTTTGTTGACCATGATGGCTACTCCATTTCTTCTGAGGGATTCCTGCCCACAGTAGTAGATATAATGGTCATCTGAGTTAAACTCACCCATTCCAGTCCATTTGAGTTCACTGATTCCTGGAATGTCGGTGTTTACTCTTGCCATCTCTTGTTTGACCACTTCGAATTTGTCTTGATTCATGGACCTGACATTCCAGGTTCCTATGCAATATTGCTCTTTACAGCATTGGACCTTGCTTCTATCACCAGTCACATCCACAGCTGGGTATTGTTTTTGCTTTGGCTCCATCCCTTCATTCTTTCTGGAGTTATTTCTCCACTGATTTCCAGTAGCATATTGGGCACCTACCAACCTGGGAAGTTCCTCTTTCAGTATCCTATCATTTTGCCTTTTCATACTGTTCATGGGGTTCTCAAGGCAAGAATACTGAAGTGGTTTGCCATTCCCTTCTCCAATGGACCACATTCTGTCAGAAATAAATAAAAATAAATATTAAAAAAAGAAGTATGTGCATCATTATCTCTACTTTCAGATGAGCAAACCAAGGCACAGAGAGGTTAAGGAGTTTCCCCAGGATACACAGCTACCAGGGTGGTAGAACCAGTACTGGAACTCAGGAAGGCTGCCTCCAAATTTGTAATCTTTCTATATTTTAACATTTTCTAAAATTTTAGATAATTCATATATCATAAAATTCACCTTTTAAAAAGGGTATAACTCAGTAGTTTTATATACAAGGTTATGAAACCACTACCACTACTTAATTTTAGAACATTTTCATCATCCCAGAAAGAAGTCCTATATGCAATACTGGTCACTCCCTATTTCTCTTTCCTCCTAACCCAGGCAACCACTAATCTTCTTTCTCTGTCTATGAATATGCCTCTTCTGGACATTTCATGTAAATAGAATTGTACAATATGCAGCCTTTTATGTCTGGCCTCTTTTACTTAGCATAACGTTTTCCAGGCTCACTCATGTAATAGCCTGTATCAGTACCTCATTCATTTTTACTGCTGCACAATATTCCATTGTATAAGCATTTTGTTTATCCATTTATCATTGGCTTGTAATCTCAGTTGTGGCTCTGAGAGGCATCCTCAAGGTCTGAGCAGACATGAATACATTCCCCTTGGCCTGTGTAACAGAAACAAAGCCCAAGATCGTAAAGCAGGCAATTCCATCCCCAAGCACCGAGGACAGAAGAGAATCCTGCCCAAAGTAAGGGCCCTGTGTAGCTGCCCAAAGTAAAGGTTTTGGCATCTTGGATTCCTGACAAAGGTTGCAACCCCTGCCAAAAAAGGGCCACCACTTGTTTTGGCTGGGGCCAGGTTCCTACCGAAATTGCTTCTCCAGAAAAATCCAGGAATATGGAGCCATCAGGGAAGGCCAAGGGTCTCCATGCTGAGGAGGGATTCCTATCCAGGAATCGGGGGCCTTCATATAGAAGACAGAGCCAGGAACCCTGGACTGGACTCTGCTGACTCCCGGGTGGCCATGATATGTGGGCTATGGCCTCGAGCCCCCCCCCCCACCTCCCCAGTTCAGTTCAGTTCAGTTGCTCAGTCATGTCTGACTCTTTGCGACCCCATGAATCGCAGCACGCCAGGCCTCCCTGTCCAAGCATATCTGAGGTTATTGATATTTCTCCCGGCAATCTTGATTCCAGTTTGTGTTTCTTCCATTCCAGCCCACCGCCCCTCAAATAGTGGGTAGGGCCCTGGGAGAAAGATCCACCAGGACTGAATGGAAACAAAACCGGGACTCTCTTGTCCCCTCCCCTCTGCCATGCTTCTATTTCAGCTTCTTCTCTCTCTTGAGGCGCTTTTCTTCATTTTGGCCACAAGGGGGAGCTAATCCACACAACAGGGGAGGTTAAAAAAAAATCAAAGTCCATGTTGATTACAGTCAAGCCCTTTATCTGCAACGGTCCATCTTACCTTCACAACCTCATGAAGTAAGGGCTTTCATTAAAGTCACGTCACTGACAAGGAAACTACAGCACAGAGAGGTTGACTGGCTTGCCTGAGGTCACGCCACTGGTAGGAAATGGGTCCCGGAGAGGGATCTCGGTAACCTGCTTTCAGAGAATGTGCCGCTAACGACTCTGCCTTCTGGTTACCACCGTGGCTGGAACTCAAGCCCTACAACAGGGGTGGAGCAAGCGTCTACTGAGGTTCCCCATCCACTTCCGCCATGCTCCAGCCACACAGAAGAGAGCTGGCCCACCCTCTCACCCTGCTACCAGCTGCCTCCGTTGCTCTGCTCTAGCTGGCCCACCCTCTCGCCCTGCTACCAGCTGCCTCCGTTGCTCTGCTCTAGCTGGCCCACCCTCTCACCCTGCTACCAGCTGCCTCCGTTGCTCTGCTCTAGCTGGCCCACCCTCTCACCCTGCTACCAGCTGCCTCCGTTGCTCTGCTCGAGCTGGCCTCTCTGTCAGCAGTTCCTCTGCCATCAGCTTCCATTTCAGGCCCTCCCCTGGTGCCACCTCCTCTGGGAAGCCCTGCCCACACCCCTGCAGATCACTCCCCCGGGCTCTGGGCTCCTTTGTTCCCGTACCCACACCTGTCTCCCGCCAAACTCAGCTCGCCCTGCTGGTGCCCAGCCAGTTCCTCTCTGTGCCCCCAGAGCCCAGCGAGGATCATGCTCCGTGACCGTGTTTGGATGAAGTGGGTACAGAGCACTCGACCCTGTGAAATAGGTCTCATTAGCCCATTTCCCCTCCTGCTAAACTGGGCTCAGAGAAGCCTGTCTTAAGGGGCGGTGGGCATATCTGGGCCAGGCCTCCCCCTCCGCTCACCTCTAATTCACTACAGGCCTCATGAGCTCGGAGGCTGCCCACCCTGGCCCTCCTCACTGGCCCTGGCCTCACATTCCAAACAGACAGAACACAGCGCTTGGTCTTTGTGGCTCTCAAACTGTTGCCAGCGCCGCAGTGAGAAGTGCATTTTAGCTTGGTGTGCTCTGAAAGCCGGGTATAGGAAAGGAGTAGCCCAGGAAACTGCAAGTTTCACGGAGTGCCACTTTCCCCAGCTGTCTGCCCCCATTCTCACCTTCACCATTTCTATCCTATCCTAGTCAGTTCCGTTCTTGTCCCTCCTTTCTATTTCAGTCGCTTCCTTTTTTTTTTGTAATGCTTGTCTTTTTTTTTTTTTTTAGATTTTAATTAATTTCTGTTAGATTCACTTTGTACTATTTTTTTAAATTCTTTTTTAACTTTTTTGTGATGCCACATGGCCTGTGGGACTAGGGATCAAACCCGCATACCCTGCATTGGAAGCACAGTTCTTAATCACCGGACCGTAGGCTTGATTCACTAAATTGGTTTCTTGACCAAAAGGGCCATGACCCACAGTTTGAAAAAGCTCTAGTTCAGATGAACACTAAGCATCTTCTGTCTTCCAGAGGCTGCCACTCCCCTATACCCCACCCCACCGTGACTCTCCATGCCCAGCTACTTCCTTAAAGACAGGCCAAATGCCACCTCCTCCAAGAAGCCTCCTCAGATTCCCCCAGGGCCCAGCCGCATACTCCTGTTGTTCTCCAGGCCTCCACTCCCTGGGGTGACCGTGATCTCTATCATAATCTCCTGCTTATACATCTGTGTCTCCATCACTCAGTCATCCCCTAGAGAAGGCACTGTCTATCCTGTTCATCAGGCAACCCTGCTCCTAGCAGAGCAGGGACTTGATGAATGCAGGAAGTCTTCCATCAGTCAACAAATCCATGAAGGTTCTGACTCTTACTTCAAGAAACGAAGAATGGCTCTAACACCCTTCCTGGGGCTCAGGTCCTGCTACACTCTCTTTTACTTCACTCTACCAGGGAAGAACCAAGAAAGCCCTTGGCTCCCACTCCACAACTGACACGTACACTGGAGCTCGGGATCCAGCTCTGCTGCTTGCCAGCTGTGTGACTTGGGTCTGCTACATAACTTTCCTGAGCTGCGAAGTGCAGACCGCAGCAGAACTATTAATAGCTCACAGGGCTGCTCTGGGGTCAAATGTGGGCCTGTTGTCAAGGGCTCAGCCTAGTGTCTGATACAAGAAAACTCCCATCACCAGCCATGTGAAGTCTGGGCTAGGGCAGGAGGAAGGCACCCACATACACTTACTTTTCAGGCCATCCACACTGCAAAGCTGCTTCAGGACTTCCGTGGCCCCCTGCTCCCCAGGTCCCGGAGAGGTCACCAGCCCCAAGGGCAGCCCATGTGTCCTGAGTCATGGCCACCTGCCGGGCAGTAGCCAGCCAGATGTCCTGATGGGAGGACACGATGGGCACGTGAGCCCAGCCAAAGTGTCTCATGACAGAGAGCAGCACGTGGGCAGCCAAAGGCAGGGTGGGCACCAGCTCACCTCCTCCCCCTGCATCCCCAAACGCCCAGGAGAAGAGGGTCTTGCCCCAGCCTCGGGCCAGCAGAGCTGCAGCTGGGCAGTAACCAGGACTGACAGGGCCCACGAAAGCAGCCGTGGTGTTCTTGTGGGCCAGGAATGTGGCCAGGGCACGAGGGCCGTCCCAGCCCATGGGAAGAACCATGGAAGCCAGAAGTGAGCCCAGCATCAGTGAGCGGTCCTGATTGGCTCGGTCCACAGCCAGCTGAGCAGCCACACTGGGGAGGGCCTGGGCAAAGATGAGGTCACAGTCCCAGGGACCCAGCACCCCCAGAGTGAAGGTCTCTGTCTCCCAGGCCAGATCAGGGAGGGAGCCAGCCCACAGGAGAGCACCCCAAGGCAGCACAGAGAGAAATGGCAGGGAAGGGACTGTGTGGAAGCTGAGAGTGGCCCCCCACAGGCCCGGGCGGGGCTGGCGGGCCTTTCCATGCAGCAGCATCCGAGATAAAGCCCTCCCGCAGTCCTGGGAAAGAGGCGTAAAGTCAAAGCTTGCTTTCTAGCATTCTCTGCCAGTGTTTCCTGCATGGCTTTGAGGCAGACACCCCTCCTGCCCCCAGAACCTCAGCCTCTTCATTGGTAAAAATGAGGGATTCAGATCCTTGATGCCCAAAGACCCCCAGATCTGGGGACCTAAACCTCCTTCCCAGAACTGGCTCACAGCCTGCAATGCTCACACTCAGTCCTAGACTGGAGTGTGGACTTCGGAGTCACAGCCAGCCAGACCCACTCACTGCTTCACTCCTTGTGGCCTTAGGCCAGTCTTTGAAGTTCCTGAGCTTCATTTTTCTCTTCTGTAGAATTCAGATAACGAAACCTACCTTGTGGAGTTATTGTGATGATTAAATGACGCAAGGTGAGGCACTTAGCACAGTACCTGGTGCTTATATGTTCAATAAATGTTACCTCTTTCAACCTATTATTATTTCTTCCTTCACTCACCCTCCAAAGTGGGCCAAGTTCTCTCTCTGAACCTCCCCTGCCTCTTACCTCTCAAACCCATCCATAGCATTTAACTCTGCAGGACTCCGAGGGCCCCACAGCACAAGCAGTTCCTGGGTCTGGGTAGCATCCCCATTGTGTGTTTGTGGCTCGAGGGGCTACAGTGGGGATGGTCATTGCAGTGAGTAGGTAAGTGAGTAGGCACTTATTAAATGGAATAGTTATCATTATCACCACCACTATCATCACCATCGTTGGATCTCTGAGGGGAGGCAAATGTACCATGGGGTAGAGAGAGATGGACAAGTGAGTGAAGGCCTGAGTCTCAGTCCTGCCCCTGCCCCATTCAAAACCTCAGCCTCCCCATCTGTAGAAGAAGACAGTTTGCCAGGCTGGCCAGCTCTGAGCCCTTCTGGATTGTGATGCTACATTTCTCCCATCTCAGAGGCTGTTGACTCGGGGAGGGCTGCTCATCTACCAGTCTCTGAGGGACCCTCTGTACACTCCCTCCTCTTCTGCTCTGATGTTCTAAGTGGTCTCTCTCCCAGCATCCCACCCCAAGGGACAAACCTTTCGGAGCAGCTAGTTTGTCCTGAGCTCACAAACAGCAAATCATTTCCGGGTGGAAACATAGACATATGCTTCCAATACTGATGACAGGCACCTCTCCCTACGGTCTCTAACTCCCAAAGCACCTGTGATCCACTGCTTTGCCTGGTGCTTCTAGAGGCCCCGAGGAGAGATCACTTATCCTCCTTTTGGGCAGGAGTGGGGGAACTGACTCTGGGCCGGGCAGCAACTTGCTCAAGTTCTCAGCAAAAGTTAAGGCTGAGTTGAGACTGGAGCCAGGCTCCCACCTTCCAGTCAAAGACAAAAATCATCTCTTTTATTGAACACTTAGAACATCAGAGCTGAAGAATCCTAGAGATCTAAGCATCTGAAGCAATTCCTCTGTGTACAGACAGGGAACTGGGTACAGAAGGGGTGTGGACTTCTCCATCCCACAAAGCAGCTGCAGGCTCCCCTAGCCGCTCAGCCCTGCTGGTCCTGCTCGGTGTCATGGAAATCCTGCAGCCAGTGGCCTGCAGGGTGTCACTGAAGGCTTAGGTCCTTAGTGAGGCCAGCCTCTAGCCAAGGCAGAAGCTGACTTTAGCCCCAGCTCCGCCTCTGACTCGTGAGACAGAATTCACATCCTTTTCTGTACCATCTGTACAGTGAGGGCTTAGTTAGATATTTAGGTCTCCAAAGATCCTTCATCTCCAATGTTTTAGTTGTCAATAGAAACCAGGAAACAGGTGACTTTCATCTCTGAAGGTGGCCACATCCCCTCTCCAGGCTTCCCCCAGGAATGTGTGAGCTGCCAGTGCTCCCACCTCTAACAATAGGTTCATGTGCCATCCTCCTAGGGGAGACCATTTGTAGCTTTAGTCTCAAGGAAGTGGACACCAAGGATTAGCCACAATGTGGCTCACAGAGCCAAGTATATGAAGCTAGTAAATTCCGAGGTTAAAGCGTCTGCCTCCAACGTGGGAGACGCGGGTTCGATCCCTGGGTTGAGAAGATCCCCTGGAGAAGGAAATGGCAATCCACTCCAGTGTTCTTGCCTGAGGGTACAGAAGGGGTGTGGACTTCTCCATCCCACAAAGCAGCTGCAGGCTCCCCTAGCCGCTCAGCCCTGCTGGTCCTGCTCAGTGTCATGGAAATCCTGCAGCCAGTGGCCTGCAGGGTGTCACTGAAGGCTTAGGTCCTTAGTGAGGCCAGCCTCTAGCCAAGGCAGAAGCTGACTTTAGCCCCAGCTCCGCCTCTGACTCGTGAGACAGAATTCACATCCTTTTCTGTACCATCTGTACAGTGAGGGCTTAGTTAGATATTTAGGTCTCCAAAGATCCTTCATCTCCAATGTTTTAGTTGTCAATAGAAACCAGGAAACAGGTGACTTTCATCTCTGAAGGTGGCCACATCCCCTCTCCAGGCTTCCCCCAGGAATGTGTGAGCTGCCAGTGCTCCCACCTCTAACAATAGGTTCATGTGCCATCCTCCTAGGGGAGACCATTTGTAGCTTTAGTCTCAAGGAAGTGGACACCAAGGATTAGCCACAATGTGGCTCACAGAGCCAAGTATATGAAGCTAGTAAATTCCGAGGTTAAAGCGTCTGCCTCCAACGTGGGAGACCCGGGTTCGATCCCTGGGTTGAGAAGATCCCCTGGAGAAGGAAATGGCAATCCACTCCAGTGTTCTTGCCTGGAGAATCCCATGGACCGAGAAGCTTCGTAGATTACAGTCCACGGGGTCGCAAAGAGTCGGACACGACTGAGCGACTTTATCTTACCTATAACCTAAAAAGACAAAGATACCTTTAGCTACATTAACAGACAAGTGGCCAACATATTCCAGGGAAGAGGGGTGGGGGATTCCTGTCAGAGCCGGGGCTTCTTAGACCCCAGTATCCAAAGGTCACCCTCCTGCCTCCCAACCTGGTCCTTCTTGCCTTCATTCAGGGAAACTTCCCCAAAGATCCACCTGCCACACTGTGCTGTTGGGCATGACTCACTGTCTCTTTGCAGATCCTAAGGCTCTTGAATGAGGCCCTCAGATGTCAGGCTCTCCAAGCAGGCTCTGTCCTAGGACACCACCCCCAGCACCCCCAACCCCCCGAATCCCCTCCATTCCGACCTTGGCCTCCACGGTCACACAGTCACCACTCCGGCTTCCTGCCATCTTTCCAAGACTTCTGCCAGTGGAGAGGGCCTAATATACGGTTCATTCCTTCCTGTCCCCCTCAGTGGCTTGAAGGAGTCACTTGGAAAATTCAATCTGTTCAGACCCTAGGGCTCTGGGGAGCCAAGCACAGAAAGGAAGGAGGGAATGCAGGAGAGAGGACCTGAGGGAGGGAGGCAGGGAAGGAGGCAAGGGGTTAGGGAGGATGTCTTCAGCACTGCGGACAGCTCCACACCTGGCCGGGACTCCCAGGAGGGAAAAAGGATGGGTGAGCACTACAGAAGCTGGTCTTACTGAGCATCCACCACGTGCCAAGCCCTGTACTGGGCACTATTTGCACAACGCACCGAGACAGGTATTATCATTTCTATTCCTACTTTATATATAAGGAAAGGACAGCCTGGAGGGTTTAAGTAATTTGACCAAGGGCACAGAGCTTGTAAGTGGTGGGGCTGCCTGTGGGTCCAGATTTCTGCTCATCATACCACCTGGATTCTTTGGGAATTATAATAGAGGTTTTTCTCTCTTCTCTTTCAATGTGGAGCTTATGTGGAGATTCTTTACCAGCTGAACTATCAGAGAAGTCCTTGAGAATCTCCAAATAGCTTCCCTGGTGGCTCAGACGGTAAAGCATCTGCCTGCAGTGCGGGAGGCCTGGGTTCACTTTCTGGGTCAGGAAGATCCCCTGGAGAGGGAAATGGCAATCCACTCCAGCACTCTTGCCTGGAAAATCCCATGGATGGAGAAGCTTGATAGGCTACAGTTCACGGGGTTGCAAAGAGTCAGGCACGACTGAGTGACTTCACTTTCACTTTCTTTTCACTTACAGACTCACGTCCATCGAGTCCGTGATGCCATCCAGCCATCTCATCCTCTGTCGTCCCCTTCTCCTCCTGCCCCCAATCCCTCCCAGCATCAGAGTCTTTTCCAATGAGTCAACTCTTCACATGAGGTGGCCAAAGTACTGGAGTTTCAGCTTTAGCATCATCCCTTCCAAAGAAATCCCAGGGCTGATCTCCTTCAGAATGGACTGGTTGGATCTCCTTGCAGCCCAAGGGACTCTCAAGAGTCTTCTCCAACACCACAGTTCAACAGCATCAATTCTTCGGTGCTCAGCTTTCTTCACAGTCCAACTCTCACATCTATATATGACCACTGGAGAAACCATAGCCTTGACTCGACAGACCTTTATTGGCAAAGTAATGTCTCTGCTTTTCAATATGCCATCTAGGTTGGTCATAACTTTCCTTCCAAGGAGTAAGTGTCTTTTAATTTCATGGCTGCAGTCACCATCTGCAGTGATTTTGGAACCCCCCAAAATAAAGTCTGACACTATTTCCCCATCTATTTCCCATGAAGTGATTTATTCTCCCAGGGTGACCACTGAAAGGCTTTCATGGAGAGGAGGGAGTTTAGGTAGAGAGGGGCTGCCTCTGCTGGTGAAGGAGGTTTACGGGAGTCAGCAGATCAAAGTTCCCAGCCCCACCCGTGTCTCCCCGTCTCCACCTTCTGTCTTGGCGTCCCAGTCCTTCCCTGTTAGTGTCCCTCCCTCAATATAAGAGATCTGGGGCAGAGACTCAGCGACCTTGCAACTTTTGCCATCAGACCCCAAGTTTGCTCCTCAGTTAGACCTTAGCACTCACAGGACAGGAGGGACTCCTTCAAGTTCTCATGGCCACCTGCTGTTGTTCACACACGTTTTCAATTGTATGATCATAATTTTTAATTTATTGCATATACATTCTCCCTCTCTCTCCCTCTCTCTCTCGCAGGCTATAGGAAGAAGCCAAGTGCCTCCACCGTCTTTATAACCAGTACTGTTGCCACCGAGCAAAGCACCACAGCCATCTGATGCGCCAGAGAACGGCCTTCCAACCTGCACTGCCTCCCGTGCTACCACCCGCTGATGAAGCGGGTCACTGCGCTGACTGTGCTGCCACCAGTGCCCTGATTACCTGCCTCCTGTTTCCCCCGGCAGCAGATTATCCCCGTGTTGCTCAAATACGGTGACAGTGGAGTCGCTCAGTCGTGTCCGACTGTTTGCAATCCCCATGGACTGTAGCCTACCAGGCTCCTCAGTCCATGGAAATTTTCCAGGCAAGAGTACTGGAGTGGGTTGCCATTTCCTTCTCCAGGATATCTTCCCAACCCAGGGATCGAACCCAGGTCTCGCACCTTGCAGGCAGACGCTTTACCATCTGAGCCACCAGGGAAGCCCTGCTCAGATACAGGACCAACCCAACTGCAGAATCCTATTTGGAGGATCAGGTTCCTAAGGCCACTCCTGGCACCAGACAGAGTCCCAGCAGGAAAGTGAGGGCAGGCTCAAATTACGGTAAACGAACCCAGGTCTCGCACCTTGCAGGCAGACGCTTTACCATCTGAGCCACCAGGGAAGCCCTGCTCAGATACAGGACCAACCCAACTGCAGAATCCTATTTGGAGGATCAGGTTCCTAAGGCCACTCCTGGCACCAGACAGAGTCCCAGCAGGAAAGTGAGGGCAGGCTCAAATTACGGTAACTCTGGGCGGGTCCGGGGGGATTGTTTACAAAGGCCTGTCCTAAAGGTGGGAGCAGCGGTATCTAAAGAACATTGCAGCAACTTGAGAGTAATGGTAGCAGAACCATTGTCTCCCCAGGCCCAAAGAGATGAGGGAAAGAGTATTCTGGAGCCCAGAAGGCAGCTGGCTATCTCGAAAGCTGAAAGGACACATCCGGACTATGGTGTCCCTACAGGGAGGAATCCAGGGCAGTAGAAACCCCAGCCCACGTGTCTTATTCTCCGACTGCTACTAGGGCTTCTCATGGGCCAAACCCACCCGGAATCCAGGCTCTCTCCAGGGATGCTGGATGTTTCTCTGCCCCCGAGAGAAACAGAAGCTCTCAGTGAAGAAGGAACTTAAATTGCTTCCGAGCCGCCTCTCAGACAGGACAGGAACTCCACGCACCTCCAGCCACGTCTGCACACCTCCACTCATTATTGGCCACTCACTGCTCCCTGGGCTGCTGCCCTGCTGCGAGCCACTCAGTGGCTAAGTCTCCTGTCCTGTTGCACTGAGAAGCCCATGCCCCTCTGACTTCCACTTCCCTGTTCCACACTCTCTGCCAACAGGGCAAGCCTGCTCCCTCTGGTCGTCATCAAACCCAGGCAGTCAAGTTGCTCAGTAGATAAGTTCTGTCTGACTCTTTGTGACCCCTTGGGCTGCAGCATGCCAGGCTTCCTTGTCCTTCACTATCTCCTGGAGACAGTCAAGGGGCATCATCAAACACAAGATACTGGTAAATATCATCCACAAAGTCTTTGCAGCAACTCAAGATAGTCATAATAGCAAGCACGTTATGCTCAGGACCATTATAGGTGTCTGGCATATAACGATTCATTGCATCATCATGTTCCTACGAAATAGGACAGGCCTTCCCTGTCTTGTTCATTTCTGAGTCCTTAAGACCCTCCCCAGCACTTATTAGACATACAATAA
>SJYX01009514.1:261971-364144 GCA_006410675.1 Oreotragus oreotragus | reverse complement strand
CAAAGAGTCAGACACGACTGAGTGACTGAACTGAACTGAACTGAACTGAACATGCCACAGTATGGGTATATTCTAATTTTTCTACTCAATTTCCAACTGATAGGCATCTTGAAAGTTTTTAATTGTTTTCTGTGATAGAAGAGCTACACTCTATACAGTTGCATTTATCTTTGTACATTTATATGAGAATTTTCATAGAAAAAATTCTGAAAAATACTCAGAGAAAGAACTTGTGTATTTTGGGTTTATTTTTAGCTTTGATAGACATTGGTAAATTTCCCTTCAAAAATATTGTACCAAAGTGCTTTCTCTCAACACAGTTTGCAAAGAATCTGCTTTCCCATGCTTCGGTTAAAATTGGATGATATAAAGCCTTTAGATATTTATAGAATATATCTTATAGTTGTTTTAATTTGGATTTTCTTAATTATCCAGAAGTTGATCACCTCTGACAAACTCTTCTCTGGAGAACTTATTGAATACTGAAGAACACATCACTTGTGGTTGTTCTTATAACACACACACACATGCACACGGTCCTCCTCTCTTTTCTCTCTCCCACAGTGTCAAGGAACACTTAGAATCCCAAAACTTTTTTTAGCTGTTGTATGAGATATTTCAATGGTGCAGGATCGGGTCAATCACTTTGATCTACTATTAAAATCAAACTAAAAGAAATATTAAAAGAGTTGAGTTTTCAGTTTAAAATAACTCCGAAGGAGTAAGCTTTTTCTAAGTATCTAAGCTTATCTCCAAAATGGTTCAATAGAGAGAGCTGGAGGTATAGATGCAAAGGGCAGATGTTATATAAATTAGAAAAACATTGGAAACTTGAGGACTTCTCTTTGCTAGTGCATGTTCAAAGCTTAGGACAATGCCTGATTTGCTTTAAGTGCTTAAGACAGATAGGTTAAATGAATACATGGACAACTGTAAATGCTAAACATGTAAGTAAAATAATTACAAAGTTACCTTCGAGAAAGAATCCTGCAAAATTTCCTTGATAAACAGAAACATTCCAGAACATATGTTAGTTAGACTTTCCATGGAAACATTCAAGTTTTATAATCACCAGTTTAGCAGAACAAGATCTCCGAACACATTTAATAAAATCTTTCATATTTTCTATTACTATATTATTCTGGGATCCTAAGAAGAATTATATCAATCCAATTTTTTTCTTTTTTCCTTTTTCCTTTTTATTTTTGGCAGACTTTCAACTCAGAATGGAACTGGAGTTTTTAAATGCAGGTTTGTCTTTGATCAAAATTCTTTGCTGATTTATCTTCTTTATTTAGCTCTGTTTTTACCCAGTGCCTTATAATTTCTTTCAATCTTAAAATAAATTTGCTTTGTAAAGAGCAAATGATCTAGACAATGGCATGCAATTGAAAATAGTTCATTTCTATCTCAGACGTGTGTAGGTCATCAGGCACACAATATTGCCTAGCAAGTTGTTAGCTCACAACAGTTACCCCTATGGTGTGTTAGTCTTTAATAGTCATTCAAATCATTCTTATCTTAAATTTAAATAGCAATAGAAGTCTTGATAATGATGAGATATTGAAAAATCACATATGTTGAATCTGGGTAATTTTAAAATTCTAATCATGCCAAGGAGAACAAAACCTGTATTATAGTTATAAACGTTGATGTGATTTGATGTGAGAGGTGAAGAACTGATAACTTGTTGAATGACAGAATAACTCCCCAGGGAAAGTTTTATATAATGATGATTATATAATGGATGCCATGGTATGATGAAACTTATTTAGAACTTTAAAGCACAGAAGGGCTCAGTTGGGCCAGCACTTGAGAAGAACATCTATAAAATTATTTTATGTCAATAATGAGTGAAACATAGGAACAAACTCTAAGAAAGAAAAACTAAGGCACTATTGGACAAAGAAATCATGATCAATGAAAGGCATGACCTTTGTCAGTACAGATCAGGTCAGAAAAGCTTACTTGTTGGCTTTATAGGATTACCAAATTGGTGGATAAACAAAGCAAGTGGAGTTATAAGAGCAGGACTTTAAAGAATTGTTTGATGCAACAATTATTACTAGCTTAAATTCTTGGGCTATAAGTCCATTGTTGGAGTCTTGTGAAAAATAATTTACCACAACCACATGAGGTTTAGTCTCAGGAATGGAAGCATGATTCAGTATTATAAAATTTATTCATAGAGGATAGCAAGTTGATACATTTAAAGGAAATGATATGTTTGTGTCAAACGTTTCTGAAATGGAGGCTGAAAATTTCTGCAAACATTCTTTATGAAAGCACTAAAAGTAATAGTAGACTATCTTTTGGACATGAAAAGGGTCACTATTTAAGACCAAAAGTCGGTATTTAATGGTGAAATCTAGGAATAAGAGAAGATCCTCATTACCATCATTAATTTTGTTTTTATTTGGGGATTTCTAAAATCATGGCATGTGGTCCCATCACTTCATGGGAAATAGATGGGGAAACAGTGGAAACTGTCAGACTTTACTTTTTTGGGGGCTCCAAAATCACTGCAGATGTTGATTGCAGCCATGAAATTAAAAGACGCTTATTTCTTGGAAGAAATGTTATAACCAACCTAGATAGCATATTCAAAAGCAGAGACATTACTTTGCCAACAAAGGTCCTTCTAGTCAAGGCTATGGTTTTTCCAGTACTCATGTATGGATATGAGAGTTGGACTGTGAAGAAGGCTGAGCACTGAAGAATTGATGCTTTTGAACTGTGGTGTTGGAGAAGACTCTTGAGAGTCCCTTGGACTGCAAGGAGATCAAACCAGTCAATCCTAAAGGAAATCAATCCTGAATATTAATTGGAAGGATTTATGCTGAAGCTGAAACTCCAATACTTTGACCACCTGATGTTAAGAACTGACTCATTAGAAAAGACCCTGATGCTGGGAAAGATTGAAGGCCAGTGGAGAAGGGGATGACAGAGGATTAGATGGTTGGATGGAATCACCAACTCAATGGACATGAGTTTGGGCAAGCTCCAGGAGTTAGTGATGGATAGGGAAGCTTGGCATGCTACAGTAGTCCATGGGGTCACAAAGGTTCAGGCACAAATGAGCAACCGAACTAACTAGCTGATGACTTAAAATATAATTATGTTTATTGCAAATATAGAAATGTAAGTAAAAGAAAAAATCCCAGTCAAAGCATCAGTAAAAGATATTAGTAATGCTAGATACTCATAAAATACAATCTCTATATCTTATAAAGAAAATGGCAAATATAGTTGCAAACTATTTAAGTATAATATATAAAGAAAGTTAAGAACTTAATTGAGATCTTTAAGGGAACATGATTCTGGAAAAGACAGTTGAACCTTATTTATTAAATATGCAATATAATTCCCACACTTATTTGGGAAATGAAAAGGTAAATGAAATAAAATTGGAGCTTTTAGGGTAAGTTATAAATATTTTCTGACATAGCACTCATTTGGAAAGAAGGCAAGACTTTAAAAGTAAATTTGAAACATTATTACTACTACAACTACCACCATCACCACCATTACAGAATAGGTTGTAAACTTCTGATGAGTAAACCTATGATTTTGATATAAAAATAGATAAATAAAAAATAATAGATAGCCCAGAAATAATTGTCATTATTTATAAACAATGCAATCCATAATAGAATGTGTTAGTCACTCAGTGGTGCCTGACTGTTTGTGACCCTATGGACTGCCGCCCACAAGGCTCCACTGCCCATAGGATTTTCCAGGCAAGGATAATGGAGTGGTTTGCCATTTCCTTCTCCAGGGAATATTCCTGACCCAAGGATCAAACCCTGGACTCCTGTACTGCAAGAAGATTCTTTACCAACTGAGCTACCAGGCAAGTCCCCAATGTATATTAAAGGAAGTATGGATCAATACAATGAGGAGGAGAAGCCTTAGTCAAAAGGCATGTAAGATAAAGACTTAAACAGTTTGGAAAAAGCCATTTATTCCTTGTGACCCTTCAGGTGTCACAATGATAAAGAATCCACCTGGGATTCACAGGAGACACAAGAGATGCAGGTTCAATCCCTGGATCAGGAAGATCCCCTGGAGGAGGAAATGGTAGTCCACTCAAGTATTCTGGTCTAGAAAATTCCACAGATAGAGGAGCCTGACGGACTCTAGTCCCTGGGGGTCACAAAGAGTAGAATGCAGCTGAGCACACACACAGCATGCACAGGTATTCTTCACCTCACCTTTTTCCAAAGTAAGTTCCATGTGAGTTAAAATGTTAAAATGATAAGCACATTGTTAAGTTAGAAAAAATAGACGTAAACAAAGTATACTGTTAGATAGAAGATGAATATAAATTCACAAAATATTAAAAAATCATAAAAGTCAATAAATCTAGTTTCATAAATATGAAAAATACTTATTTTTTAAGGAATACCTCACTCTATATTTAACAAAGGGTTAATATCTTTGTAATTAAAAAATATAAATTTTTAAGTACTGGGCAAAGGCCATGAATAGACAATTCACCAAAGAGTAAATAGAATTCGTAAGCAAACTTATGGGAAAATGTTCACCTCGTTAGTAGTCAACAAAACGCAAATTCAACTTAGATTGGGAAAAAAAAAGGTTATAGTTTGTTTTCATAGCTCAGTCTTCTGAAAAAAGGAGGGAGTAGAAGCAGTTTGAGTCTTGGGATTTCTGTTTGTTAGAGAAATTATGAGATGTCAGTTAGCAGGAGAAAACTGTGTCATAGTGACCTGATATAAAACTGCTGTCCTGCAGTTTTCTCCACCAAATTTTTCTAGGAACAAGTGACTGAGTTGTGGGGGTGTAGAAGATTGGATGGAGAATTCTGGGAAAGATGCTATTATTTTCTTTAGTTAAGTTGAAATTAATTTTAACAAACACCTAAGTGTGGTATTAACAAATATGAAATATGGCATCATCTTTCATGTATCACCTTATGGTGGCTCAGATGGTAAAGAATCTGCCTGTGATGCCGCAGACTTGGGTTCAGTCCCTGGGTTGGGAAGATTGCCTAGAGAAGGGAATGGCAATGCACTCCAGTATTCTTGCCTAGAGAATTCCATAGACAGAGGAGCCTGGTGAGTTACAGTACATGAGGTCACAAAGAGTTGGACACGACTAAATGACTAACATTTCAAAGATCACAACAGGAAAATATTGAAAAATAAAATAAAATATTGTAGTGGTGTGAACCTGGTATTTTACTATCTAAAATAACTTTTATAATGTTGTATTATAGGATGTTCAGAGAAGGCAATGGCACCCCACTCCAGTACTCTTGCCTGGAAAATCCCATGGATGGAGGAGCCTGGTGGGCTGCAGCCCATGGGGTTGCCGAGGGTTGGACAAGACTGAGCGGCTTCACTTTCACTTTTCACTTTCATGCATTGGAGAAGACAATGGCAACCCACTCCAGTATTCTTGCCTGGAGAATCCCAGGGATGGGGGAGCAGAGTCGGACACGACTGAAGTGACTTAGCAGTAGCAGCAGTAGCATAGGATGTTAACAAGCAGTTAGAGGTGGTTAAAAGATTAGAGACTAATCTCAACCATTAAAATGCCTAATGTTTAGTGAGTACTATGTTTTGAGCATTGCAGGAAGCACTTTACATGGATTCTTTAATTTAATTCTCACAATGAGGTATATGTTGCTATTGTTCTTATTATTACCTCACTTTTACATAAGGAGAAATGAGGTTTTAGGGAGGTTAAGAGACTTGTAAGTCTTACATTCTCGTAAACAAGGGAGCTACAATTTGGCCCTGGACATTCTGACAAGAAAATCTGCTCATCATCACTACATTACACATAATGTGAAACACTGTGGCATGAGACAGTATGCACATTATAATTTTGATTCTAAAAGTGCATAAAAATTCAAAACATTAAAATGCTGAGCGATGTGCTAGGTGGTGTGATAGACAATTCATCATTTTTCTCTTTTTGAAGTAAAAATTAAAGGATGATAGTTGTAAGATATTTTTGAAATGAAAAACATCTGTCAGGCAATTAAAAATATTTACATCTATTTCCACATCATGGAGATTTGTAGCACGAACAGGAAACCTTAACAGTCAACATGGACTTAGGATGATTGTAAGTATTACAAAATCCCCTGTAGGAATCTCATAGATCACGTAAAATCTGAAGATTTTCCAACCTAAACAGCTCCTGGGATAATACCTTCCTGCTGTCTTAGTGTAAATATTTACCAAATAGCATCCAGACAATATCAAGATATGATTTTACCAAAATAGGTGCTAACTGAAGATTTTGATACTGACAGTAACTTGAGCACGAGGAAGGTGGTGATGATAATAGCACCACGTACTGAGCATTTATTACATGCCAGATACTATGCTGAATACTTCTCTTGCACACTAGCTCTCAGTGTAAATTACAGTATTATTATTATCTGTTTCATACATTTGCTGATTGATTTTTTCTCTAAGGTATTATCTATCTCTTGGCTCCAGTTTGGTTGCTTTAGATAGATGTAAAAAGTCATGAATTTATCTTCTTGACCAAGCGATGTGCTATTGGTGTTGGCAATCTCTTCCTGAATGCACTGAGGCTCCAATAGTCACAGCTCATATTCAGTCGTGTTAGGTCACATGAAGTGGCCAGCTTATTTGTGGGGTTCTCATCCTCTTCTGACATGTAGGAGTAAATAAAGCAACTCTAATACCAAATCACAAAATATTGGCTGGCTGGGTGATTGATAGGAGATAGTGAAAAGAGAGAATGAGAGAAGGAGAAGAGACAGGTAGGGAGGGAGGAAGGGAAACAGAGCAGGAAGAAGGAAGAGAAAGAAGGGAAGAGGGAAGGGAGGGAGAAAGGAGAACGGGGGAGGGAGGAGAAGAGTGAGGAAGAAAAGGATGTGACTCTTATTAACCAATTATAACATAAGAGTCTGTGAAATTACTATAGGTCTAGTCAATTAAATCAGGCATTTTGGGAGCACTGTAGTGTTTGGTCTGCCTCCACGAAGCAGGCTGGAAAAAATCCCAGAATATCAGGCCACGAGGCAGTTTTTTCTTGGTTGGCAATATTCTGCTGTTCTCTTTCTCAGAACTGAAAAAAAAATGTGGAAAGTGAGTGCTACCCCATAGGCAGCTGGGAAAAAGCCTAATGGTTCTCTGGAATAGGTTAGCAGTAAACTAGGTACGTCCAGCTTGGACTTCACAGTTTTGAATAGAACAAAATGGGATTTTTAAAACTTTGCAAATTGACCTGGGAAGTAAGGTTAAGGATAGCTATAGTATTTAGCCTAAGAAAAGGAAGAGAGACAGGGCCAATGCCAGGAATGGCAGGGACAATCCACTGAAGAGTGAAAGCTGGTATTTACTGCTGTCTTGATAATGATCTTATTGTTGTAGTATAAAATATCAAATTAATTTATTTTACTGAACATAGTGAGCATAAGACCCAATATGAGTCTCTTTGTTCTAATTATCAGTGTGTCAAAGATGTATTCTTGCTTTTAAAAATAGCATCAACGATAGCATTAAAAAAAAAAAGATCATTAAGTCCAAGTGATGAAGCAGAACTGAATTTATCCCTGAGGCCACCACTACATTATGGCATGAATCTAGTGCAAGCCTTCACAGAAGGGGGTGTCCCAACATTTCATTTACTAAGAGATTGTTTTAAACAGTCAAGGAGTCATCTAAGATAGAATACCAAGCAAATAATGTGACACCATTTCAAGTACTGATATTCTTGCAACATTCCACTTTAACATGCTTTAATCCCAGAACATGCGGTAGAATTTTAGAAGCATCTAAAGAGGATCATATTTTCAGTTTGTAAGCAGTATCATGTTCTTTCCATTTATAGTAATGTGTTTCTAGAAACACAAATGTTCAACTGATTGTTGTTGCTGCAGTAATAGCTCATTTATAGTTTCTTAATTGATAAAAATTCTCTTTTTATGCACATATATTATTATAAATGATCAGTTATTTCTGCTGTTTGTTATTTTAAATACCTTTGAATCAAATTCAAGGCCCTTCATAATTTGGACTTACTTCACCACTAGCGTCATCTTTTGTCCTTTCAATGGTAATATCTGATCATTTATCTCCTGGCAAGCACTTACTCATCCTTCAGTTTTGAGCTTGAATGATACCTGTTTATATAAAAACTTCACTGATTCCCTGAGCCACACTTAAGTGGTCTATGTTGCTGCCATTACATTTTGTATATACTTGTAAAAGCAGATATCAAACTGAATCTGCTCACAGTTACTCAGATCTCAATTGACCTCAAGCCTCCTGAGGACAGAGATCTTGTTATCTTTGTGGGCTGGAGACCTAGCATTATACCTTGAGTGAAACCTTGATGATAACCGACCTCATTTGGAAGTCCTAAAACAGACAGATTACACCTGGTGGGCACAGTCTTCCACCCACCTCTGCTCTCAAGTGAAGGCTGACTGGAAAAAGGGTATTCTCCACTCAGGAAGGGAGAGGCAAAGGATGGGTCTTCAAGTCTTCAGTATTCTCTCATCTCATCTTCCTGATTAGGGACCAATGAAATCGATGTTGATAAATCAGGAAACGCCTGAAGTAGCTGTTGCTGTGCTGGGATTCTCAATATATCCCAGAACCCTAAATGGGTATGTAAGTCAGTATGTATGTAAGCTAGAGTAGGCCATTACTGCCACAGCTGGGACCTGTACATGTGTTAATTGCATGCCAGGATCCCCAGGTTTAGTTGGACAGATTTGTCCTAGTCATTTCATGAGCATTCTAGCAAAGTAACTTTGCATTTTAGGGGCTAAACATTTTTACCCAACCCACTGTGTTATGTTGGGGCTTTATTATGTGCTTTAATAAGTCTTTCTGAATCAAGAACTGGATTAAAGGATGGAATTAAGTGCTCTGAATAGGTTTAATTAATCTCAGTATCTTAAAGAATGGACCTATCACTGTACGTTCTTTGATCTCCCTATGTATATATGCACATATAATATGTATATTATACATGTTTATTTGTGTGTGTGACTATAATTATTTGCATATATATTCATGTATGTGTAAAGATAGTCACAAAATACTGTTGACAATTGTTGAACCTTTCTCATTCAAGGTTTTATTGAATCTGGGGTTTATGAAATTAATCTTTGAATCTATTATATTTTCACATTATCACATTTATTGAGTATAATCTGTGCCTCAGTTTATTGCTTCAGATTGTCTGGATCTGGCAAGATTCACCTTCCATTTCCCTCCCCCACCACCCCCTAGTTTTGAATCTTCTTTAATTTTGATTGCCCACCCTGCATGTCATCATCCAAACTCTTGATTATAATAAGCATTTGAATTAAAGTAATGAGGTGCCACATCTGTGAAGTGAGTGAAGTGAAAGTCACTCAGTCTGTCCAACTCTTTGCGATCCCATGGGCTATGTAGTCCACGGAATTCTCCAGGCCAGGATACTGGAGTCGGTAGCCTTTCCCTTCTCCAGGGGATCTTCCCAACCCAGGGATCAAACCCAGCTTCCTGCACTGCAGGCAGATTTTTTACCAACTGAGTTATCAGGGATTGCCTTACTACTACAGTCATCTTCCAGGCTGATATCAGTATATTATTCATCTAGGTCTTTTATTAATTAAATTTCCTGGACACATAACTTATCTTTCTCAAAGCTGTACAGCCTATTGTGTGTCCCTGATGTACTAAGTAAAAAAAAAAAAAAAAAAAAGAAAAAGAAAAAAATGCTTCAGTTAGTCTTTGTTCTTCATGAAACCCTAGGATTCTCCTGATTTCTGCTTCACTTCCAACATTTCCATGGCCTATCCCTTTGAAAATATGTTTGGAATCTTATAAAAAATGTATGTGTAGCTCATCTATCACTGAGGAAACTGAAGACTGAATCATTGTTTGACATTTGCAGTCATAGATGTTCAGCTCTCTGTATGGTCTTGCCCCCAGCTCATTTTACATAGGATTTTCAGGGGTCAACACTGAGAAGTGTGCTGAAGAGCTATTTATTCTCTCCTTCTTGAAAAAATAAATAAGGTACAATTATTTATTCATTTAGTCAATGATTTTAGTATTTATTGAGCATTTTTAAAAAGGTTCTGTTCAGAGGTAAGAGTCAGTTTCTACTACTTAGAAATTTACCAGGTATGAATAGGATTCTTGTTGTTTAGCCACAAAGTTGCGTCTGACTCTTTTGTGACTCCACGGACTGTAGCCCACAAGGCTTTTCTGTCCATGGGGTTTCCCAGGCGAGAATAGCAGAGTGGGTTGCCATTTCCTTCTCCCGGGGATCTCCCCACCCAGAGGCTGAACATGCATTGGCAGCTGGGGTCTTTACCACCGAGCCGTCAGAGAGGCTCACTGAATGGGAGTGTCTTTTAGTTGCTCAGCCGTGTCCGACTCTTTGTGACCCCGTGGACTGCAGCACATCAGGCTTCCCTGTAGGTTGCCATTTCCTTCTCCCGGGGATCTCCCCACCCAGAGGCTGAACATGCATTGGCAGCTGGGGTCTTTACCACCGAGCCATCAGAGAGGCTCACTGAATGGGAATGTCTTTTAGTTGCTCAGCCGTGTCCGACTCTTTGTGACCCCGTGGACTGCAGCACATCAGGCTTCCCTGTATTTCACCATCTCCTAGAGTCTGCTCAAACTCATGTCCATCAAGTCGGCAATGCCATCCAACCACCTTCTCCTCTGTCATCCCCTTCTCCTGCCTTCAATCTTTCCCAGCATCGTGGTCTTTTCCAAGGAGTCAGTGCTTCGCATCAGGTGGTCAAAGTGTTGGAGCCTCAGCTTTGGCATCAGTCCTTTCAGTGAATATTCAGGGTTGATTTCCTTTAGGATTAACTGTTTTGATCTTCTTGTTGTCCAAGGGACTGTCAAGAGTCTTCTGTAGCCCCATAGTCCAAAGGCTTCAATTCTTGAGCACTCAGCCCTTTTTATTGTCCAGTTCTCAGAGCTGTACATGACTACTGGGAAAACCATAGCTTTGACTATATTGACTTTTGTAATAGGATAGTAGTTCTCAAAGTTTGAGCCTCAAATTAGCAGCAACAATATCAAGTGGAAATTGTTAGAAAGGTAAATTTGGGGCTACACCCCAGACTTACAGAATCAGTAATCCTTGAATGTAAGGAAATCATTATAGTGTTATACTACCCTTGTTTTCCACATTTTTCTGGAGAATAGAAGAGTAACTAACCAGATTAATATGGAAGCACGTCATAAATCTGTGTGCCTTAGTCATGTGTATACGTGGACAGAAAAAGGTTGGTTTCAAGAGTCCCTGGTAGAAAGAAAACTTCTCTTTACTTGCCTGTTGAATTTGTTATTTTAACAGAGGGCAAAATTTATTACTAAACCATCAGAAGATTTGCTACCACTAAAATGTTTTTGAAATTAGATGGGGTAAAAATTAATCATAAGCATAGGAAGCCATAAACTGATATGACAACATACTGCAGCTTACTGAAATTAAACGATAGTCAGTCAGCAACAGATCACTTTCCAGGTTGTGCAGGCACTTACAAATGGTGGCAAGTAGGGTACCAATGCGGGGAAGGCAATGGCACCCCACCCCAGTACTCTTGCCTGGAAAATCCAATGGACGGAGGAGCCTGGTGGGCTGCAGTCCATGGGGTCGCTAACAGTCGGACAGACTGAGCGACTTCACTTTCACTTTTCTCTTTCATGCATTGGAGAAGGAAATGGCAACCCACTCCGGTGCTCTTGCCTGGAGAATCCCAGGGATGGGGGAGCCTGGTGGGCTGCCGTCTATGGGGTCACACAGAGTCGGACACGACTGAAGTGACTTAGCAGCAGCAGCAGCAGGGTGCCAATGAGAAAAGAAAACCTGATTGCATGGATGCTTCCTCCTTGCATTCACCCTCTCTGAGCTCCTTACGTAAGGTGAGTCTTTGACTTTGCCCAACACCTTTTTATTTTATGGAGACTTGGTTACAAGCTCTACGATGCACTAACATTCTTTGAATAATTTATGAAGAACTTTGCTTACTTTTTATTCTTAACAGAGTTTGAGTTTATTCATCTCTTTTCTCAAATGATCCATAATTGAAGTATTGCTGAAATGGATTTTCAGTTTTTTTTTTTTTTCTTTTTAATTGATTGATGCTGAGTGTGTAAGGTCTTACTGACACTGCAGATATAAGGATGACCTATCATTTTACATGAACAATTGACAGGTTGTTTGTTTCATGTTGGTGTGTTGTCGAAGATCTTTATGCCATGGCTTACTACTGGGGGAAAAGAGACTTCAGTGCTCTAGGCCTCCTATGCTGACCCTTCTTACATGATTGTCCTTCAACTGTACCTACAACAGATCTCCATTCCAGCACTTATTCCATTGTTTACCTGCTTATGTATCTGTAACCTCCATTGGTATTTGAGCGTACTGGGTTTTCTGTCCATTTTTATGTGCCTAGCAATTAATGCAATGCTAGAGAGATGATTTGTTCCTTAAGTATTTATTAAATAAATGAAAGAATGGTTGGATGATGAAGTACATGATTTTTCTTGTTCAAAATCATGTCATGCTTCCTGAAAAATAGTGTCTGTATTTATTAGTAAGTAATTTTACTTAGAAACTATCATGGAGATTTAAGGCTATACCTTTACATTCTATTTCAGGTTACTTCTTGTTTTTGATAGAACATTTCATTTATGAAGAACAAAAGTGGTTAATGATAGAATATGTATTCTCTGTGTTAAATGCTTTACATTTATTCTCTCACTTTATATTTAAAAAACAAGTGTTTGTAAGTGAAAATATTTGTAGACATGCTTAATATTTTTGACAGAAATATTTGTTTGGGAAATCCATGTGTTATTCCACAAACTCATCCTTTTCACTTATACTTTTTCTTTCCCATTGTCCTAATCACCATCTTTTAATTGTCTTTCTTCAGCTCTAGTTTATTTTTATGCCTTATGTTATTTCAACCTACCTTGGTATATAAAGATAGAATTTGAGGAAATAGTTACCCCAATTACACAGAATACTAAAGTTTTATCCCTGTGACTATGGTACAAATAAGCATAAAATAAAAAGGTGGTTGACTCTAGTTTCCTGATTCATTTAATGAATCTGTGGGTGGTGGAAACTTTAAAGATGCTGCTTTTCTATTCAAGATGGATGAAGTACAGAAAATGAAAATTTATTCTACTTTTCAATAACATCTGCCTCACTTGGCTACATATGGCCCAGAATAGATAGATTTTTAAAAGCAATTTATTAGCATACTGAAAATTTCCGTTAAATACTAGACTAAAAAACTCACTAAGTCACACACTATATTAAAAACTGTCCTCATGAGATTTCAGAGGATAGGGCTGATAAATTTTTTCTCATCTCTAATATCAATGACTCTATTATATTTAATGTAGCTTAATTCTTTTGATATCACCATTTGAAAATTTATTACATAAAGTCATTTTTTTCTTTAAAGCACAAAGGGGCAAAATCATATTTGATAAGGGATGAGGTGATTTTAAGTGCTATAGGATGTTCCTCAAAGGATTGGAAACATTTATAATTTCTGAAGTAGACTCCCCTAAGCATTCTAAGATAAATTTTAACTGTCTTCAGAGCTTAGTACCAGAAAAAATTTTAATGGGGGGCATTTTCCAAGAATAAAATACACAAATATCTTTAGGATGCCTCTATTTAGCTGAAAAAAATAATGTGAATATAATAATTTTCATGTAGAAACAATAGTAATTAAGTTTCTTTTATATACAATATGGTTTTAATGAGTCACCTTATTCAAAATATTTCCTCAGATAAAACAGACAAAAGCATTACCTCAGATAAAATTAGGATTATTTTCTGTTAACAATAAGCATTATACTATTTTGTGAAAGGCAAAAAGACAAAAAAAAAAAAGTCCTGGAGGAATGATTTAATAGTTTTGTATTTTATAAAGTTTTATATCTTTTCTTTAAAATTCTGGGTCAATGCCAAGGTTCAATTTCTACTATATTAGTTGTATTCCATAAAAAAGGTAAAAATCAATTAAAGTCATATATTCTAGAAAAGCATCTAAATGTATGGAAACATTATTAAGTCAAAGCCTTTTTTGTTTTTTCTGGCAGTTCTCCCCCAAATTGTGTCCAAACCACTTTGCTTCACTGTAGAATAAAGGAAGCTGTATGTTTTCTTTTCTTGGCAGGTGAAGGTAGAACTAATACAGGGAGGAACTTTTTTGGTAGTGTATGAGGAGCTACGGAAACTGGCTAATTGATGACATCACCCTGTAAAGAAGAAATTCTCAAGGCTATTCCACTGGCTTTGGAAACCAGTACAAGCTGCTATCCAATTTGCAATACCTCAGAACCAAAAAGCTTAGTGATAATAAAAAATTAATAAATAAAAGAAATACCTAGTCCTGATACCAAATGTAGTCTAGTGCTTCCTGTAAGATTACATGTGCTTCATGAAAATTAATGGTCAAGTTCAATGATGCTTTGTTTTATGTGACTTGTTTTTCTGCTATGCCTTTTCTGGGCCAAAGAATTTTTTTCCCCATGTCCATAGGAAATATAAATTGGTTTATTCTAGCTTTACTTTGCTCATGAAAAAAAAAAAAAAACACGACTGAAGCGACTTAGCAGCAGCAGCAGCAGTAGACAGTGAATTCCCTGAGGCCAGATCTGCCTCTTACACAGTTTTTCTATGCCCTCCAGTATCAGACAGAACCCTAGAGACATGGTCAAACTCAACAAGTATCTACTGAGTTGACTTAAACTGACTCCCAACAGAGTTGAAGCTGTGTTATCTCCTTTTGACACTGGATTTTAACTCCGTTCATTCAAACAAATGAGGATCTTTCCAATGCCAACTATAGAAAGGCAGCTGAAATTAAAACAGATATGATAGGGGGATTACATGATTACCTCTATGGAGCATGTGTGACTTAAATAACATCAAGATATTTTAGAATTAAACTGTCAAAAACATTATGCTGATTACATTTTAGATCAATTAGCATTGTTTAATTGTTAACAACATATGGCAAATACAAAAACAATGTGGTGGGTAAACACATAAGAAAAGTCAAAGCAAGCCTCTTACACAGGATTCTTTGGTTGGAATTATGCTTTTTCCTCTGGAGAGATTTTATATTAAATGGGATCTTTACCCTTTATAGGTTTATTCCTCTTGAGGAGTTAAAGACTTGTGGCTTAGCAGGCTTATAACACTGTTCTGTTCAGCTGCTTTTATTTTTAAGAAGCAACCATGATTTGAATACTCTGTTTTCACCTTCTTCCCTGATGGCTCTCACGGTAAAGCGTCTGCCGGCAATGCGGGAGACCCGGGTTCGTTTCCTGGGTCAGGAACGTCCCCTGGAGAAGGAAATGGCAATCCACTCCAGCACTCTTGCCTGGAAAATCCCATGGACGGAGGAGCCTCACAGGCTACAGTCCATGGGGTCCCAAAGAGTTGGACACGACTGAGCGACTTCACTTCACTTCACTTCCAGTAGAACCCCTACATGTGCTTTCATGATTGAAGGTCTTGTTGGCCAAATTGATTTTTTCTAAAACTCCAATATGTGTGTGTGTTTAATATTTTTATTGAGCTATAACTCACATATCACATAATTGACCCACTTAAAGTGTATAATGCAACTGAGATTTAGTCCAATAGATATTTTGATTCCTTTCTAATTTCTCTCTTCTTTTGGCCTCCATTTTTCTCTCTGCAGTTTACAGTTTCATATTTATTTCCAGAGTTTGTCAGAATGCTACACCAAAGACGTTTTACAAGTCAACCTGGTGGCATCTGCTGTTGAGTAAATGAAGGACTCATAACTGGAAAGAATCAATGGATACAGAGCCAGAATATAAACTGGTAAAACCCCTTGCTCCCTGTATTCTCATATCATGAATAAACTACAGTATAAAAGATAACCCAACACATTACTGTACAGATTAAAGAAGTTACATAAATGTTGGCTTCCCTTCTTTCTTTTTCCAATTCCACAAGGTAGAGCAAAAAATAAAAAATAAAAATTTATGAACTAAGTCCTTGAGATCTGAGTGGGCCAAACAGGTATGCAAACCACTGCACACCTGGAAAGTTATGAGGGAATCCAGCAAAGCCACTGGAATAACCAAAACCCTAACCCAGGACTCACTTTGCTGGTAAGTCGACCACTCTGCCATCCCCACCCACTTGCTGCCTCTGCTACTACAACATCCCCCTTCACTAGAGGACACATTTTTCAGAGAAGAGAAATCTTAAAACGAGAGTATAAAGGGAGGTCCTCCTCTTTATACCCAAGAAACCTTTAAACAAATTACATTCTGAATTTATCAGCTTATTCCAGAACTTTCTTTTTTCACTCTTCCAAGTTAAAAAAAAAAATCTGCAAAGAATTTACATCAAGTTTTACACAGGAAAAAATTTTAAAAGGCCAATAAAAAAAAAAAAAAGTCCAGTAAAAGCATTGCTGGAAGCACTGTTTCATTTGCATGTTTTTATTTGCATGCTTTGTTTTCTGAAATATTGACAATAAATAACTCGAGCGTGTTCTTGCTTCTAGAAAATGACTTGTTTTTCTATTTTAAATGAATTTATGGTCTGAAAACAGTCAGCTATTTAGTAGAAGAAGCAAAATATCCTCTCCCAGGGCAGCAACCTGTTTTTCTCTTAAGGAAGAGAACTTATTCTGATTCCATGCCTAAAGTCAAAGAACTTTCTGTTGTCCAATATTATTTCCTACAGGCAGAGCCTCTCGATGCAGGAGTGATGGAAAGAGCCAGATCAACAATCTTCTGGCCAGACACTTGGTAGAGAGAATATTCTGCTTGTCGGATTAAACTCTGCTTTTTAAATGGATGAATAGGTTTTTTTTTTTTCTTCTTTTTCCTGAGAGTGAATAGGAATTGAAAGAGAGTGCTTTGGCCTCCCTGAGAAATCCACAAATATTTCTCAGAATTTGTTAGCATGGAAGGCGCCAGCAAAACAGAATTAGACAGTGCTCTGTAGACTGGATGGTCTTATTGAGCTGGCAATCCACATTGTTGCCTCTAACATCACATCTGTCTTCCAGCGATAGTAAACTTTACTCCTGCGAAAACAAAGAGATCCCACAAGGAATGACATATCTTGAAGCTTTTGCTTCTGTTTTTGGTCTCTGTTTTTCCAGGTTGAGCACTCAAACAGGACTCAATGAGGAGGCGCATTCCTAGTTGACACAGAGGACATATTTTGTGTTTTCTGGTGCCAAAACACACCAAAGGATTAGGTGCTAGAATGGAAAATGAGTTTTCTCCATTTCCTGATGACTTTCACAGGCGTTCTTATTATCTTTAACTCTCCTCTTGTAAAACACACATACACACACACACACAAAGAGAGATTACTGGGTTCTCTATTAATACCTTATAATAAACTTTATTTCTTAGTTTTCACAGAAAGAGATGACTGCATTAAGTGTTTGGAATTCACTCCTGCAGGCTATGGGGGAAGAACTGGAAACTGTGGGTAGGCTAAGCATGGCAAGGATAAAATTAGCCTTCGAGCATATGACTACCAGGAAAGTTACAAACTACCAGAATCAAGCTATCATGGCCTGTCATCAGGAAGTAAATCAAGCAATAACTCTTTTTAAATGGTGCAAGATAGGAAATATGTCCTCTGCTCACAAACATGAGATGACAACCCAGCAGATTTTTATATTCCTATAATCACTAAACCTCACTTACCAGTGCTAACATTTGAGTAATTACAAGGAAAGACTGGGGTACATTTTATCCTCTTGACAGCCTTGGAAAGCATAAATGCCTGGATTTGCAAAGAAGGTTTGAGAAAACAGAACATCAATATGATCTATTGCAGATAAATCCCTGTCTCCAGTTAGCAACGTTGGTAATCCAAGGGTGACAGGACTCCTTAGGACTTCTGGCTTTCACTTGTTCCTGTGTCTATGAAGATGTAAGCACCCAAGGGAGACTGACTTTGCAAAAGTGGTATCACCAAGTTTGAGATAAAAATGATGCAGCTAATACTCATTTTAGCTGAAACTCCAGTACTTTGGCCACCTCATGCGAAGAGTTGACTCAAAAGACTCTGATGCTTGGAGGAATTGGGGGCAGGAGGAGAAGGGGACGACCGAGGATGAGATGGCTGGATGGCATCACTGACTCGATGGATGTGAGTTTGAATGAACTCCGGGAGTTAGTGATGGACAGGGAGGCCTGGCGTGCTGCAATTCATGGGGTCTCAAAAAGTCGGACACGACTGAGTGACTGAACTGAACTGAACTGAACACTCATCTTTCGCTTACCAGCTTTCGAACACTTGGTTTTGAAACTCATGGATTTCTACAGCTTGTTACCAAAAAGTGTTTACAATGTGCGAAAGGACTGGAAAAGGGCAAAAGGGAGATCAGGATGACAGGTTAATCAGAGAGCTGAATGTTATCAGAGGGCTTGGGAGCCTGCAAGTCAAAAACATAAACAGTGTTCTCAGCTTTCACTCAAAAGCCATCTTCCAGATGTATAAAATTTCAAGTGAGTTACTGGTCACAATATTGTTTACTGTTATGACTATATCAATGTCATCAAAAGAAGTTATCTTCTAATACCAAGAGAGTAATTTAATAATATTGATTTTTTTCATATTTAGGTACATGATAAATAGAAAAGTATAGAAAACTTTATACTATAGGCCATAATTTTTAACATATTTAGTACTAATTTATATAACTCATGAGGCTTCCCAGGGGCTGCCTCAGTGGTAAAGATTCTACATGCAGATGTAGAAAACACAGGAGACATAGATTCAATCCCTGGGTCGGGAAGATCTCCTTGAGTAGGAAATGACAACCTGCTCCAGTATTCTTACCTGGAAAATTCCATGGACAGGGGAGCCTGGTGGGCTACAGTCCATGGGGTCTCAAAGAGTCTCAGTCACAACTGAGCAACTGAGCACATGTGTGCATATAATTTATATTTACTTATATATTTTTCTAATCACTAACATATACGTAAATGTATGTCGATCCTGAGGATTTTACTCAATAGTGGGTCTAGTGATGGAAGAAAAGTAAGATCCTTTGTTTATCCTCATTCAGAATTTAACAGGTGTGAAATGTAAGCATGAACCAAGTGCATTTAGTAATTTGAAAAATCCTCTCAAAACATATGTATCTTAATTTCTTCCAAGTCTAGGAAGGACTAAGACAGGAATTGTTGAGTAGCTCTGAACAAGAGGTGAGCTCGAGAATGATGACAAGAACGGTCGAAATGACCATCAGAAGATGTGGTTTCTCCTGACTCTGACATGAGCCACCCGAGGGGCCTTGGCCAGTGAAATTAACAAACACTTATTGGGGATCATGAAGACTTTGTTCACTGGAGGGAGCAAAAAAGACAAACAAGATCTGGTTCCTGCCCACAAGAAGTTCATGAGCTTGAAGAGAATTGAAGACATTTGATCATAACTTACAGGCAGAAGGAGAAGAGCAGAAACCAAACCTAGTGAGAACTTAACACAAAGCAAAGGCTACTTTCTGGCTGAAGAGGAGAGACTCTAAAGGAAGGTTTCTCCAGAAGAGTGGCAACTAAAGGGAGCCTTAAAGAAGGTCCCAAGATTCTGACAATTCTAAAGACCCAGGGCCTTTCAGAAGCAGTGGGAAAAAATCCTTGAAGAGTGAAATTAAGTTCGTGGCTCTCAGGCTGAAGTCAAGGTCCAGGTGTTTCCAGCCTGGACAAGAGCTCACCTGGCTCACTTAATCCCCAGAACTCCTTTATGGACTCACAATCACTGGCTTTCCCCATTACATCATTGCCCCGGCTCTGCAGATGTTCGTGTCTGCAGGGATTCGTGATTACCAAGATAAAAAGTCTAGAGAGTACTTTCTAAAGAGGAGAGAAAGCCAATGAAAGCTGAGTCAGGAAGCATCAGGATCGCAGCTGTGCCTTACAAAGAAGTATCTGGCAGCCCTCTGGGAAGAGACTGAAGGGAAGAGGGCTGATGGCTGAGAAAGAGACACAGTTGTGGTCAGGCCACACTTAGGGAGGGCTGATGTGGACCTGTGCTAGGGGAGGCCTGGAGACAAAGGGGAGTGCGGATTTCAGAAACAGAGAAGGAGAGACTTGACAATTAACTGGATAATCTGGTGGGGGTTGGGGGAGTGGAATCCATGGTTAATTTGAACTTGACAGCTTCAGTGTCTAGGTGAATGTTGATGCCACTAATAGCAATAAAGAAAAGGAACAAACTTGATGAGGAAGATTCAGTGAGAGTTCTTGTGAGTCTGGAGAGTTTAAAGGACATTGAAATAGGAAAATCTAGAGTAGTGGTACTCAGCCAGGGACAAGTCTGTGCCTCCTCCCCTGCCACACACAGGGCACATTTAGAAATGTCTAGATGGGCAAGCCGCCTGCCAATGCAGGAGACCTAAGAGCCGAGGGTTCCACCCTGGGTCGGGAAGAGCTCTTGAAGAAGGAACAAAAACCCACCCCAGTATTCTTGCCTGGGAAACACATGGACAGAGGAGCCTGGTAGGCTATGGTCCATGGGGTCCAAAGAGTCAGACACGACTGAGCAACTTAGACGCATGCAGAGACATTTGGGGTTGTTATCTCCAGGGAAAGGAATGTTGCTATGAGAGCAACTAGTAGCTCAAGTCCAGGGATGCTCCTAAACATCCTAAAACACACAGGATAGTTCCCCATAAGAGAGAGCAATCCAACCAAAAATGTCAATAGTGCAGAAGCTGAGAAATCCTGGTCTAGAGGCGGTAGGAACTGCACAACTGGAATATGAGAAAGTAGGAGTGGAGAGAGATGAGAACTCCTAGTCACTCACACTGCAATGAGAGACAGGGGAGAAAATTAACCACAGTGAGAATATGCAGAAAAGAGAGCTAAGCAGGTGCATGATAAAACTAGGCACTATCACCTCATGGCAAAGTGAGTTCATTGGAATGAAGTGATGTCAAAAACCCTTTCACATCTAAAATGCAACAATTGATGACTGCTTTCAGGAAGTGTGTACCCAAGAAGATAAACATGGACTAGGTAGTCATCATGAAGTCATGAGGCAGATCAATTCAGTCATGAATGTCCCCCAAATCCTCAACCTTCAAGATATCTTCCAGTCTATAGTGGGGAAACATTATACACGGTCTGTAATTTTCCTTTGCAAATTTATTATAATTCAGTCACAGAACCACATGACTGTAACAGGTGGAAGAAAAAAACTTTTTTAAGAGTAGAAGAAGAAGGAGGAAGAGGAGGAGGGAGAAAAGAAGGAAGAGAGAGGTGAAAAATAAGGTAAGAGGAGAGCAAAGGAAGAAGGAGAAAAGTGGAAGGGAAACTTGACAAGAGAAGAGAAGGGAAAGGAAAGAAAAGGAAGACAGGAGAAGTGAGAAGCACTGCAGAGACATTCTTTAAGGAAGACAGACACCTGAGGGGCTCCTCGGAACAAGACCAGTGGCCATCCTCAGTCATTCCAAGAAATTGTGATATGGGACTATATTCCATGGAAAGAGAGAGTTGCTTCTTGAATAGCATCATCACTGTTTGTCAAAAGCTATCATAATACAAAATGATGAAATGGTAACCCATACTTATGCAATTCCCCAGAGTTAAATCAGTGTTGTCAGAAGTCTGCTCCAGGGGGTTTTGCAGGTCTAAGGAAGGAAGCCGGAGCATGACAGGAGATGGGAGGCAGTCTGGTGCTCCGAAAGGAAGGAAAGCGCAGAGGTGCATTGAGAGCAACCTGGGGACCTTGGACTGCTGAGCAGAGGCATACAAAGTCGGCAAGAAACTTTAGAAAATGGCTCTTTCCCATTCACATGTTTATGGCATCCATAAAGACAAGGTATACCTGGAAAGAAAAGGTCACAGCAGCAGACCAAAGACAGCATCACTGATGAGGAGGGGATGTGAAGGACACGTGCACAGGGCAGGAGGCAACGTGTTGTGCCAGAGCCAGACAGATCCTGAATTCCAATCCTGGCTCCACCATCAGCTCGTTCCATGCTTTCCCAAGTAGCAGCATGTGTCTGAAACTTAGCTTCCTTGTGATAAGGCTTCCCAGGAGTGCCGTGATAATTAAATGAGATCACGTACGTAAAGCCTTCAGCAGAGCAGTCGGTGCTGGGTAGGAACTCTGTCAGGGGAGCTGCTCTTAAATAATGTCTAAATCCAATTACTCTAAGTAATGACTGAGTAAGAACAATAGGACTCACATTCCGAGTCAACCCAAATAGAACACATGAAACAAGGTAGCACATTTGAAAACTGAATTCTCTGTTTTCACAAACAGGCAAGTTAACTTTTATGAATTCATAAAACTGGAAGTGGCCTTTGGAACTATGATCAAATTTCCTCATTTAATGATGGAAAAATTGGAAGAGGAAATGAAAACACTATTGTGGTTTGGATGTATGTGAACCAAAAAAAGATTTTAATTACAGGAAAGTTACTCATGATTTTTTTTTTTATATAACACAAGGTGAAGATGGAGTTAGAAAATTACAGTTCATAACGTTATGTGCATGCATGCTAAGTCACTTCAGTCATGTCTGACTCTGTGCAACCCTATGGACTGCAGCCTACCAGGCTCCTCTGTCCATGGGATTCTCCAGGCAAGAATACTGGAGTGGGTTGCCATGCCCTCGTCCAGGGGATCTTCCCAACCCAGGGATTAAATGCATATCTGTTAGGCCTTCTGCACTTGTAGGGTTCTTTACCACTAGCACCCCCTGAGAAGCCCTCATAATGTTATAAATACAAGCAAATACAGTGTATATGTAAATCCATATATGTATATTATAAACACATATACAATATCCATATGTCTGTGTTAGAAATGATAGAGCTAACCTGCAGAGACATCAGGCAGACAGTTAACCTTAACTATCTGTGAACTCAATTACCCTATCTCACTCGAACTCACCCATTTGCAAACATATCTGATCAAGTTCTTGGAAGTTTCATGGAATGCTGAATAAACAAGCTTCAGTATAAAACTGGTGATTCTCAGGCATGTACTTTCCCCAAGCTACAGCTAGGTCACTCACCTGTCCAGGAGAAGGTTAGGAGCAAATAGGAGCTTCCCTGGATGCTCCATGGAGCGCCAGACAAGACCAATCATGAGGATCTCTAGCCAGGCACATTCCAAAAGGTGGACTTGATCGTGGAGGGCCAGATCCACAAATCCTGAAACGAGACAAGAAAACCCCTCTGACTCAAATGAAAAGGAATTGCTGGTGAAATGAATGCAACCAGGGATTTGAATGGTTAGGGTCTATTTTTTATAAGATGTTAAAACATAAACTAGAAGCACACTTAAGAAAATCAAACAACTATTTTTTAAGCTGTGTATATCAATGAAGATTTATGTGGCATTTTCTTAGTGTCACCTTTACAAAAATATACTAACTTACGTAACTCACTTAGCTTTCTATAAAGTTCTGAACTTAAATGGTATTTACATGTGTATGCTTTTTACTTAGGCATTTCTAATAGCCTTATGTGATTATTCTACTTCATTTCTGTTTCGGTTGAAGATATCTAGGTGTAAGAAATTTAAATTACTTGCACTAAACCAAATAGGTATTGAAGAACAGGCAGGACCAAAGTCACTCAGTTTCTACTTCTTTGCTGCATCACTAAGTCATGCTAAAGAAAGAAAAGAAAGACTATATGTAAAAGAAAGACTAATAACATAGCATATATACATAAATCACTTGGGAGAGAAAGAATCCGATGGGAAAAAAGTGACATTCTGATTTCTTGTTTTCTAATGGGCTTATTGGGAGAGTAAAGCTTTTTCCAATCATCACTGACAATATGGTGGATCCTACTAATAATGAGAAATAGGAGGAGAAAGAGAAGAGGGGGAAAGAAGAGGACGATTAACTCACTGAACCTCCGCTATGGGTTAGAAGCAATGCTAAGTACCACCATGCCAACTTCTAAAAGTATTTACTAATACAATAATCTCTAGAGATAGAAACCCACGGGGATACCATTTTACAGATAGGAAACAAACGTTCAGAGAGCTTAGATACCTGCTGAGGTCAGAGACAGGAACAGTCTCCAGAACATATGCCCTTGACCACAAGTGCCACCACCTCTTGTGAGCTGCGACTGATCACAGACTTTGGATCAAGTGGCTAAATAAACCTAACTACGCAAATTAAGACATGCCAGAGTGAGTGACCGGGCCATTGCATAACCGAGATGTCCATAAAGTCTGCTGTTTTCCAAATCAGTTCCCTATGCTTTTGCCCAGAGACATCCCACCACATTTCTTTCCTCTCCCTCTCTGCCCTCAGCTCTTTTGTTCTCTCTCATCCATGAGACTGGGTCTAGGATTTCCATTTTTCTTTGTCTTCTTTATTCTTTTCTCACTAATATTATACTTCTATTAGTTATCTGTGCTTGTATTTACTAAAAAGCCAAAATGTAAGCTCATTTTCCTTAAGCAGCAGTATTGATGTTTTGCCTACTGAATGTTTCCTCTTGGGGATGTTGGTTAAAAGAATCAACACTAAACAATTAACTCACCATTTCTTTCATACTTAAGTGTTCTCTTTCATGAAATCCATACCACTAAATAGATGATGATCCATAGAGAAAAACTCAAACTACTGCAGCCTGCCAGGCTCCTCCATCCATGGGATTTCCCAGGCAAGAGTACTGGAGTGGGGTGCCATTGCCTTCTCCAAAATAGATGATGAACCATAGAGAAAAATTCAAACTAGAGAAAGACCCTCTAGCCACTGTTCCATAAGCAAGCCTCATAAATTTTATCTTTCAAATAATGATACAATTATTTTTCTCCAATCTATATGTCCACCACTACTCTATCTATTTAATTCCCAAGAGGCTCGCACCTTTTTGCCTAACTTCTTTAACTCACCATAATTGTTTTGAGACTTACCTATGTTGTTGAATAGAGAAACACTGTAGTTGACTCTATTCATTGCTGAATATTTCATTGTATGGATATGGCCAATCAATAAGTACAATTTTGTTATCTTTTCATTGGATATTCGGTTTGTTTACTTTGGGCCATTACAAATAAAATTGCCATGAGCAGTCTATGCACAATTTTTTTGTATGAACGTATGCTTTCATTTCTCCTGGGTAAACATTAAATGTACTATGACTGGAGTATATAGAAGGTATGGGATAGGTGTATGTTTAACTTTTTAAGAAACTCTTATACTGTTTTCAAAAGTGATCGTTCCATTTACCACTAGGGCTGCCTGGGAAGCCTCCCCGCTGCCCCCCTCCCCCTGTCCCCAGTCAGTAGCAATAGATGAGAGTAAGTTACTCTATCCCTTTAGCCAGTAATTGACATGGGCAGTCTTTTTCATTTTAGTCATTCTAGTAGATATACAGTGGAGAAGGCAATGGCACCCCACTCCAGTACTCTTGCCTGGAAAACCCCATGGATGGGGGAGCCTGGAAGGCTGCAGTCCATAGGGTCACTGAGGGTCAGACACGACTGAACAACTTCACTTTCACTTTTCTCTTTCATGCATTGGAGAAGGAAACGGCAACCCACTCCAGTGTTCTTGCCTGGAGAATCCCAGGGATGGGGGAGCCTGGTGGGCTGCCGTCTATGGGGTTGCACAGAGCTAGACATGACTGAAGCGACTTAGCAGTAGCAGCAGCAGTAGATATACAGAGGTTTCACATTGGCACTATGATTTGAATCAGCATTTCCCTAAAAATTAATGATATTGCGCATCTTTTCATGTGCTTCTAACAGGTCATTATCTTATACTATATTCACATTAATTATGCATGTATCTGTAAATTCTGCTAGACTATGTACTCATTAGAAGCACAAAATGCATGATTCTATCAAATTATGCCTTTTTAAAGTCTCAGTTTATTACCCCTTCTGCTACATCATTCAGCCACGCCAATAGTGTAGCATTAATCAGAGAGAGTCTTCTCCCTGGAAAGAGTGGTTTTCAATCATTTATGACTTGTAACCAGAGAGAATATGGGCCTTTCTTGTTCATAAGAAAAACTAAAGGATTAAAAAACTGTGACTGGGTTTTAGGACTTTGGGGAACAAACCCTACACCTTGCAATCTTGCACCCATAGTGTGCACTGGGTCAAAATGGACTAGCTTTGCTAGGAAGAAGCACTGTCTGTGGCAGCAAGGAATGCTTCTTTTTATCAGTAGCCAACATTTAATGGGATAAACGAACTCTAGTGAGCAGTGCTTAAAAGGAAAGCTCACACAGAAGTTTTAATTCTTTGAAAGTTCACCCCAATCTTCTGGGTAAATTCTCAGAGTAGTCTTTTCTTTTTAATTGAAGGATAATTCCTTTACAGAATTTTTTTTGTCAAACCTCAACATGAATCAGCCATAGGTATACATATATCCTGTCCCTTTTGAACCTCCCTCCCACCTCCCTCCCCATTCCACCCCTCTAGGTTGATACAGAGCTCCTGTTTGAGTTTCCTGAGCCATACAGCAAATTCCCACTGACTATCTAGTTTACATTAAAAAAAAAAAATTACTCAGTAAATCCAACTCACTTTCAGAAATGTTAACATTCAAAAGGTATTTTCTCTTTTCTCATGATATTCCCTAATTGATGTGGGGAAAAAGTAATCATGTGATAATGTCACCCATAATGAAACCCAACCCATGTTATTCTATACCCTCCATGAGCCCCCAGTAATCACACAGGATGAGATTTAGGGGCCATCTCACAAGAGAATAGGAGCCATTGAATCACTCAAGTTTGGGAAACCAAAGGGGCACTTTCTGGGATCCAACCTTACAGATTAAACTGAACCATACTTTCTAATTCTCACATCAAAACTTCAATGCTATTTAAGTCGGACAGTTTTAGTGGCCTTTGGGGAGCCTCAGAAGCTCACCATAACCATTTGTACCACAGAGGTCTGGTGATTATGAAATCTGTCTGAAGTACGTCTGCTAGTAATAGTGTTCAGCCTGAATCCAGCAGAATTGCTGGGTCCTTCTGTTGAAATGATGTAGATCTCTCAAAAATAAATAGTTGATTTAATTATCTTTCCCAGCTGTGCATATTGCCTGCAGACAAGGGTTACTGTGTCTCTTGCAAAGGATCCTCTGCAAGTTCCTGGGAAAGGGTTACAGGAAGTGTGCAAAGATTGTCAATTAACCTTCCCAAAGAACGTGAGGGATTCCAAAGAGAGTTAATGGATGGAGTGTCTCCTTTCTTACAATATACTGACCTCAATATTATTTTAACCACACCGAAGCTAAATGTTCTTTTGGTGTAGAATAAATGTCCTTGAGTACTTTAAATTCATATCAGTGAAGAAAAATAATGTAATAAATCCCACACAAAATTGTACTGGGCCAACTTATCTAAAGGGGCTTTCCAGGTAGCTCAGGGGTAAAGAATCTGTCTGGCAATGCAGGAAATGCAGGTTCAGTTCCTGGGTTGGAAAAGACTCCCTGGAAAAGGAAATGGAAACCCATTCTAGTATTCTTGTCTGGAAAATCCCATGGACAGAAGAGCCTGTTGGGCTATAGTCCATCGGGCCTCAAAAGAGTTGAACATGACTCAGCAACTAAACAACAACTATCTATAGACATCACGTTTTGATCCTTTGGCTTGTTTTCCTTATAAAAAGAAGAATAATCTAATATGCAACTTCAGCGAAATCTCCTATCATAACTTAGAGACATCCAACAGTGCCTTTTTTTAAAAGTTAACTTATATGCAGAGTACATCATGAGAAACGCTGGACTGGAAGAAACACAAGCTGGAATCAAGATTGCCGGGAGAAATATCAAGAACCTCAGATATGCAGATGACACCACCCTTATGGTAGAAAGTGAAGAGGAACTAAAAAGCCTCTTGATGAAAGTGAAGGAGGAGTGAAAAAGTTGGCTTAAAGCTCAACATTCAGAAAACGAAGATCATGGCATCTGGTCCAATCACTTCATGGGAGACAGATGGGGAAACAGTGGAAACAGTGTCAGACTTTATTTTGGTGGGGCTCCAAAATCACTGCAGATGGTGACTGCAGCCATGAGATTAGAAGACGCTTACTCCTTGGAAGAAAAGTTATGACCAACCTGGATAGTATATTCAGAAGCAGAGACATTACTTTGCCGACTAAGGTCCGTCTAGTCAAGGCTATGGTTTTTCCTGTGGTCATGTATGGATATGAAAGTTGGACTGTGAAGAAAGCTGAGCGCTGAAGAATTGATGCTTTTGAACTGTGGTGTTGGAGAAGACTCTTGAGAGTCCCTTGGACTGCGAGGAGATCCAACCAGTCCATTCTGAAGGAAATCAACCCTGGGATTTCTTTGGAAGGAATGATGCTAAAGCTGAAACTCCAATACTTTGGCCACCTCATGCGAAGAGTTGACTCATTGGAAAAGACTCTGATGCTGGGAGGGATTGGGGGCAGGAGGAGAAGGGGATGACCGAGGATGAGATGGCTGGATGGCATCACGGACTCAATGGGCGTGAGTCTGAGTGAACTTCGAGAGATGGTGATGAACAGGGAGGCCTGGCGTGCTGCGATTCATGGGGTCGCAAAGAGTTGGACACAACTGAGTGACTGAACTGAACTGAACTAAGTAGAATACCAAGAGCTTTACTATTGCTTTTTTCAATTTCTTTATTTTGAATTGAAGGATAATTGCTTTAGAGTACTGCATTGGCTTCTATGCCTTTCTTGAACACTCGAAAGTCTTACCAATATGAATTGGGAGCTTGTAGCATCTACGGGATANGACTGAACTGAACTGAACTGATAGACATCTCTAGAGAAAAAAATATTCAGCTGGATTATCATAAGATTGACTCATTAATAGCCTAATTTGAATAATGACTGAGTTACTCTTTAGCATACTTGATTGTTGCAAAGGGATTATTGAAATATCACAGAAAGGTTCTTATTTCTAAGATTAAATTGAAGTTTCCTACTCTTGACATTTATGATTGTCAGGAATATTACACAGCACCAAGTTTTGTCTTTGTATGAAATGTATTTTTCCAGTCAATATTACATCCAAGTACTTAAATGACTTAGTATATTTTGGCTTAATAAATCTTTAGCAATATGTAAGTGCACATAGCAAGTATGTAAATGCTGATAAGTGAAGGAAAAACACACTATAGTGAACAAGATAAAGTGATATCTAGTAGGAAAAGTGGTGGAGAGGTCCTTTAGGTTGATAATCCCCAAACATAACACGGTTACAATGATTAAACAGTAGGAAACAACCTGTATATTTAAGATGTTAGGATAGATTAAATAAAACTGGTATATCCACTTGAAGAAATTGAGTACTTGAGTACTCAGTCACAAAGCCATGTCCAGCTCTTTGTGACCCCATGGACTGTAGCACAATTAGGTTGATAATCCCCAAACATAACACGGTTACAATGATTAAACAGTAGGAAACAACCTGTATATTTAAGATGTTAGGATAGATTAAATAAAACTGGTATATCCACTTGAAGAAATTGAGTACTTGAGTACTCAGTCACAAAGCCATGTCCAGCTCTTTGTGACCCCATGGACTGTAGCACACCAGGCTCCTCTGTCCATGGAATTTTCCAGGCAAGAATGCTGGAGTGGGTTGCCATTTCCTCCTCCAGGGGATCTACTGGACCCAGGGATTGAATCCATTCCTCTTGCATCACCTGTCTTGGCAGGTGGCTTCTTTACCATTGAGTCACCTGGGAAGCCCAACTGGATAATTTGAAATGAGATTTTTAGTAACATGGAAAAGGTTATATATTTAAATATGTTTAAGGAAATATAATAAAATTTTAGCCATATATGATCTTTCTCTTCTTTTAGTTAAAAAATAGTATGGAGAAATATAAAGAATATAAATTCCATGAAGATAGGCACTTTTTAATCTTTACTGATTGCTATTCTAATCCTTGAAACAATGAAATGTGTGTATATATATATATATAGAGAGAGAGAGAGAGAAAAATTAGTTCCCATTTTTAAAAATTTACAACATAAATTTGAAGACCCCTATTTTCTCATCTTGTGGAGAAGTTAGTGAAATGATAGTAGGACACTATAATCCCATCTAATGACTAAAATTTGGTTGTACCTGACTCTAAGCTTTTTGATAATCAAGAAAAAATTTAAAAATACAACTGCAAACATTGAAAGATTATCCTTGAACATAATGAAAATAATTCTTTCAGAAAAGCAAAGATTTATTCAGTTCTTAGTTTAGGAAAATATTCTCACATGACACTTCATAGAAAGAGGGGACACAAAGTGATATAATGAAAAATATCATGCTGAAAAATGTTTACTATATTAAATGTCAAGTTAAGACTTCTATATTGTTTTACTATAGGAAGGCTTAATGAAAACTTAGGATGCCATACTAAAGTACTTTGAGGAAGCAATGTTGTGAAAGGCCTAAAGAGTGGTATTTAATGTTTAGCTTTTTGGGCTACAATGTCTATTAAAGCTTGAAGGAAGAATAGACTCTACATCACTAAGTAGACGTAAACCAGGAGGACCATGGGCCTCCCAGGAATGGTTTGTGAACTTTAGCAGAGCAGGGAATTACTGTAGGGAAAGCAGGAAAAAGTTCTCAGGTTAGATAGGGGTCTTCATGGTGTTGTCTCTTAATGTTATTTGAAGGCAGAAAAATCCTTAATTGCTTTGCATTCATTCCAATGCCTTGCATATAATAGATGGCTAATAAATGTTGAATGCATTAAAAAAAATCAGGGGAAAGAAAGTGTTTATACCTTTTGGAAATCTAAAGGAAATTTCTGTTAAATATTTCACTCTCAGATGCCTGAAGTAGAAAGTCAGATTGACAGGGCAGACTGCTCATTTGTCTTGCTAAGAAAGTAGAAATTAATATTGATTTATTTATTCATTCAACAAGCATTTATTGTCTTTAATGTTCCAGTCTTTTTGTGATACAGTGCTTTATAGCACAGAGTCTTTGTCCTTAGGGAGCACATACCCACAGACTTCTTCAAGGGTTTGGGCCACTCTGTGTAGGATCAACAAAGTGTGGGGCAAAAACTGTGATATGGTTTGCAATTTTTAAGCACTGAAGATAAACCAAAAGAGCTAGCAGAGCCATCTTTTCTCAGCAAGAATGTAGTCCAAACCCCAATCAGGGTACGTTTGAGTATTACTGAGAGACTACTTTTGTAAAAAGCACATTAGAGTATCCCAGATGACATTATAATATTTGCACTCAGCAGCCTCCAAAATGGCAGCTTAGAGACTTTGAAATCAGTGGAGCTCCACTCAGAGGGAACAATATATACAGCGAAAATGTAGCCCAGTGCATCATCTAATGAATGGTCCCCTCCAGAATAGAGATGCATTTGAGTTTTCATTGTGGCTTGCTGTCTTTCTTTCCAATTATTTCTTTTCTATCTTTTCTTAAATACAACTAAAAAGAAAGCAAGATAATGCAACTAACACTGCTCAAAAGTGCAAAATTAGAATTTTTTAAAAGTTTATCTTGCCATTTGCATTCCCATTTTATCCATAGATTTACTATTCATTTTTTTTCCATATAGATATTAGGTAAGTAGACTTTATCCTCAGGGTGCATTAAAAAGTTTTTGGAGTGCTATGGGCAAAATATTTTTTTCTTATATAACATCTAGATTGAAGAGTGAATATAAATGATAAGGGATGTTGATTTGTTTTATTGGACACACTTGCTGTGTATTTTCTTTTTTTTACCTCATTTGTTCCTTTGTTTCTTCCTTTCTTTTCTTTCTTCCTTTTAATAAATATTTATGGATCACTTTCCCTGGTATGAGAAATATAGTCATAAAAAATAGATATGGTTTCTGTTCTTATGAAATTTACATTTTTCTTGGAATAGCATGTTTACAAAATATAATAAGAATAATGTAGAAAATAAAACTAGATAAAATTATAAATAATGATTTGGATGAGCAAATGCTAAAACTGCCAACTGCATGACACCAGAGAAGAAAACAGTCAAAGATCCAAGGGCAGAGAGCTCCAAGCACAGGAAACAGCTGGTTCAAAGGCCCTGTTTGGCTTGCTCAAGGAATTAAAAAAAAAAAAAACTATTGTGAGTGAAGCTAATAGCTCTAAAGGAAAGCATGAAAGGAGGGAAAGTGGGGGAACTAGACAAAGGATAGATAATACAGATTCTTAGCGGGCGGCCTTGTTGAATGTCAAGATTTTATTCAAATAGAAAGCAATTAGAGAGCTTAAAAGTTAAGATGTGACACCATTTGATCATTACTATAAAATAATCACCTGGAAGCTGTGTGGGAAAAGGCTTGTATCTACTGTAGTAGTGAGGGAGGGCTGCAAAGATAAGTTCTGAACAAAGTTTTGAGGTAGAGCTGAGAAGATTTGTTGCACTGAGTGTGGAAGTCTAGGAGAGAAACAGGTTGGGTAAGGGGATTTGTGGGCAAATGTAAGTTCTCTTTAGTATGTTCAGTTTGAGATTCCTATTAGATATTTAGGTAGAGATGATAGCTATGCAGTTGGATATAAAATGCTGGAGCTCAGGAGCAAGATAAAGGCTGACAATAAAAACTTAATGATAAGCCCCTCATAAGGATGAGGTTAATCCTTCTTCCCATACACAGCTTGGGGTGGTGATATACTTGCAGTCTTAGAGTGACTCAGCCATACATAACTGTGTATCCATTCTTCCCCAAACTCCCCTCTCATCCAGGCTGCCACATAACGTTGAACAGAGTCCTTGAGCTATACAGTAGTTTATTATTGGTTATCCATTTTAGATATAGCAGCGTGTACATGTCAATCCCAAGCTCCCTAACTATCCCTTCCCCATGTCATTTCTTCCTGGCAACCATAAATTCATTCCCTAGTCTGTGAATCTGTTTTATACAACATTTTGAGAGCCTACATAGTTACTGTTTGTAGTCAAGAAAGTATCTATGCTTAAGGATGATCTGGCTTCCATTTGTACATGTCAATATCCCCCTGCCCTCACCTTACAGTTTGTTCTTCATCTTTTGGGGAGAACCAAAGGCCGTTGACCATCAGGACTTAAATACACTATTTTGCTTTCTTTGAATTCCTTTCTCTCTTCCTGCACCATCATCTTCTTCCTCTAATTAATTCCTGCAAGTTTCTCAGGTTTCAGCTCAAGCATCACTTCTTCAGGGGGCTTTTCTTGATCCGATTGAGCAGATCTCCTTCCTATCATTTGATAATTCTTCTAAGTAGCACTCATTTAGATTTCTAATTATATACGTGTGCAGTTGCTTGGTTACTATCTTGCTTTTGTTGTTTTAGTTGTTAAGTTGCTTTAGTTGTTGAGTCATTTCTGACTCTTTTATGACCTCATAGACTGTAGCCCACCAGACTACTCAGTCCATGGGATTTCCCTGGCAAAAATACCGGAGTGGGCCGCCATTTCCTTTACCAGGGGATCTTCATGAACCAGGGACTGAACCTGCATCTCTTGCATTGGCAGGTGGATTTTTTTTTTTTTTTTTTTCCACTGAGCCACCAAGAAAGCCTGGTTAATATTTTACTTTCTATTATAATTTAAACAGGTCTGTTTTGCTCATGATTATATCCAGACAAAGGCAGCAGTAGGTGCTTAATAGAAATCAAGTATCATCATGATTCTTAAAGTGACAAGAATTATGGAATTTCTAAATACAAGAAAAATACAAGGTGATTTTATTTGGGCTGATTTTTAAAACTCTTAATTGGAATGAATAAAACTATCAATGACATTTTCACCAAAAATAAACTTTCAGGTATATTGCATCTTTGAAGAAATGAGCACAAAGCAGCATTCTACTGCACACATACTGGTTTTAAAATTGGGATTATTAGAGATTCAAACTGAATTTAATATCACAAAAATCTAGGGCATCATTAACTTTCAGAAAATCTAGAGTCAATGCTTGTACTTTACCCTAGCACACATGGCGTGGCATTGCATCCTTGACTTAGTCATCAAAGCACATTCATTTCAAGAGAGGAGAGGTCATCACTTCTCTCACTGTACCTTATTCACATGATGTGGGAAAAATATTCTCATACCTGCTTATGAAAAATCTGCATTTTCCCACATTGTCTTGGAAATTCACCCTCTGTCACACAGTTTTAAAAGTGTAAAGTTTACCCTGTTTCCATAAATTAGTTTTTGTGATTGTTATTTTTTAAATTATGTTGACAGGGGAATTAGACATCTAATTTCCACACTTGGGGGCTTCATTCTTCTATGTATAAATGGCTAATATTAAGAGCCTTTTAGCTTAATATGTATAATAACTTATAGGAAAATGATTGTTACCCAGCATTTGTTAATTTACCTTATTATTACCCCATATTTCTATAATATTTTAATGTTTATCAAGCACTTTCCTTTATTTGATTTTCAAAAGAGCATTCTGAGCTATCCAGTGATTAATACCCTCATTGTGTAAATGAATGAATTAAGGCTTAAGGAGTTTAAATAACTTCAGAGGCATAACAGTTTAGTGAAAAGAGTGTGCATATTAGAGTTAGGAGAAATGAGTTAATCCATGGATTTTATTAGTTACTGACTATAGGAACTTAGGCAAATGATCATTAACCTCCTGAACCCTCATCCTCAACCACTTCCTCCCTCCCTGCTTCATTTATTTCATCTGTAAAATCATGGTGGTGTTATTTATTTCATACCATTGTTGTACATGGGTCTTCCCTGGTGGCTCAGTGGTAAAGACTGCAATGCAGGAGACTTCGGTTTGATCCCTGAGTTGGGAAGAACAGGAGGAGAAGGGGACGACAGAGGATGAGATGGCTCGATGGCATCACCTACTCGATGGACATGAGTCTGAGTGAACTCCGAGAGTTGGTGATGGACAGGGAGGCCTGGCGTGCTGCGCTTCATGGGGTCACAAAGAGTTGGACATGACTGAACGATTGAACTGAACTGAACTGAACTGATGCACACATTTTTTGGTATCTATAATGTGTCTAGTTTGACAGAAAAATAAACATGGCTTTCTATCACCATATTTAGCTGTATGCAATTAAATATACTGCAGCAGTTGTTTAAAGGGGAAAACTTAGGAATTTTCTATTTAGGAACTTTCCTTTGATGAGTCCTTGGAGTATTGTTTCAGGGGGAAATGATAGCCCAAATTGCAAATGTATTAATGATAATTTTAGTTCTGTTGCCAAATATTTTCTTCACTGAATCTCCAAATACAAACTTGTGAGGAAACTGTATTTATTCTTTTTTCTATGTATCGCTGTCTTTCTCTGTGTCTATTTGTCTCTTTCACAAACATACATACATATTCCTACAAGATTAATTTTCATCTATTATTCCTTTTCTCTTTATTCAGATCAAAGGCCAACCATTTGTTTAATAGATATATGTATATGCATATACATGTATATATATATATAATATATGATATAATAAGGGAAATATATGAATCTGATTTTCTCAGAGGAAAGACATTTATCTTGTAGATATTTTATAATAATAGACAAAGTTTTATAAAAGAGATATGCCTAAAGAGGAATAGAAAAGTAAGTATGAGCTTCTCAAGATGGGCATGTGCAGATATCAGTAAGTACATTTCATGCATAGGATAGTACATCCAGTGGGATAAAGGGATGCAAACTAATGGCTGATGGGAAAGTAGAAGCATAGAGGTGGTGAACAGACCGTCAGCCGTTCAGTATTCAGGAATGTAAAATATGGAGACAAGACATTAAAGACAGATGTTGAAATCATTAGAGATTGAATGGTAAAGGTCTTTGTATGCCATTGGTGTAATTTCAGCTTTATTTATACATGACAGAGAGTCATTAAATGGTATTAAACAATGGACTGACATCTCCAGATGTACACTTAGATCAGTCTCTCCACCAGATATATGGTGAATAGAAGGAAAAGGGAACAAGGAGAAATATTAAAGCCTTAACTATGGAACTGGCAATTAAGGTGGAGATAGCTAAACTCAAGAGATATTAAGGATACAAAACTAATCAGATTTGGTAAATGATTAGATGGAGGAAAGGAAAGGCCAACTAAAAATTATTACCTGGTTACAGGCTTGTATATAGAAACTGGTGACACCAAAATAAGAGATACATGAGGAAGAATGGGGCTAGGCAAGAAGTGTTGCCAGACATTTGAATTTGACAGAAAGATAATCAGTTGACATTATATGGCCCCCTACAACTCAGGAGAAAGTTACTGGTACGAGAATGCATAGATCATAGGCATTCAGATTAGAATCATCTCGGGAAAACATGGAACACAGAAAGAGAGCAGAGCTTACGAATGAACCGCTTGGGGGAAAAACAACATATAAAGGCTGATAAAGAGAGGAGAGATAGAAATGATCAAAGAAGTAGAAGGATAAAGAGACCCCTATTTGATAAATGCAATGGGCTTCCCTGATGGCACAGTTGATAAAGAATCCGTGTGCAATGAGGGAGACCTGAGTTCGATCCCTGGCTTGGGAAGATCCCCTGGAGAAGGAAATGGCTGTCTACTCCAGTATTCTGGCCTAGAGAAATCCACAGACTATTCCATAGGGTTGCAAAGAGTCAGACACGACTGAACTACTTTCACTTTCACTTTCACTTTAATGTGTGGGTGGCTTTGAAGAATCATAGATTTGAAAAGAATTAACTAAATTTTATGAAAGACTTTAACAATTTACATAAAATTAAAATTTAAATATATTAAAGCATTTTTATATTATTTTATTTTAAAGGAAGATTAGTCAAATCTATAGCACAAGTGTGAAATTCAGGTTAATACAAAATATTTTTATATCAAATCAAAGGCTAGAGACTTTAATAGATTGATAGATAAATATCTTCTTGGTATGCATTAAAAAGTATGTAATCCTGAGCTAGTGAAAAAGATAATGACAGCAACAATTAAGCAAGAAAATTGGTAGAAAACATAATATCTGTATAATGTAAGTTCTGCATTCAATTTTACTATCTTTTGTTTTATTATTCTCTGTTGACAGTGGTTTTGTAGGATTTCTGGCTTGTTCCTATAAATATTTGTTCACTGAAACTGCTTCTTGAATAAATGTGATTTAAAAAGAACAGATATTGCAGATTAGATTTACTATTTGTCTGGAGCCATACGTATCATGTCCAGGTGAATTTCTTCTTTTTTTAAAAAATTTAATTAAAAAAATTTATTTATTTTAGTTGGAAGCTAATTACTTTAAAATATTATAGTAGTTTTTGAATTTCCTAGAAAAGAACTTATGAGGAGATGAGGGTGTTTGAAATTCTTTCTGGCTGAATGACTTACTCTTAAATGACTGTAGTAATCAGTTCATTTGTTATTCAAAACTTGGGAAACATGGGAAGTTTATGATGACTAAAAGAGACAGCCTCTAAAGATTTCCATAGATATTTTCAAAAGGAAGGTGTGAAAATATCTGTTGAAAAGCAACATACAATCCTTATTCAAAAGACAAGGAAATTCACTGGAGTTGTAGAGAATAGAAAGAAACTATGACTCAAGAACCTAAGGAGAGTCACTTTAATATACATTAATAGAAACATTTAACCTTTAAAACCTTTCTTTAAGATAGTTCACTCCGTTTACCAATGAAGAAACCAAACCTGGAAAATGAGGTAATATGTTGAAAATCAGATAGTTTAGTCAGAAATGTCATTCAAAGCTAAATGACCCAAAGTCAATAATATGGCTTGAAATCAAATAGATTTCAAGTAAGGTTGAATAAGTCCAAAAGTTGAATCAAGGTAGTAAAATGTAAACGCTGTAACCAGGCTGTATATATTGTGGTCATCAAATGAAGATTTTTCAGTGCCATGAAGGGATGTGTTTTATGTCACAAAGCTGGATTCTTTCACTTCCTTTGATACAAGAAAGAAGAAAAAAAACATTTGATTTTTTTTTAGAAATAAACATAATGGAAGTGGAGATAATCATGATGTAGAGAGGAAGGGTGGCATATATAACTAATTTTATTCAGTTTGAAGGAGAGTGTAAGTTATTTACTATAGGTGAACAGAAGTACATATAAAAATAGCATTCATAAATTCCATTAATCAATTTTCCTACACATGTTAACAACTTTTTTCCTCCTCTGCTCTCCCTGTCACCAGTCCTGACTTTAGCTGCCACCTTGGTTCAGTTTGACTTACTGTCTAAACCACTACTGTTTCTTCCAATTCATGATTTCCTCCCTCTCTTTTTTGCTTTACCCTGTTTAACTCGCCACACACAAATGGACTCTGTTCAAAGTTTGTGCCCGTCTTGGTAGACTGTTTCAGTGGGAAGCCCAGTTAGTCTTGGTCCAGCATACTTCCCACCAGAGTGCCAACCTTAGGTGAATCAACTGCAAGGGAGAATGGAGAAAGAAATAGAAGCAAATAAATGCAGGGAATAATGGGTTATTTCAATTCAAGTCTTAGGTGAGTCACAGATTTGAAATATTTATTACAGTGTTCTATTGTTCTGTACTCCAGAGGTAGTGAAAAATACTGGGGACTGATTACAAAAGTACTGTTTAGAATTTTGCAGTTTTTACCAATTGTTTCACTCCTCTTTTCTTACAGTAATAAAGATAATAAAAGGTATATTTTAAACTTTCTGAGCACTCAATTGTTTTACTGCATTTTTTGTTATGAAAGATTAGGTCTGAACAGTAAAGTTAAACATCCACATTTGCTAATTTAATCATCCTACACTTGGGTTCATCACATTAAAAATGATCAATTTTCTCTCTTTAGAATCTTTTGTATCTTTACCTTTTTGTCTACTTACTTAGTAAGTTCATTTTTAGTTTCAGATAGACCTATGAAGAGTTACATTTGGAAAATGGGAATAGGTCAAAATATGAATGATAAATTTCCACTCTAGGTTAAATAAAAGAAGGCATGATCCTGGACCAAGGCAAAACCATAAAAAAAAAAAAATAAATTTCAAGGCTCTTTCTTCCTTTGTCCTACGGTCTGATTTTCTGTTGACTTTTTCAGTGAGAGGAAAAAGAGAACTGAAATAATAGTCGATTTAGAACAAAAACAGAAAAATAAGCAAAAGCATAGCAGAGATAAGTGCTGAGGAATGACTTATATTCTCTATAGACACAGAAAGTAAAGATTATTCACTATCACAAAGAAACTAAGTATTCAATAACATTAAATGCTCTTAGAAAAGTCATTGTGATGCAGTTTAACTGAAGTGTGTAACTTCATATTAGAAGTAGGAATGCATTAATGAAGCAGACACTTATACAAGAGTCTTAAGAAAATAACATGGTATAAGAATCTGTAGGCTTCCACTATTAGACTTTTGTTTCCTCGATATAATATATAGACATTAATATATCTTCCAATATGTATTTCAAAAAAATCTCTTCACCTGGCAAGTAAGAAAGTTAACCTCTCTGAATTGAGAAAAGTAAAACACAACTCTTCTACAATTGTTGCTATATAGAGATAACATTTAAGTGATTTGATTGGTTAGCAGCATACTGTAGGACAACTTTTGTCATTTTATTTGACCAAATGAACCAATAATTTAGGTTTAGGTTAAGATAGCTTAGTGGTCTCTCTTCTGACTGCTCTTAAGTGAGAGTTCTACATAGTTGGTAGTCCTGCATTCTGCCCAGAGGGAGGGTAAGTCTGCCCTAGAACACATTTTTTTTTTTAAATTGTCAAACTTTATGGAAAATGGGTCGTGAAACGCTGGACTGGAAGAAACATAAGCTGGAATCAAGATTGCCGGGAGAAATATCAATAACCTCAGATATGCTGATGACACCACCCTTATAGCAGAAAGTGAGGAGGAGCTAAACTCTTGATGAAAGTGAAGGAGAAGAGCGAAAAAGTTGGCTGAAAGCTCAACATTCAGAAAACTAAGATCATGGCATCCGGTCCCATCACTTCATGGGAAATAGACGGGGAAACAGTGGAAACAGTGTCAGACTTTATTTTTTGGGGCTCCAAAATCACTGCAGATGGTGACTGCAGCCATNAATTCTTTCAGAAAAGCAAAGATTTATTCAGTTCTTAGTTTAGGAAAATATTCTCACATGACACTTCATAGAAAGAGGGGACACAAAGTGATATAATGAAAAATATCATGCTGAAAAATGTTTACTATATTAAATGTCAAGTTAAGACTTCTATATTGTTTTACTATAGGAAGGCTTAATGAAAACTTAGGATGCCATACTAAAGTACTTTGAGGAAGCAATGTTGTGAAAGGCCTAAAGAGTGGTATTTAATGTTTAGCTTTTTGGGCTACAATGTCTATTAAAGCTTGAAGGAAGAATAGACTCTACATCACTAAGTAGACGTAAACCAGGAGGACCATGGGCCTCCCAGGAATGGTTTGTGAACTTTAGCAGAGCAGGGAATTACTGTAGGGAAAGCAGGAAAAAGTTCTCAGGTTAGATAGGGGTCTTCATGGTGTTGTCTCTTAATGTTATTTGAAGGCAGAAAAATCCTTAATTGCTTTGCATTCATTCCAATGCCTTGCATATAATAGATGGCTAATAAATGTTGAATGCATTAAAAAAAATCAGGGGAAAGAAAGTGTTTATACCTTTTGGAAATCTAAAGGAAATTTCTGTTAAATATTTCACTATCAGATCCCTGAAGTAGAAAGTCAGATTGACAGGGCAGACTGCTCATTTGTCTTGCTAAGAAAGTAGAAATTAATATTGATTTATTTATTCATTCAACAAGCATTTATTGTCTTTAATGTTCCAGTCTTTTTGTGATACAGTGCTTTATAGCATAGAGTCTTTGTCCTTAGGGAGCACATACCCACAGACTTCTTCAAGGGTTTGGGCCACTCTGTGTAGGATCAACAAAGTGTGGGGCAAAAACTGTGATATGGTTTGCAATTTTTAAGCACTGAAGATAAACCAAAAGAGCTAGCAGAGCCATCTTTTCTCAGCAAGAATGTAGTCCAAACCCCAATCAGGGTACGTTTGAGTATTACTGAGAGACTACTTTTGTAAAAAGCACATTAGAGTATCCCAGATGACATTATAATATTTGCACTCAGCAGCCTCCAAAATGGCAGCTTAGAGACTTTGAAATCAGTGGAGCTCCACTCAGAGGGAACAATATATACAGCGAAAATGTAGCCCAGTGCATCATCTAATGAATGGTCCCCTCCAGAATAGAGATGCATTTGAGTTTTCATTGTGGCTTGCTGTCTTTCTTTCCAATTATTTCTTTTCTATCTTTTCTTAAATACAACTAAAAAGAAAGCAAGATAATGCAACTAACACTGCTCAAAAGTGCAAAATTAGAATTTTTTAAAAGTTTATCTTGCCATTTGCATTCCCATTTTATCCATAGATTTACTATTCATTTTTTTTCCATATAGATATTAGGTAAGTAGACTTTATCCTCAGGGTGCATTAAAAAGTTTTTGGAGTGCTATGGGCAAAATATTTTTTTCTTATATAACATCTAGATTGAAGAGTGAATATAAATGATAAGGGATGTTGATTTGTTTTATTGGACACACTTGCTGTGTATTTTCTTTTTTTTACCTCATTTGTTCCTTTGTTTCTTCCTTTCTTTTCTTTCTTCCTTTTAATAAATATTTATGGATCACTTTCCCTGGTATGAGAAATATAGTCATAAAAAAATAGATATGGTTTCTGTTCTTATGAAATTTACATTTTTCTTGGAATAGCATGTTTACAAAATATAATAAGAATAATGTAGAAAATAAAACTAGATAAAATTATAAATAATGATTTGGATGAGCAAATGCTAAAACTGCCAACTGCATGACACCAGAGAAGAAAACAGTCAAAGATCCAAGGGCAGAGAGCTCCAAGCACAGGAAACAGCTGGTTCAAAGGCCCTGTTTGGCTTGCTCAAGGAATTAAAAAAAAAAACACAAACTATTGTGAGTGAAGCTAATAGCTCTAAAGGAAAGCATGAAAGGAGGGAAAGTGGGGGAACTAGACAAAGGATAGATAATACAGATTCTTAGCGGGCGGCCTTGTTGAATGTCAAGATTTTATTCAAATAGAAAGCAATTAGAGAGCTTAAAAGTTAAGATGTGACACCATTTGATCATTACTATAAAATAATCACCTGGAAGCTGTGTGGGAAAAGGCTTGTATCTACTGTAGTAGTGAGGGAGGGCTGCAAAGATAAGTTCTGAACAAAGTTTTGAGGTAGAGCTGAGAAGATTTGTTGCACTGAGTGTAGAAGTCTAGGAGAGAAACAGGTTGGGTAAGGGGATTTGTGGGCAAATGTAAGTTCTCTTTAGTATGTTCAGTTTGAGATTCCTATTAGATATTTAGGTAGAGATGATAGCTATGCAGTTGGATATATAATGCTGGAGCTCAGGAGCAAGATAAAGGCTGACAATAAAAACTTAATGATAAGCCCCTCATAAGGATGAGGTTAATCCTTCTTCCCATACACAGCTTGGGGTGGTGATATACTTGCAGTCTTAGAGTGACTCAGCCATACATAACTGTGTATCCATTCTTCCCCAAACTCCCCTCTCATCCAGGCTGCCACATAACGTTGAACAGAGTCCTTGAGCTATACAGTAGTTTATTATTGGTTATCCATTTTAGATATAGCAGCGTGTACATGTCAATCCCAAGCTCCCTAACTATCCCTTCCCCATGTCATTTCTTCCTGGCAACCATAAATTCATTCCCTAGTCTGTGAATCTGTTTTATACAACATTTTGAGAGCCTACATAGTTACTGTTTGTAGTCAAGAAAGTATCTATGCTTAAGGATGATCTGGCTTCCATTTGTACATGTCAANCCCTAACTATCCCTTCCCCATGTCTTTTCTTCCTGGCAACCATAAATTCATTCCCTAGTCTGTGAATCTGTTTTATACAACATTTTGAGAGCCTACATAGTTACTGTTTGTAGTCAAGAAAGTATCTATGCTTAAGGATGATCTGGCTTCCATTTGTACATGTCAATATCCCCCTGCCCTCACCTTACAGTTTGTTCTTCATCTTTTGGGGAGAACCAAAGGCCGTTGACCATCAGGACTTAAATACACTATTTTGCTTTCTTTGAATTCCTTTCTCTCTTCCTGCACCATCATCTTCTTCCTCTAATTAATTCCTGCAAGTTTCTCAGGTTTCAGCTCAAGCATCACTTCTTCAGGGGGCTTTTCTTGATCCGATTGAGCAGATCTCCTTCCTATCATTTGATAATTCTTCTAAGTAGCACTCATTTAGATTTCTAATTATATACGTGTGCAGTTGCTTGGTTACTATCTTGCTTTTGTTGTTTTAGTTGTTAAGTTGCTTTAGTTGTTGAGTCATTTCTGACTCTTTTATGACCTCATAGACTGTAGCCCACCAGACTACTCAGTCCATGGGATTTCCCTGGCAAAAATACTGGAGTGGGCTGCCATTTCCTTTACCAGGGGATCTTCATGAACCAGGGACTGAACCTGCATCTCTTGCATTGGCAGGTGGATTTTTTTTTTTTTTTTTTTACCACTGAGCCACCAAGAAAGCCTGGTTAATATTTTACTTTCTATTATAATTTAAACAGGTCTGTTTTGCTCATGATTATATCCAGACAAAGGCAGCAGTAGGTGCTTAATAGAAATCAAGTATCATCATGATTCTTAAAGTGACAAGAATTATGGAATTTCTAAATACAAGAAAAATACAAGGTGATTTTATTTGGGCTGATTTTTAAAACTCTTAATTGGAATGAATAAAACTATCAATGACATTTTCACCAAAAATAAACTTTCAGGTATATTGCATCTTTGAAGAAATGAGCACAAAGCAGCATTCTACTGCACACATACTGGTTTTAAAATTGGGATTATTAGAGATTCAAACTGAATTTAATATCATAAAAATCTAGGGCATCATTAACTTTCAGAAAATCTAGAGTCAATGCTTGTACTTTACCCTAGCACACATGGCGTGGCATTGCATCCTTGACTTAGTCATCAAAGCACATTCATTTCAAGAGAGGAGAGGTCATCACTTCTCTCACTGTACCTTATTCACATGATGTGGGAAAAATATTCTCATACCTGCTTATGAAAAATCTGCATTTTCCCACATTGTCTTGGAAATTCACCCTCTGTCACACAGTTTTAAAAGTGTAAAGTTTACCCTGTTTCCATAAATTAGTTTTTGTGATTGTTATTTTTTAAATTATGTTGACAGGGGAATTAGACATCTAATTTCCACACTTGGGGGCTTCATTCTTCTATGTATAAATGGCTAATATTAAGAGCCTTTTAGCTTAATATGTATAATAACTTATAGGAAAATGATTGTTACCCAGCATTTGTTAATTTACCTTATTATTACCCCATATTTCTATAATATTTTAATGTTTATCAAGCACTTTCCTTTATTTGATTTTCAAAAGAGCATTCTGAGCTATCCAGTGATTAATACCCTCATTGTGTAAATGAATGAATTAAGGCTTAAGGAGTTTAAATAACTTCAGAGGCATAACAGTTTAGTGAAAAGAGTGTGCATATTAGAGTTAGGAGAAATGAGTTAATCCATGGATTTTATTAGTTACTGACTATAGGAACTTAGGCAAATGATCATTAACCTCCTGAACCCTCATCCTCAACCACTTCCTCCCTCCCTGCTTCATTTATTTCATCTGTAAAATCATGGTGGTGTTATTTATTTCATACCATTGTTGTACATGGGTCTTCCCTGGTGGCTCAGTGGTAAAGACTGCAATGCAGGAGACTTCGGTTTGATCCCTGAGTTGGGAAGATGCCCTGAAGGAGGGCATGGCAACCCACCCTAGTACTCCTGCCTAGAGAATCCCATGGACAGAGGAGCCTGGCAGGCTGCAGTCCATAGGGTCACACAGAGTCGGATAGTGACGCAGCAGCAGCAGCAACAGCAGCATTGTTACATAGATTAAATGACAAGACATTTCTATATGTTTGAAAATATCCAAAATAGTGATGATTTTTTTANGATGTGTATAAGAGACAGGTGATTAATACCCTCATTGTGTAAATGAATGAATTAAGGCTTAAGGAGTTTAAATAACTTCAGAGGCATAACAGTTTAGTGAAAAGAGTGTGCATATTAGAGTTAGGAGAAATGAGTTAATCCATGGATTTTATTAGTTACTGACTATAGGAACTTGGGCAAATGATCATTAACCTCCTGAACCCTCATCCTCAACCACTTCCTCCCTCCCTGCTTCATTTATTTCATCTGTAAAATCATGGTGGTGTTATTTATTTCATACCATTGTTGTACATGGGTCTTCCCTGGTGGCTCAGTGGTAAAGACTGCAATGCAGGAGACTTCGGTTTGATCCCTGAGTTGGGAAGATGCCCTGAAGGAGGGCATGGCAACCCACCCTAGTACTCCTGCCTAGAGAATCCCATGGACAGAGGAGCCTGGCAGGCTGCAGTCCATAGGGTCACACAGAGTCGGATAGTGACGCAGCAGCAGCAGCAACAGCAGCATTGTTACATAGATTAAATGACAAGACATTTCTATATGTTTGAAAATATCCAAAATAGTGATGATTTTTTTACCAAGCCTAGTGATTTTTTAAAAATAATGTCATGCTATATAAAAATAATTAAAGGGATAAAATACTCGAGTTATATCATAACAAATTTGCTGAAAACTTTAAGAGAAACAGCCAGGAAAAGAGTAAAGATGGATGACTTTAATACACTTAGGGCTTTGCAAAACAATCAACTGAATGTAAAGAATCCTAGAATCAAAATTTAGGGGGTCGGGGAGCCAGATGCTATATTTTCAACTGTAGGATGTTTACAACCCAAAAGCTGAAAAGAGAGTGAATCTGGGAACCTGATCACAAAATATTAGTCTTTCATAGTAAAGTAAGTAAGTAAAGTCACTCAGTCGTGTCCGACTCTTTGTGACCCCATGGACTGCAATTCACCATGCTCCTCAGTCCATGGGATTCTCCAGGCAAGTACACTGGAGTGGGTTGCCATTTCCTTCTCCAGGGGATCTTCTCGACCCAGGGATCGAATCCAGGTCTCCCGCATCAGAGGCAGACGCTTTAACCTCTGAGCCACCAGGGAAGCCTATGAATATAAATCTGTGAGGCAAAGGATAAGGCAAAACACATACAGTTCCCAAAAACTGAGCGGTCCTCCTTCAGGGTTGCCTCTCTAGGCTGAAGAGGAGGACAGTCCAGGAAGGCAAGTCCTGGTAAGCTTGTGCTTTTTTTCATAGGGTCTATGAATGTGAGTGGCCATTATCTATATCTCTTGGACAGATGAGCTTTAAGTAGTACCTTAGATGCAAGGAAATCTGTCTCTTAAGGGGCTTCAAAACAAAACAAAACAAAAGCACCTTCTTAATGTTCCCTGAAGACAGAGTAAACTATCTCACTCAGAACACGTTTAGAAGGCTTCCGTCAGAAGAGACTCCAGTACACATCATTCAGTAGCTGACAAAATAACCAGGCATTCCTTCACAAAGAATAAGATGTAACCCTCTCTTTCTCCTTATTCTTTTTTGCCTTCTAATTTTTGAAGCCACACCTTCCCTAACAAAAATCAGTTTCAAACTATGTGCCCAAGATTATATAGTAAGCAAGGAGTCTGAAGGTGAAAACATGCCTAGCAAAATACCATATTGTTTTCATTGATTAATACACCTTTTTGATGTGATTTGAGAATCTTTTATTTCCTCTTAAAAGGAGCTAGCATTTTGCAAAGTAGAACCTAAGTCTCAGTGAAATTTTAGGTTGACTTTAGCATGTTTAATTTCTTAATATTCCTGTTAGAGATGACACCATTTCCCTTAGTTCATTTTAAATCTAATTGAGAAGAGCAATTGTATAAATATTAGGGGTGGGAATGAGAGAAGCATTTGAGAATTGTCCTTGAATGCTATCTCAGTTCTTTTTTTTTTCTACCTACTGGCAAATCATTACCCAATAGAATAATTGCAAATCACTGGTGAGCATTTGGTTAGGGTTCCTAAGCAAACAGTGTGCATATCCTACCCAAGATGAAAAGAATAACACCAGGAGGGGGAAATATGTAAAGGTGACAATAAGAAAACATTTTTTCTAAATTTTGCACATGATGAAGTTCTCAGGCAGTTCTCAGGCAGTATTATCTGTATAAATGTAAAAAAAAAACATCTTATCCAGGGGTTACAAAGAGAGCAACAAGATCAGCCCAAGAGGGAGTAGGTCACCCTTCATTGGGTAATAGCAGATGAAAAGTGGTCCTTATTGCCCACAAAATGCCTGTGAGATTCAGAAGCTGCTGTGTAAGTGAGAGCAGGCAAAGTGTGGGCTCAGAGTGAACCTGATTCTAATCAGCTCTCTCCTCTCCCTGAAAGGTTCCGTGTGTTGTGGTCTGCAGTACATTTTTCAAGACAGGAATGCTTTCTTTCCCAAATACCAGCAGATGTTATATGTTCCCTTTATGGACAGCTATATCCCTTCACTTTTATCTTATCCATCTAGGCACCTGAAGTATTACTTAGTAATTTACTTTTCGGGCCATACATCCGAGCAAGTCTATAGATTAAAAGTGCATGTGTGTGTGTGTGTGTGTGTGCTATTGTTGTTGGTTAGTCACTAAGTCATATCTGACTCTTCGTGACCCCATAGACTGTAGATCATCAGGCTCCTCTGTCCATGTGGTTTCCCAGGTGAGAATATTGAAGTAGGTTACCATTTCCTTCTCCAGGGGATCTTCCTGACCCAGGGATCAAACCTGTGTCTCCTACAATGCAGGCAGATTTTTTACACACTGAGCCATCAGGGAAGCCATGTATGTGTGTGCGTGTATATATATATATGGAAATATATAGTATGCCATATTTCAAATGAATATATTTTGAAATGGAAAAAACATAAAAGCTATGAAAATTGGGATTTATTAAAGCATAGACAAAGCCTGTCGGCTGTGATAGTTAAGTAGCAAAGAACCTTGAGAGAGTCACTGTATCTTTGTCCTCTACAGTTTTTTTCATGTGTGTGCTAGGTTGCTTCAGTAGTATCTGCCTCTTTGCTACCCCATGGACTGTAGCTGGCCAGGCTCCTCTGTCCATGGGATTCTCCAGGCAAGAATGCCGGGATGGGTTGCCATATGCTCCTCCAGGGGATCTTCCTGACCTAGGGATCAAATCCATGTCTCCTTTGTCTCTTGCACTGACAGGTGGGTTCATTACCACTAGCACCACCTGGGAAGCCCACAGTTGCTTTTACTAAAATCTATATTTTATATCCTTTAATATCTTTCTGAAAAGATAAAGGGGAAGTTGTGATACAGTCATGGATTAAATGTCATTTAATAGTCTGACTTTAACCAGTTAAATCAGTCAGCAAACAATTACTAACACTTTCCAGGTAAAAGGCATGGAGCTATTTGACCTAAGGAATACAGACATACATAAATGTCCTTGCAGCCTTGTTTTGAAGTAAAATGAATCCAAAAAGGGAACTGATTGTATAAAACAAAATAGAATAGATTGTAGGGAAGTGGAACAGACAAATGCTGTATGAGTACAGGAGAAGGTGGTCCATCTCTGGATGATCATGACAGGGAAAGTTTTCAGTGTAAATGTGAGACACGTGATGTGCTGGTTTCAAATAAGTTTAATAGGGAGGCCTTCTGGGAGGAGATGAGCTGATGAGAGGAAAGAAAACAGTTATACTTCAACCCTTGTTCTTTCTTTCATTCAATCAGCATTTATTGAGAATCTACTAGTAGTGTGTTAGGTACAAAGAAATTCGATGGTTAAAATATTCATGTCCTTGCATTTGAAGTATGGTGAGTTAACCTATGATTATGAGTTTAGCTCTGGGGAAGAAGCGGAAACCTAGTTTCACCATTAACTGGTTAAGCAACCTTGAACAAGTTCCTCTCTAAGAATTATTCCCCTGTCAGTGAGATGAAACTGGTAATTGCGGTTTCCTTGTAGGATTATGTGGGAGGATTAAATGAAATAATGCCTATAAAGCACTCACACAGTGCCTGGCTTACAGTCATTATCCAACAAATTTGAATCTGTTTCTGCTGGACTATAAAGTCTATACTCTTACCACTATGTTATTTTAAGCCCATGATCTCATACCATATTCTTCAATTCTGTTTCTTTCCTCATTTCATGCTCATCCATTAAATGCTACAATTCTCAGGGCTCTATGCTATTTTATGTTGGGATATCTTCTCCTTTTCACATCATGTCAACAACCTTCAGTTCACTGTTGGTTACCAGCTACTAATTTGTAACTCTATCCAAGGCTTCTCTCAAGAGATTCAGAACCACAGCATTCTAGACATGCCTACACTGTCATCCCAAAGCTACTTGAAATACATTATATTCGCTATTTTCTCCTTGGATTCTCTAATTTATTGAAGACATTGCTCTCCAATATCCTTCCAGACATCAACCTTTGGGATCAGCCTAGACTTTTCTCTCTTCCTCATCATTCCTTCTCCAATCAATCATCATATCTTATAAAATCTTCTTTGTATATTTATCTTCAGATGAACTCTCCTCTCCCCACTATTCTTGTTGGTTCACTCTTGAAAACTTCCATTCCATTCTTGTAAAAATTCTTTGCAGATGTGGTACAGAGCTCCCAAATCTGCCTCTTTAGAAGCTCAGGTGCAATCAGAAGCCTAGTCATCAGAACCTGAATCCTAGACCTTAGGTTCCTCCTCAATCTGTCCTTGATTTAGATGGCAAGCAAGTCTGACTGTGACATTCAGCTGCTCAAAAACCTTCAATGACTTCCTAATATCTACAGAATAAAAGGGCCTAGTTTGAACTGTCCATCATGCATACAAGACTCCTGGTGTTTCCATTTTCACCTGGCAGTCCAGTCTCATTATTGCTACAGGTAGTATAGGTGATACATAAGTGCAAGGGTATGGCAGAGAGACTGCTTAGGTGCAAATTCTAGCAAGTAAGAAGAGGTTAATGATAATACTCAGCTGTCAGGTTCTTATGATGATTAACTGACTAACATATTTAAACATGTGGAATATTGCCCACTGTATAGCAAGCAGTAAGCATTCATTACATACGTTATTTGCTATTATCACTTCTACGGAGCCCCCAGAACAGAATCCATGTTCCACCACTACTATCTCTTAGTATTTTTAAAAATATATGTTTTGTTTCACTCCCCGGTCTGACTATTTGCTTGGCTAAATCATTCAGTTTCATTTCTGAAACACTATTTTAAATGTTGTCTCACTTTTGAAGACTTTTTTGACTCCACTCGTCAAATTTAAGCACTCTTCCCTTTTATTTCCATTGCTACTGCTTTAATTTACTAAGTTGTTTATATGTAATATTTCTCCTTTTTATACTGAAAATGTCTAGAATACTAAAAGAAATAGCTAAAAATTCAATAGGTACATAAACTGCATCAAAATAATTTAAAAAATGACCACTTTCTTAACCTTGGAGGAAGGACATGCAGTACTAACATACAACACTCTTAAATAACTATTGATTTTAAGAATTTAAGGTAGAACTTAGAGGTACAACAGAATTTTTCAAAATTTCCAAGACTGTCTTGTTTGTTCAACTCCCACTGAGAGTTCTAGAATTTCCTAGAAACTCCAGAACTAGCACACTGCTTAACTTCTGGCTTAAAGTATTCTTGATGTTATCTCAGGCTGCTCAAACTTAAGCTTTTTATAGCTGGAGCTTAAGCTTGTGGTGTAAAGTTATATTCCAATTAGATGGGGTGGAGAAGAGAAATAGGATATTACTTGCAAATATTTTGTTAGAATTTTGTGTGATTCTAATGGTTATATTGCTGGTAAATAAACTGCAAGAAAATTTTGGAAGTTGAAACTCAGGGATGATTCTTCAGAATGTCCACTGGCATTTGAGACTCTGTTCATCAGATATTTGGGAGGATGAAACTTCTGTTCTATTGCCAGAAAATTTACATTGGTTAAGTGAAGTGAAAGTTGCTCAGTTGTATCTGACTCTTTGTAACCCCATGGACTATACAATCCATGGAATTCTATAGGCCAGAATACTGGAGTGGGTAGCCTTTCCCTTCTTCAGAATCTTCCCAACCCAGGGATCGAACCTAGATCTTCCACATTGCAGGCTGATTGTTTACAAGCTGAGCCACAAGGGAAGCCCCAAAATACTGGAGTGGGTAACCTACCCCTTCTCCAGAGGATCTTCCCGACCCAGGAATGGAAATGAGATCTCCTGCATTGCAGGAGGATTCTTTACCAAGTGAGAATTCCATGGGCTGTATAGTCCATGGGGTCTCAAAGAGTTGGGCACAACAGAGTGTCTTTCACTTTTACTTTCACACTGGCGTCTAGGCATCCACAATGTGGCATCCTTCACATTGATATCTGGGCTCAGTTAAGGGAATGGAGATGAGTGTGCATGAATGAGAGCAGCTGGAACCCAGTACTGATGGGTGAACCTCACAGCAACCTTTTTGCTGTGACTCTTTGGTCTGTTGAGGCTGTGCCTTTGAGGTTAGAAGTATCACAAGCCTTTGGAAAACATATGTGTATGCCTGTATGAGATCCTGCTGCCATTCTCTGGCTTTTGTGTTTTGGCTACCTGCCACTGAAATGAATGGCTTTCAAATTACTTGAAAAGTGCAATGGCACTTTTGTATAATTTCAGAACAAGGGAGCCACTCTTAATCTTTTTAAACCGACTTAGACACTTGTCAGTTCTTTGAAGGGGTTTATAACTTTGACACCTATGCACCTATGTAGTCATCCAGGTTCTTAAAAAGCAAGTACAGTCAGTAACAGGAATACTTTTTCTGAGCAGAAAATGTAAGCACTGAAAACATTATTTAGTTTGAGCTTGATTCTGAGCATTGAGCATGTTCCCTCTAGGATTCAAACCTCCTTCCATCTATCTGTAGGTTTTACACGCTAAGTGAAGGACATCAAGGACTTCTTCACAATTAATCTGTAGCCATTTTTCTTTCACTTGGTATATTTGTCAAATAACTTGTCCATTCAGTAGAATTTTTTCATTTCGTTTAATGTATTCTGATTGCTACTTCTCATTGGAATTTAAAATTCATTTTTATTTATTGTCCTCAGAATACATATAAATGATTCAAGAATTGGGTGGACTTATTATCATCATAAGGTGGGGAGCAATTCCCTACATATTATCATATTTTTAAATGAAAATATTTATAGCTCTGGTGTAGAAAAAGAAAAACTTCAGATTTTTAGTTTTTGTGTAATTTGGAAGTTATCAGCATTTTAGAAACATTTTTAGTGAAACAAAAAAGCAAGAGTAGAAAGAGATCTCACACAAATAAATAAGAAACATCTGGTCTGCCAACTTGTATAAGTTCCAGACTTCTGCAACTTTGAACTGACAAGCCTTAAACTTCTGAAAGTCGAGATTTGTAATGGAAATGCTAAGTGATCCTTAAAAGGCTTAAAGGGACGCTGTCAAATAATTTAGGGTCCAATTCTGACCAAGTTTAACTTGTCATACTCTGGTGGGAAATATATTCCAGATTTTAAATATTTTTATTTTTGTAACATTGTATTTGTTCATAAAATAAATGAAAATATAATGGGCATTGTTTACTTAGAATCATCTTTTTGAGCTGAAAGTCAATCAAAGTGAGCAAGATTTTTATTTTCCTGATGAGAGATACGTTGATATAATATCCACACTTTGCCTCAAAATTAACTGTCATATTGTTTCGTGTACATGTGTAAAAAAATGCTTGCATGTAAAAACAAAACAAAACAAACAACAACAACAACAACAACAACTAAGATTATAGAATTGCAGTATGAAGCACGAAAAGTCTCAAATTACCTGATGTTTATTGTCATTAAATTTTACCACTGAAAGATCCTACTTTGGTAGACTTAGCTTCTGTGCTTTCTTTGTACTTCCATGTAATCTGGCCCTAAAATTCTATTAATAGAATTCAAACTATTCTACAGCTATGAAAGAAATTCCATATTCAAATATTTTATTTGGTTTCATTTCAATATTTCATATTAAAACACTGACTTCTTCACCAATCTTCTTTAGATTCAGTTTTTAGCAATTCTCTTTAAATTGCCTCCAAAATAATTTTATATACTTTTCACAGAAATCCTTGAGGATTCAGTTCAATCTTAGTTTACAGGACAAGAACGTTTTACAAATAATTATTTGAGTCAGTCTCAAACCTCTGCTTACTTTGTTCTTTGCAAATTTCTGGTAGTGATAAGAGCATGTGTTACTATTAGGACATTCTCAGGTAGGTAAATCACTGCATCACTTAATACAACACAAACTTTGTGAAAGTGGATATTTGAGTCAGTCTCAAACCTCTGCTTACTTTGTTCTTTGCAAATTTCTGGTAGTGATAAGAGCATGTGTTACTATTAGGACATTCTTAGGTAGGTAAATCACTGCATCACTTAATACAACACAGACTTTGTGAAAGTGTCATGTAGGAGATTTATAGGTATGCACTAATGACATCAAGAAAAATTCTTTGTCTTCTTCTTTTCCACTTAAAATTTTATTCCTAAAAACACAATGAACTTTTCAACAGAAATAATTCTTAAGAGAAATGAAAGGTGCATAATAAATTGTAAAGTCGTCAAAATGTTTCACAGAATATCCAAATGGCATTTGCAGTAATTATTCAAGTCTGGTATGGGATAGGAAGTTGCGGGGGTAAGGGGGATAGATAAAAGATCATAAGAATATAGAAGATTGTAAAATACAGCACTGACTAGGAAATGAGTATCTAAAACATGCTTGAAGAAAACATATTTTTCTTTTGTTTGACTGCCCCCCAGCCACCTTTCTATGAAGCGTCAGAAATTGGTCACTCCCAGAGGCAAGGTATAGAAATACATAAATGTGTGGTCTGATATGATATGGCAAATTGACTATTCCTATATATTTTTTTTATATTTGCTTTCAGTCAGGCATGGGCATAATGATGAAAGTATTCCTGGGCTTACTGAATGAATGAGGACTGATGTGTGTGTGTGCCATTTACAAACATGTCTTTAAAAAAATTCTTTGGACTTTTGGAGATATTGGTGCAAGGAGTGTGAGTGTGTGTGAGAGAGAGAGTGTGAGAGAAAAGGAGAGAGGAGAGAATCAGAGAAAGAAGGAAGTTTTTAAAGAGTTCAAAATTGAGAGCACTAACACTGCTCCTACATTCCTGCCATTCTTGTCATCACTTATTCTTAGCCCCTATCTTTCCTTCTCAGGTTAGTTTGTGTGTAAAGTTCTCTGGCTCCCAGGCTAAAAAGAAATGAAAACAAACAAGGAAGTTTACACCACAAGACATGAAGAGAAAGATCAGCTTGTGACTTTACACCATATAAACAAAGAAATTCCCTGATAAGAACAACCACCCACCATTTAGCACTGGTCCAGCTGCACCTGGCTGTAAGTAGACATCTCTGTAGTGGCTGTGGAGTGAGGGCTGCAGAGGGGCCTGGTGCCAAGGTCCCCACTACAGTTAATGACTTTGCTTGCATTGATTTAAACCTAAGCCTAGCTCCTGTGAAGCAGTTTTGCTTGGGTGCCATGATTCCTTTCAAAACAATCGATAGTTATGAATACACAATTATAAAACTTTTCAATGAAGGAAAAAAAAATACAGTTTAAAGTATAATAAAAAATCAGTGTGACTGTTAGAATCTCAGAGTATTACTGCAGATTACTTCCATTGGGGCAGCAAAGGTCATACAGTTATATACTGTCTTTTAAAATCAGTGAATGCATAATATTTTTTGCTATTCTGAATAAGAATCATTAAACAAATTCATAAATCAATGAAGCATACAGATTCATCACTTTAATTATCATTTCTGCTAAGATCGTTGGTTTATATAATGTAATTGTTTACTGCTTCCCAGTATTACATTGGAAAGGCTTGGTTGGGCCACCTCATATTTCATACTGTCCTAATTTTAAAACTATTTTTATCCTTCAATTTATTTTTAAATTAATTTTTATTAGAGTATAGTTGCTTTATAATGTTTTAATTTCTCCGGTACAGCAAAGTGAATCAGATACGCATAAACATATAACCCACCTTTTTAGGATTTCCTTCCCACATAGGTCACCACAGAGCATTGAATAGAGTCCTCTGAGCTATACGGTAGGTCATTAGTTAGCTATTGTATACATAATACATAATAGTGAATATATGGCCCATTCGTCCAATTCATACCACCCTCCGTTTTTCACCTCCCACCCCCAGGATCCATATGTCTCTTCTCTACATCTTCCATGTCTCTATCTCTGCTTTGCAAATAAGTTCCTCTCTATTGCTTTCTTGATACCACATATAACTGACATTATATTAATACCATATTTGTTTTTTTCTTTCTGACTTTCTATACTCTGTATGACAGTCTCTAGGTCTATCAACATCTCTGCAAATTTCACAGTTTCATTCCTTCACTTCAGTTCAGTTGCTCAGTCATATCCGACTCTTTGCAACCCCATGGACGGCAGCACACCAGGCTTCGCTGTCCATCACAACTTCCAGAGCTTGCTCAAACTCATGTCCATTGAGTCGGTGATGCCATCCAACCATCTCGTCTTCTGTCGTCCCCTTCCCCTCCTGTCTCCAATCTTTCCCAGCATCAGAGTCTTTTCCAATGAGTCAGTTCTTTGCATCAGGTGTCCAAAGTATTGGGAGTTTCAGCTCTAGCGTCAGTCCTTCCAATGAATATTCAGGACTGACTTCCTTTAGGACTGACTGGTTGGATCTTCTTGCAGTCCAAGGGACTCTCGAGAATCTTCTCCAACAGCACAGTTCAAAAGCATCAACTCTTCAGAACTCAGCTTTCTTTGCAGTATACTCTCACATCCATATTTACGGAAAAAGCATAACTTTGACTCGATGGACTTTTGTCAGCAAAATAATGTCTCTGCTTTTTAATATGCTGTCTAGGTTGGTCACAGCTTTTCTTCCAGGAGCAAGTGTCTTTTTATTTCATGGCTGCAGTCACCATCTGCAGCGATTTTGGAGCCCCCAAAATAAAATCTGTCACTGTTTCCATTGTTTCCCCATCTATTTGCCATGGGGTGATGGGACCGGATATCATGATCTTAGTTTTTTTAATGTTGAGTTTTAAGCCAGCTTTTTCACTCCACTCTTTCACTTTCATCAAGAGGCTCTGTAGTTCCTCTTTGCTTTCTGTCATAAGGGTGGTGCCATCTGAATATCTGAGGTTATTGATATTTCTCCCGGCAATCTAGATCGCAGCTTCTGCTTCATCAAGCCCAGCATTTCTCATGATGTACTCTGCATATAAATTAAATAATCAAGGTGACAATATACAGCCTTGATTTACTCCTTTCCCAATTTGGAACAAGTCTCTTGTTCCATGTCCAGTTCTAACTGTTGATTTTTCACCTGCATACAAATTTCTCAGGAGGCAGGTAAGGTGGTCTGTTATTTCCATCTCTTGAAGAATTCTCCACAGTTTGTTCTGATCAACACAGTCAAAGGCTTTGGAATAGGCAATAAAAGAGAAGTAGATATTTTCCTGGAACTCTCTTACTTTTTCTATGATCCAATGGATGTTGACAATTTGATCTCTGGTTCCTCTGCCTTTTCTAAATCCAGCTTGAACATCTGGAAGTTCACGGTTCACGTATTGCTGAAGCCTCGCTTGGAGAATTTTGAGCAATACTTTGCTGGTGTGTGAGATAAGAGTAATCACGCAGTAGTTTGAACATTCTTTGGCATTGGCTTTCTTTGGGATTGCAATGAAAACTGACCTTTTCCAGTCCTGTGGCCATTACTGAGTTTTACAAATTTGCTGGCATGTTGAGTGCGGCACTTCCACAGCATCATCTTTTAGGATTTGAAACAGTTCAGCTGGAATTCCATCCCCTCCACTAGCTTTGTTTGTAGTGATGCTTCCCATGGCCCACTTGACTTCACATTCTAAGATTTCTGGCTCTAGGTGAGTGATCACACCATTGTGGTTATGTGGGTCATGAAGATCTCGCTTGTATAGTTCTGTGTATTCTTGCCACCTTTTCTTAATATCTTCTACTTCTGTTAGGTCCATACCATTTCTGCCCTTTATTGTGCCCATCTTTGCATAAAATATTCCCTTGTTGTCGCTAATTTTCCTTAAGAGATCTTTAGTCTTTCCCATTCTGTTGGTTTCCTCCATTTCTTTGCACTGATCACTGAGGAAGGCTTTCTTATCTCTCCTTGCTATTCGTTGGAACACTGCATCCCTGGTGGCTCAGATGGTAAAGTGTCTGTCTACAAGGTGGAAGATCGGATTTAATCCCTGGGTGGGGAAGTTCTTCTGAAGAAGGAAATGACAACCCACTCCAGTGTTCTTTCCTGGAAAATCCGATGGATGGAGGAGCCTGGTAGGCTACAGTTCATGGGGACGCAAACAGTCGGAGATGACTGAGGGACTTCACTTCTTCTTTTTCTCCTTTGCCTTTAGCTTCTCCTCTTTTCTCAGCTATTTGTAAGTCCTCCTCAGACAACCATTTTGACATTTTGCACTTCTTTTTCTTGGGGATGGTCTTGATCCCTGCCTCCTGTGCAGTGTCACGAACCTCTGTCCATAGTTCTTCAGGCACTCTTTCAGATCTAATCCCTTGAATATATTTGCCACTTCTACTATATAATCATAAGGGATTTGAGTTAGGTCATACCTGAATGGTCTAGTGGTTTTCCCTACTTTGTTCAATTTAAGTCTGAATTTGGCAATAAGGATGATCTGAGCCACAGACAGCTCCTAGTCTTGTGTTTGCTGACTGTATAGAGCTTCTCCATCTTCAGCTGCAAAAGATATAATCAATCTGATTTCGGTATTGACCATTTGGTGATGTCCATGTGCAGAGTCTTTCGTGTTGTTGGAAGAGGGTGTTTGCTATGACCAGTGTATTCTCTTGGCAAAACTCTATTAGCCTTTGCCCTGCTTTATTTTGTACTCCAATGCCAAATTTGCCTGTTACTCCAGGTATCTCTTGACTTCCTATTTTTGCATTCCAGTCCCCTATGATGAAAATGACATCTTTTTGGGGTGTTAGTTCTATAAAGTCTTATGGGTCTTCATAGAACTATTCAGTTTCAGCTTTTTCAGCGCTACGGTTGGGACATAGACTTGAATTACTGTTATACTGAATGATTTGCCTTGGAAATGAACAGAGATTATTCTGTCATTTTTGAGATTGCTCTCAAGTACTGCATTTTGGACTCTTTTGTTGACTATGAGGGCTATTTCATTTCTTCTAAAGGATTCTTGTCCATGGTAGTAGATATAATGGTCATCTGAATTAAAAGCTCCCATTCCAGTCCGTTTTAGTTCACTGGTTCCTAAAATGTCAACGTTCACTCTTGCCACCTCCTGTTTGACCAGGTCTAATTTGTCTTGATTCATGGATGGACCTAACATCCTATTAGGTCCATGCAAAACATCCTGTCAGGTTCCTAGGCAATATTTGTCTTTATAGCCTCAGACTTCCATCATAGGTCATATCCACATCTATAAGTGTCATTCCTTATTATGACACTGATATTTCACTGTATATATGTATTAAATATTCTTTATCCATTCTTCTGTTGATGGACATTTAGGCTTCCATAACATGGCTATTTTAAATAATGCCATTGGGGTGCATATATCTTTTTGAATTATGACTTTCTCTGGGTATATGCCTTGAAGTTGGATTGTTGGTATGCAGTTATACTGTTTTATGGTAGTTCTAGTTTTAATTTTTTAAGGAACCTTGATACTGTTCTCCATAGTGGCTGTAGAAAAAGATCTTAATGACCCAGATAACCATGATGGTGTGACCACTCACCCAGAGCCAGACATCCTGGAATGAGAAGTTCAGTGGGCTTTAGGAAGCATCACTATGAACAAAGCTAGTGACGGTGATAGAATTCCAGCTGAGCTATTTCAAGTTCTAAAAGATGATGCTGTGGAAGTGCTGCACTCAATATGCCAGCAAATTTGTAAAACTCAGCTGTGGCCACAGGACTGGAAAAGGTCAGTTTTCATTGCAATCCCAAAGAAAGCCAATGCCAAAGAATGTTCAAACTACCGCACCATTGCACTCATCTCACACGCTAACAAAGTTTTGCTCAAAATTCTCCAAGCCAGGCTTCAACAATATGTGAACTGTGAACTTCCAGATGTTCAAGCTGGATTTAGAAAAGGCAGAAGAACCAGAGATCAAATTGTCAACATCCATTGGATCATAGAAAAAGCAAGAGAGTTCCAGAAAAAAAATCTACTTCTCTTTTATTGACTATACCAAAGCCTTTGACTGTGTGGATCACCACAAACTGTGGAAATTCTTAAGAGATGGGAATATCACCCTAACCTGCCTCCTGAGAAATCTGTATGCAGGTCGTGGTCAAATTAAATCGGACATGGAACAGACTGGTTCCAAATTAGGAAGGGTCTACATCAAGATTGTATATTTCACCCTGCCTATTTAACTTATGCAGAGTACATCATGAGAAATGCTGGGCTGGATGAAGCACTAGACAGAATCAAGATTGCCCAGAGAAATATCAATAACCTCAGATATTCAGATGACACCATGCTTATGGCAGAAAGTGAAGAGGAACTAAAGAGCATTTAGATGAAAGTGAAAGAGTATAGTGAAAAAGCTGGCTTAAAATTCACCATTCAAAAAACTAAGTTCATGGCATTCAGTCCCATCACTCCAGGCAAATAGATGGAGAAACAATGGAAACAGTGATAAACTTTATTTTTGGGGGCTCCAAAATCACTGCAGATGGTAACTGCAGCCATGAAATCAAAAGATGCTTGTTCCCTGGAAGAAATGGTATGACCAGCTAAACACCATATTAAAAAGCAGAGATATTACTTTGACAGCAACGGTCCATCTAGTCAAAGCTATGTTTTTAACCAGTAGTCAAGTATTGATGTGAGAGCTGGACCACAAAGAAAATTGTGCACTGAAGAAGCATAGATGCTTTTGAACTGTGGTGTTGGAGAAGACTATTGAGAGTCCTTCAGACTGCAAGGAGATCTAGCCAGTCAATCCTAAAGGAAATCAGTCCTAAATATTCATTGGAATATTCAGTCCTGAATATTCACTGAGCTGAGGCCAAAACTCCAATACTTTGACCACCTGATGCAAAGAACTGACTCATTGGAAAAGACCCTGATGCTGGGAAAGATTGAAGGCAGGAGGAGAAGGGGACGACAGAGGATGAGATGGTTGGATGGCATCACTGACTTGATAGACCTGAGTTTGAGCAAACTCAGAGTTAGTGATGGACACAGAAGCCTGGTATGCTGTAGTCCATGGGGTTGCAAAGAGTCGGGCACCACTGGGTGACTGAACTGAACCAACAGTGGCTGTATCAACTTACATTCCCACAGAAAGTGTAAGAAGATTGTCTTTTCTCCATACCATCTCTAGCATTTACTGTTTGTGAATTATTTGACTATGGCAATTCTGACCAGTGTGAGATAATGCCTCATTGTAGCTTTGAATGCATTTTTAAAATATTAGTGATGTGGAGCATCTTTTCATGTGTTTGTTGGCCATCTGTATCTCTTCCTTAGAGAAATGTCTGTTTAGGTGTTCTACCCATTTTTTGATTGGGTTGCTTGTTTTTATGATATTGAGCTTCATAAGCTATTTGTATATTTTGGAGGTTCATCCCTTGTCAGTTGCTTTGTTTGCAAATATTTTCTCCCTTTCTCAGGGTTGTCTTTTTGTATTGAAAAACTTTTTTTTTTTTTTAGAGTTTGAGCAAACTCAGAGTTAGTGATGGACACAGAAGCCTGGTATGCTGTAGTCCATGGGGTTGCAAAGAGTCGGGCACCACTGGGTGACTGAACTGAACCAACAGTGGCTGTATCAACTTACATTCCCACAGAAAGTGTAAGAAGATTGTCTTTTCTCCATACCATCTCTAGCATTTACTGTTTGTGAATTATTTGACTATGGCAATTCTGACCAGTGTGAGATAATGCCTCATTGTAGCTTTGAATGCATTTTTAAAATATTAGTGATGTGGAGCATCTTTTCATGTGTTTGTTGGCCATCTGTATCTCTTCCTTAGAGAAATGTCTGTTTAGGTGTTCTACCCATTTTTTGATTGGGTTGCTTCTTTTTATGATATTGAGCTTCATAAGCTATTTGTATATTTTGGAGGTTCATCCCTTGTCAGTTGCTTTGTTTGCAAATATTTTCTCCCTTTCTCAGGGTTGTCTTTTTGTATTGAAAAACTTTTTTTTTTTTTTTCTTAATGACAGCAAGAAGAGTTGTCTTTGAAAGCAATACAGGGTCAAATTTTGTCTTTGTCCTTTCCTTGGGTATTCTTTTTTCCTTTGACATTTCTACAATCTGGTCTCAAACTCAGAAATGTACATTTCAGTTTATGTTTCTCTGAGTCAGGTTCATGGAAATCATCTCAAGTTTTCAATAAAACTGTCTTTATTTCCCTCTCATCCCCACCTTGCCTGTAGACCTAACATTCTCATTATAACTGTACCTTTTATGGCCAACAAAATGGAACAGATGTGAAAGAGCAGGGTGACTTTTAAGAAGTTAGATTCTTCATGGCACTAAGAAACACTGCAACCGCAGGGGATGCTTCTGTAATGATGCTGTTTTAAAACATCATGAGTGGCTGAATTAGATTAGTGATGTGTGTATTTGTAGTGGTGGTGAGTGTGTTTTCAAATCTTAGCTACAGGAGAAGCTAAGATCCATTAGATGTTTAGACTATAATCCTCTGGTTCTGTGCTCTGTTCTCCAGACCCATCGTGGGGGGCACTTTTACCTCCATGGCTCTGCAAGGCAAACTCACCTCTTAGGCTCTAGGATAGGGGTAGCAGCCTAGGTGATCTCTGAATGCTTTGGGGGCATTTCCCCCCTTTTCTTAAAAAAATAGCACATGTTTGCAGCTGAATAGTTATATGATCTAGAACTATTCAAGAAAAAAGTCCCACCATTTCCCTTCCCTCTGTCCTGCTTTCTCTGTCCCTTTTATATCAAACTGGCTGTGACTCTGCTGATATAATCTCTATTCCTGGCTTCTGCTGAGATGGCTAAGTACGTAAGCTTCACCCATGATCTCTTTATCAAATGGTTGTTCAGTAACACACTTAATGTTCTCTTCAACACTAAGTGAGAATGTGAGAACAAATGAGAAAAGTGAGGGAAAAGGGAAATGATTTTTCATTTTTTACAATACGCATAAGCTGAGAATTTTCTAAATCTCCCAAGTTTTGGCTCCTCTTTCTTCTTAATGAGATCTTCAAATCAACATTTTTTTCTCTTTCATTTTACTATAAGCAGTGAGGAGGATTCCAGACAATATCTTCAGTAATTTGCTTAGAAATGTCCTCCACTAAATATTAATTTCATCATTCTCAAGTTCTACCTTCCATAGAACATTAACATTCTCAATTCAATTCATTTCTTTGGTTCTTTATAGCAAAGCTCAGCTTCCTAACAATCAATACTCTAATTTCCAAAACTATTTCTCATTTCCATCTGAGATTTCACCAGAATGGTTTTTCGTGTCCATTCTACCACAATTCTGTTCATTACTTTGTGTGTATTCTCTAAGAAAATGGGAGCTTTCTGTCCTGCTCTCATCATTTCCTTTTGAGTCCTCATCACAATCACATTATTGTCTATATTTCTGCCAACAGTTCTTTCATAGCTATTTCAACTTTTTACTGGCATACACCTTAAAACTCTTCCAATCTCTACCTACTTGCTTCTTCAAATACCATTTCTACATTTTTTGGTGTATGTTAAAACAGCACATTGTTTCTCATATCAACATCCATCTTTGTCAGTTCAGGCTACAAAAGCAAAATGCCACAAACTGGGTGGCTTAAACAACAGAAGTTTCTCAGAATTATACAGAATGGAAAATCAAGGTACTAGCCAGTTTGATTTCTGGTGAGATCTCCTTTTCTGATTTATAGATGACTGCTTTCTCCCTGTGTGCTCACAAATGGTGAGTGAGTGAGAGACACAGAGACCGAGACACATACACACACACCATAAGCAAACACAGAGATATCGCTTCTTCTTACTAATGGCCACAGTTGCACTGGATTAGAACTTCATTCAGTCTGAATTATCTCCATACGTATTCACATTGGGGATCAGGACTTCAACATATAAATTTAAGAGAGCAAAATTCAGTCCATAGTAGCCTCTGATGCTCCTGTAATTGTAATTAATCTGGAATTGTGGAGTAGAGTTTGAGTAAAGATGGTTTGCCAAATTGTTTCTGCTGACTATGAGACTGTAATGACACAAATGAGGGGTGGGTGTTTACACTAGTCAAAAGGATTCTAACAATCACAAAAAAGTGTGACTGTGACCTATTTCTATGTAAGTATGATGGATAACTTTCATTTTACAAACACTTTGCAAATCTGTGTAGGAAGCATTGTATTCCCAGGTGAGTATTCCCCACTCCATTCCCTTTTACTTCCCTCCCCAACCCCAAATATCTGTCATATTTCTCAGCTTGCAATTTAGCTTTGGGTTAACAGACAATACTTTTACACATTTGCTGCAGGAACTGTTGTGGAAAAAAGCAAACTATTACTGTTGCTGTATTATATTTTGTCACAGAAAATCAAATGTGAAACAATAAAGGCTAGAAATATTAAAAAAAATTCATAAAATTTTGAATCTAAGAACAGATCTAACAAAAGCTTAAATCTTTTGAAATAGTACTTAGGTAAGTGCATAGAATATATAATGAATATTCCAAACTTCATAATCTCAGGTGAATATCTAGATTTTTATTAAAACATTTTCCTATTTCACTTTAAATCATTTTATATAGATTTTCTTCCTTTCTATCTTCCTTTCTGCCTTTCCCCCTCTCTTTCACTAAGTAGTTTTAAATCTAGACTAGTTATGGTCAGTAAGGCAAAAGGAGCTTACCTAAATTTTCTAGTTGCTTTGTAGATTCTGTGCCATTACTATTTATAAAGTGAAAATTGTCCTCTATATGTATATTTCATTCATACATTCTGGCATTAACAGATAATTTGGTTATCACTTCTCTAATATATTAGCAAAATTACTATTAATCTTCTGATTACTTCCAGGAAGTCATTTTGTGGCAATAGGAATAGATGGGACTATGTAGTAGGATGCATGGCTTTCAGAACATATTTGGCCAGTGTGGTTCTTTTAAGACTATCGATAGAATACTGGCACATGTTTTTGAGATGAAATATATCACCTTGGATAAGAGGAGGAGACAGAGACAGAGATGTCTCTTTTCCTTGGATGTGACCTGAGCCTGAGCTATTTCAACAAAAACACCAAATACTGGGTTGTTTGTGCATGAGCGTGCATGCTCAAGAGACCCCATGGATTGCTGCCTGCCAGGCTCCTCTGTCCATGGAATTCTCCAGCAAGAATACTGGAGTGGTTTGCCATTTCCTCCTCCAGGATATCTTCCCAACCCAGGGGTCAAACCTGCATTGTCTTTGTTTCCTGGATTGGTAGACAGATTTTTTACCACTAAGCCACCTGGGATGCCCCACAGATGGCTTGTAAACAACAGAAATTCTTCTCTAACATTTCTGAAATTTGAGATGCCCAAGATCGAAGCACAGGGTAATTCAGTGTCTAATGAGGCAGAGTTTCCTGGTTCATAGATGCTACCTTCTCAATGTGACCTCACATGGTAGAAGCAGTAAGGGAACTTCTTTTCTAAGTCTCTGTACTTTTTGTAAGACCCCACTCTCTTGACCTAAGCAATTCCAAATGCCTCACTTTCTAATACCTTCACACTGGGTAGTAAAGTTTCAACGTATGAATTTGAGACTGACGGCAAACATTCAATCAATAGCAATGACCTGCATCTAACTAACCATTTTCTGAGAACAATCCTAGATTTAGATTTATTTCAATAGAGAGAAGATGCTTTATGAGTTCCAAGGCTAGGTATGAAAAAGGTATAATTTCCATCTAGTTCTTCTCTAGATTTGCTTTCTCTAGAGGAAGCCAGCGGGGAAGGCAATGGCACCCCACCCCAGTACTCTTGCCTGGAAAATCCAATGGATGGAGTAGCCTGGTGGGCTGCAGTCCATGGGGTCGCTAACAGTCGGACAGACTGAGCGACTTCACTTTCACTTTTCTCTTTCATGCATTGGAGAAGGAAATGGCAACCCACTCCAGTATTCTTGCCTGGAGAATCCCAGGGATGGGGGAGCCTGGTGGGCTGCCGTCTATGGGGTCACACAGAGTCGGACACGACTGAAGTGACTTAGCAGCAGCAGCAGCAGCAGAGGAAGCCAGATATCATGTTGAGCAGCCCCGTGGAGACGCCTGCCTAACCAGGAACTGAGACTTCTTGTCAACAACTGGCGCCAACTTCCCGGCCATGTGAATGAGTCACATTGGAAGTTCAATCAGCTCAATAGTAATGCTGGCAAATATTTTTCTTTTCTCTAAAAAAGAATGTGTTTCTCTATATCCAGCTGTGTACGCACACAGAGAACACACACATTAGCTTATTACAAAAAATTTGAAGCATAAAATTTTTCAATAATAATAAAATATATAGTCATCTTTATAAATTCCATATCTGTCCTTCAATATGACATCCTATTTCTTGCAAAATTTATTACCAGTTTTTGTAATTTATCACCCAAAAATAGTGTCACAAAGTCACATATTTAATGAATGCTTGTTACTGTAATTTAACAAAGGGTTCACTCATATTATTGATGTACAAGTGTAGTTTTGAAAGATAAGTACTGGTTGATATTTTTGTTTACATTAACAAGTAAAATAAAAGTGGAAAAACTATAGTGCCTCTTCACTTGTTCATCAACAGCATGAATAACTTCTCTAACAAACTAAAAATGCTTCCAAATACTGGAAGTATATCCTCTCAATATTTTATGCTGTTGACAATGTGATAGATATGGACATAATATACTTTAAAATATATTTCAATTATTAATATTTTCTGTATTGCTTTTTTAAGTTTAGGCAATTAACAAAATAGTAACTAAGCCAAGATATACAATATTTGCCCAGGTCTATTGTATAAATCCTTACACCATAACCAATTTCAACCTACAAATTTAGGTCACAGGATGTGGAGTTGGAAAGAGAGATAGCACACAGTAGCACATAGTTCTTGAGTGTTTACACTACACAGACAAAAAATAGAAGTAAATAACTTCAAAAGCATTGATTATAGTAAAAGAGTAAAATTACTGAAAGTGATGAGTCTTCAGTGTTACCTTTGATTTTAATATGATTTAGGTATAATTTAGATAATAACTTGCTATAATGTTTATATAACTGCATTTTAATAATGCCTTTATTTAACAGCTAGCTTCTTGTGGCTCAGCTGGTAAAGAATCGGCCTGCAATGTGGGGGACCTGGGTTCGATCCCCGAGTTGGGAAGATCCCCTGGCTAAGGGAAAGGCTACCCACTCCAGTATTCTGGCCTGGGGAATTCTATGGCCCATAGGGTTGCAAAGAGTTGGACTTTTACTTTTAGGACTTCCTTGGTGGCCCAGATGGTAAAACGTCTGTTTACAATGCGGGAGACCTGGGTTTGATCCCTGGGTTGGGAAGATTCCCTGGAGGAGGAAATGGCAACCCATTCCAACGCTCTTTCCTAGAAAATCCCATGGACCAAGGAGCCTGGTGTCCATGGGGTTGCAAAGAGTCGGAAATGACCGAGCAACTTCACTTTCTTTTTTTCTTTCACTTTCTTGTGTAATATTCCTGAAAATTTAAGAATCCTCTCTGTCAGACATGTGAGGCAGCTCCAGCTCACCAATGCTGCTGACCCTACTGATACCTTGACTGCAACCTCATGAGAGATAATGCTGAGTCAGAACCATCTAGCTAAGCCACTATTGGATTCCTGGCCCATAAATACTGTGAGAGCTAAAAATGTTTTTTGGGTTTAGGCCACTAAGTTTGGAGATAATTTGTTATGTGGAAAATAAATGGTTAATACACATACAAACTATATTAGTCCCCAAATCTCAGTAAAATGTGAAAAGCTAAATCATTTTATCTCTTAAAAATAAAACAACAGATCTTATAGATAAAATAAAAGATAATTTCACATTTTGGGGGAAGTTTTATATGCAAGGAAAAATAATCTTTTTTAAATGAGAAAATGATTACAAACATCATATAGCTGTTTGATATGAGTACAGAGTGTTAAGGGAAAGAAAATCACTAATTACATGATCTGCACAGTGACTTAGGATGCTAAAAAATAACTGTTTCATGTATAACAATTGTTTTATGATTTTTGAGAACTAAAGACTGAGAAAAATAATCTTTTTTAAATGAGAAAATGATTACAAACATCATATAGCTGTTTGATATGAGTACAGAGTGTTAAGGGAAAGAAAATCACTAATTACATGATCTGCACAGTGACTTAGGATGCTAAAAAATAACTGTTTCATGTATAACAATTGTTTTATGATTTTTGAGAACTAAAGACTGTTTGCTGATTTTTATTTTGAAATGTTCCAATTTTGCTTATTTGATTTAGATATAAAATTTTCTGCTTAAAATGTTCTAGCAATCACAAATTCTTGGGAAAAATTTATGTTGGGTAATATAGGCTAAAAATTAGTAATCAAAAATCAAAAAATCAAAAATACTAAAAATTAGTAATCAAAATACTTATAACTATAGTTATAAGACAAAACATGTAATACAGTCCAGAAATTAATGTGGAAATGACTTGGTAAATGCTTCCAAAGCTTAAATGTGAGGATGGGACAGCATCCTTTTGAGAATCAGATGGTGCCTCATTTGAATATTTGGATTTCTCAATGTGACAAAGTTTCTTTCTTTCTTTCTTTTTCTCCTTCCTCCTATAAACTTCCATATCTTTAGCACCCAAAATTGGATCAATCATAAATCACAAATTGTAACTCTTGACTGACCCTCATTTATTTTTAAATTTTTCTTTGTAATGACTCTATCCATGTCAATCTACCACCAAACATCTACACCACAACTAGATTATTAACAATTTATATTTTCTTGTGCTTTACTCCCCTATGCTGTCACATAATTATTTCCTACCTAAGTTGTTATGGACTGGATTTTTGTTCATTCAAACCCTCAAAATTCATATGGTGAAACCCTAACTTTTGGTGTGCAGATATTAGGAAGTGAGGCCTTTAAGAGCTAATTAGCTGTAAGTGAGGTCATGAGAATGGAGCCTCCATAGTGGGATTAGTTCCTAACAAGGAAAGAAAGACTGGAGAGTACTCTCTCCACACTTGAAGATACATGAGAAGGTGGACATGTAGCAGCCAAGAAGAGGGCCCTTACCAAGAATTAAAACTGCCAGCCCCTTCATCTTTGACTTTCCAACCTCCAGAGCTGTAAGAAATAAAATTCTGTTGTTTAAGCTACATAGTCTATTCTATTTCGCTATAGCAGCCTGAGCTGGCTAAAACATAAGGAAACTCCGGTTTTGAATTTTGTGTTAATCTTAACTGGCTTTTAAAAATATTTTATTATGCACATCTATAAATATAACAAATAATTTATTTTAAAGGAAGATTTTTACATAAATATAATTATTATATAAGTGCACTTACTATTTTCTTTATATGTACATTAAAGGTTTCATTAAAAAAGATCACTTGCTTTTTAGTTTACTAAAATATCTATTAACATCTCTAGAAAAACACAGAGCACAATTTGGAAAACTCTGATGTAATACCTGGAGTTTGCAAACAGAAGCTGGGCACAAACTTAATTTCCATAACTTACTAGCTGTCTGTCAGAAGAAAAGCTGGCTAACATTTGTGAGCCTTGATTTTTCATTTACAAGGTGAGGGACAACACTGGCCTCATTAGGCTGTAATAAAGATAAAATAATATGCTAAATGTAAAGAACTTAATGCATATACTGAGAACTCAGTTTTTTAAAAAGCTACTAAATGGAGAGTTAACATTTGCTAGATTATTAATATTATTGGTGGAGAAATAGTGGAAACAGTGTCAGACTTTATTTTTTGGGCTCCAAAATCACTGCAGATGGTGACTCCAGCCATGAAATTAAAAGACGCTTACTCCTTGGAAGAAAAGTTATGACCAACCTAGACAGTATGTTTCAAAGCAGAGACATTACTTTGCCGACTAAGGTCCGTCTAGTCAAGCCTATGGTTTTTCTTGTGGTCATGTATGGATGTGAGACTTGGACTATGAAGAAGGCTGAGCACCGAAGAATTGATGCTTTTGAACTGTGGTGTTGGAGAAGACTCTTGAGAGTCCCTTGGACTGCAAGGAGATCCAACCAGTTCATCCTAAAAGAGATCAGCCCTGGGTGTTCTTTGGAAGGAATGATGGTAAAGCTGAAACTCCAGTACTTTGGCCACCTCATGCGAAGAGTTGACTCATTGGAAAAGACTCTGATGCTGGGAGGGATTGGGGGCAGGAGGAGAAGGGGCCGACCGAGGATGAGATGGCTGGATGGCATCACGGACTCGATGGACGTGAGTCTGAGTGAACTCTGGGAGTTGGTGATGGACAGGGTGGCCTGGCGTGCTGTGATTCATGGGCTCGCAAAGAGTCGGACACGACTAAGTGACTGAACTGAACTGAACTGAACCCTGCTCAAGTGGTTGACCCAAGTATTTTGAATTCCATTGACATCAATGAATTAAAATTATATCCAAATTTCTATATGGAAACTTTTTCCAAATGGTGAATTGACCTATGAACCACAGTGAAGGTATAGTTGATATAATTTAGTGGCAGAGCCAATTTCAGACAAGCCTAATCAATTTCTTCCAATATAATCATAAAATGAACAAAAAATTGTTATAAAGGGCCATGTGATAAAACTGGAATACAGATCTTATTTACTTTGATCAATCCCAGTGTAACTACTTTTTGAATATTTGTTGTCATTATTATGGGTTCTCAACATAAAATCTAAAACACATGTTCACTTAAGTAATATTTAAAAATAAACTAACTAGAGTATTTATAATAAGGATTTTACTAAAGGGAAAAATTCCTGCAGAAAATTTTGGCTGTTATTAAATTATTGTCTATTCCTAAATACCTATACTCAATATATTCTAATTCCTAGCCCTATAGCTAGATCGAAAACAATCTTTGTTCTGTAAGCTTGACGTCCAGGAAGATTTACCTGTTGCTAATTCAGAAAGGTCTGTCCTTGAGTTGAACCATTTGCCTGAACAACATTCACCACCATTCATCTTTTATTCTTTCCTCAGGAATTAACTAGTTGACTTCCCTGGTGGCTCAGAGGTTAAAGCGTCTGCCTCCAATGCAGGAGACCTGGGTTCGATCCCTGGGTCAGGAAGATCCCTTGGAGAAGGAAATGGCAACCCACTCCAGTATTCTTGTTTGGAGAATCCCATGGACTGAGGAGCTTGGTGGGCTGCAGTCCACGGAGTCACAAAGAGTCGGACACGACTGAGTGACTTTACTTACTTACTTAAAGCTAGTGGAGGTGATGGAATTCCAGTTGAGCTATTTCAAATTCTGAAAGATGATACTGTGAAAGTGTGGCACTCAATACGCAAGCACATTTGGAAAACTCAGCAGTGGCCACAGGACTGGAAAAGCTCAGTTTTCATTCCAATCCCAAAGAAAGGCAATGCCAAAAAATGCTGAAACTACTGCACAATTGCACTCATCTCACATGCTAGAAAAGTAATGCTTAAAATTCTCCAAGCAAGGCTTCAGCAATACGTGAAGCGTGAACTTCCAGATGTTCAAGCTGGTTTTCGAAAAGATAGAGGAACGAGAGATCAAATTGCCAACATCCACTGGATCATCGAAAAAGCAAGAGAGTTCCAGAAAAAACATCTATTTCTGCTTTATTGACTATGCCAAAGCCTTTGACGGTGTCGATCACAATAAACTGTGAAAAATTCTTCAAGAGATGGGAATACCAGACCACCTGACCTGCCTTTTGAGAAATCTGTATGCAGGCCAGGAAGCAACAGTTAGAACTGGACATGGAACAACAGACTGGTTCCAAATAGGAAAAGGAGTATGTCAAGGCTGTATATTGTCAACTGGATGGCATCACGGACTCAATGGATGTGAGTCTGAGTGAACTCCGGGAGATGATGATGGACAGGGAGACCTGGCATGCTGCAACTGATAGGGTCGCAAAGAGTCAGACACGACTGAGCCATTGAACTGTACTGAACTTAACTTTTTTTTCTGAAAGCAAAAAAAAAAAAACAAACTTGAAACTTGAATTATTTTAGTTCAAATGTTGATCCAAAAAATACAGTTGCTAGTGTTTACTATCGTTATTAGTGCTAGTTCTCTGTGCTGATAGATTTTAGCAGATAGGTACATAACAGACACATAAACATATAAAACCTCAGTGAGCTACACCAACATATTCTTATGGAAATACAAAATCACCTAATAGTGTTACAATATGAAGGTAACATTAAGTATCACTTCCATTAAAGGCTTAAAAACCCGAATAAAGTAGATAGTAAACTGTTACTTCAAATTTGAAAAGAACCTGCTTTTAAATGAGAAAATAAATGTTAACGAGGTTGAGATACTGACTCTTAAGTATTTAAATGCCAGAAGATAAAATAAAAACATAAAAATAAGCCTGTGTAGGAAAACAAATCACAGCTTTCTACAAGGCAAATAGCCCAGCTGATAAATCATTTTTGTTCTGTCTGCCCTGTGTGAAGAGGCCGAAGAGATGACACATCTCTTAAATAAATCTGGAAGCTTTTCTCATTTAAACTATCTTTGCTGCTATATTTATTCCAGAAGCTAAAATAGTTCCATGGCCTTTCAAAAAAACATTTTTCCTCCTAACAATCAATTTGAGTTTCGTTTTAAATCTAACAGTTTAATTTGATTTCTTCTTTAAGCATAAGATTTGGCACAGTTTTAAGCCAGGCTGTATAATTTTGAAATGTCTTAAAAAACTGCATTTTACCTCAGTTCCATGTTATTTAAAGGATACATTATCAAAAACTTATATTTTCCTCCACACATTGTAGCCACGCATTACTTTAGAAAATGCAAACATATTTCAAATAGATGATTGAAATGATGGTAAAAATAAAATTAAGCAGAATGGTATATGCTATGGACAATATGAAGACTGAGCTCATTTTAGAAAAGATATCTACTTTAAGACCTTTATGGTTTAATTTGAAAAGATCTCTACTCTTTAAAAAAAGCTTCCCATGAGAGATGCCTGGTTGACTTGAATTTATCAGGCATCAACTTAAATAAGATTTGTTCTAGAATGAAGTTGGTGTAGACCATTTCACACTAGAGCACACATAACCTCTCCTTGTCTCCCTAGATAGGCCTCTAAACTCTAAAACACTACTGAACAAACCATTTTCTTATCTGGCATGCCACAGACTTTTACCATCAATTTAATTTGGTTCTCACATTTTTATTGTCATAGAAGTACTGCCAAACTGCTGCTTCTTTCTTACTTTTAATTTTAATCATAAATGAGTGTCAGAGATGGTTTTGGCCATAGATAATATGTGAACGCTTCTTAGAATGAGTAATTTCCTTTGACACTACAATTTAATTCCCTTCTTATTCAGCCAGGACCATGGAAAGTCCAATCAGATGACCCTGCTACCCTGGTAGAGAGAAAAAAATTACTTCTGTACCAGAAGCATTGATGTGGACTCATGACCCCGGGCAAGCACAAGTTGGGTAAAGGATTCAAAAAGGCAGAAACTTAGATATTAGTGATAAGGTTAATGCATCCTTCCATTAGTAATTATAATACATTGAAAAAGCATGAAAAAGGCAGAATAAAATACCAAGCTTCTTATATTAGATCTATACTTTGAAATAAGAGTTAATAATATTTGTGAAAATGACTTCAAATTACTTTTTATTATGACATGACATAATACTAACACATAACTTCTTAATAAGTAGCATCTTCTTATAAATATAGTATTATTAAAAATATTTTCTTCAGGTTTCTCATTTATTCATTTGCTAAATGATTTTTTGAGTAATTTATTGTCATACACTCTTACCAGCACTGGGATACTGAAATGAATATGCTGTAGCTCTTTCTGATAGTCTGCTGGGGGGGGAAAGATAAAGGTAAGTGTAACTGTAACATGATGCAAATCATGTCTTGCTTTCATAGAGACACAGATAAAACAGTACAGAGGAAAGAATACATGAACCCAAAGTTGAATCAGAAGAATTACTTGGACTTTGCAAATCAGAGAAAGGAAAGAAAGGCATTTCAGACAAAAAGATCAGTGTCTACAAAGATAAGGAGAAAGCAAATTTCAGGAGATATCAGTGCTGGTCCTTTGTACTATGAAACAGAGAATATACAGGTAGGAGCTAAAGCCATAGCAGTGGATCTCACCTGGAGTTGGAAGACTAGAAATTGTCTGAGAAACACAATGAAATAAATACCATGGTATCTGGGAAACATCACGAAATAAGATTAGGTGAAGGACTAAAGGGTAAAAAAGGAGAGAACAAATAAGGAAAATCATAAATTAAAATTTCAAGCTATTTATTTGCTAGTCACTGCAGTAGAAACTGAGGCTCTGACTTTTAAATTTCTTGTAGTAAAGATGAGACAAAAATACAAGCATTATGATTATAATACAATAGTATATGGATATGGTGCTTAAGAGCAAGGTATTTGGAATCAGATTGACTGAGTTTGAATCTTGGCTTTCTCAGTTCCCACTAATTAATTCATTTCGGTCTTGAAGTCCTTAATTATTGCTATTAGAAATGTTTGCTGCTTGGTCAACTGTGCCTGAAGCCAGTCAACATCTTCCCTGTTCTTGGCAGAGCCAAATCTGCAGAGGATGAGCTCAGACTTGGAGGGGCAGTTGGGTCTTCTGCTGACTTATGCTGCAGTATTCTTTCTGTGAAATAGAAGGACTTATCTATAGGGTTTCTGCAAAGATGGAACAAAATAATCCATCAAAAGGCATTAATGCTTGGCATATATTAATGATCAATAAACACTAGTTATTATATGCACATACATATAAACTATAGAAATTGGGAACGCTGAAGAGAGTGCATCCAAATTAGACTAAAGATCCAAGGAGGGGGCTTCCTTGGTGACTCTGTGGTAAAGAAACCTCCTGCTAATACGGGAGACACAGGTTCAGTCTCTGATATGGGAAGACCCCATATGCTGTGGAGCAACTGCGCCTATGAACCACAACTATTGAGTTTATGGTCTAACACCTGACAGCTGCATCTACTGAGCCCACATGCCCGAACTACTAAAGCCTGCACACCCTCTGTGCATGTGGTCCACAACAAAAGAAGCCACTGCAATGAGAAGCACATTCGCAGCAGCTAGAGAGTAGCCACTGCTTGCCACAACTAGAGAAAATTCCACATAGCAATGAAGACTCAGCACAGCCGTACATACATAAATAAATAAAATTATATGTAAAAAAAAAGATTCAAGGAACTGAGTTTTATAGGATGAGTAGGAATTAGTGCCACAAAAAACATGGGGAAAAAACATTCCATGCATTAGAATAGTATAATGAGATGGGAGAATAAGAAAAGAGTAAAACTCTCAAAACAAAGGAAAGTAGAGGGCATTTTAATACCCAGAGGTCAAAAAACAGAGTTGTACCGTATATATATACTTGTTGGGCACTGGAGTCAGACTGTTAGGGTTCAGTTTTTTGTTCTGCCTTTTAGAGATGATTTTAATTTAGTCAAGTGACATAATCCCTCTGTGCCTCAATTTTTTCATTTGTATAAGAGAGATACCATTATTTGCAATAGGTAGAATGAAGAATTACATAGGACGTTATCTGGCATAGTAAACGCTATGAAATTGCTAACTATTTTTATTAAATTTCCAGGTTTCTGGTAGAGTTAGCCTAAAGTAACATCTGCAGTTGTGAAGGAGCTTCTTGGATCCCTGAACATTCTTTGCCCTTTTTTAGTTATTTAATTTTTAATCACTGTGAACTCGTTAGCCTTGATCCTTTATTATCAGTTAATACACTAGTGCCTGGTCCAGACTAGACACCAGGAAAATATTATGCTAAGAGGAATGTTAATTGTAGTAACTCAAAATCACTTCCAGAGTAGACAATTTCTGAAATAATCATATCAATAAATGTGGACATTATTTTTTCTATTTAAAGAAGTTTATTGGAAGCAAGAACTGAAATTTGAAATTAGCATTTCACACACCTAAGAACTCTGGCCCTATTTGGATATCCATTTATAAATTATGTGACTGAAAACTTTAGCAGACTCACACAATTCATAATACACATAATGGAATCTCAGAGGACAGACTGACCTTGATACAGTTCAATGTGCTGTGATGTGGTTCATGGGGTCGCATAGAGTCGGACACGACTGAGTAACTGAACTGAACTGAACTGAACTGTATGTCTTAAGAATCACTTTGACCAAAAGAAATCTCTAGAATAGAAAATATATGGTAACTCTTGCTAGCAACTTTTATTTGTCTGTTTTCTACCATATCCTGTAGACTAACAGAGATCTTAAAAAAAAAAAAAAAANGAAGTTTATTGGAAGCAAGAACTGAAATTTGAAATTAGCATTTCACACACCTAAGAACTCTGGCCCTATTTGGATATCCATTTATAAATTATGTGACTGAAAACTTTAGCAGACTCACACAATTCATAATACACATAATGGAATCTCAGAGGACAGACTGACCTTGATACAGTTCAATGTGCTGTGATGTGGTTCATGGGGTCGCATAGAGTCGGACACGACTGAGTAACTGAACTGAACTGAACTGAACTGTATGTCTTAAGAATCACTTTGACCAAAAGAAATCTCTAGAATAGAAAATATATGGTAACTCTTGCTAGCAACTTTTATTTGTCTGTTTTCTACCATATCCTGTAGACTAACAGAGATCTTAAAAAAAAAAAAAAAAGTAGATCTGGACAGTGGAATAACTTGGTGATGAATGAAGATTAGCAGCTATAGAAACCCAAGGATAACTTAGTCTCCTCCAGTTTACAGTAAGTGGTATTCTGTGAGAGATACCAGAGTGCTAGAATGACACATGCGATGTCTATGAACTCTTTCCAGGGGAGGAAAAGTTGTCTTTAGAAAGGCAAAAGCATATGTAAATGCTTAAGAAAACATATCTTATTGTTATCATTGTATTCATCAGACTTTGGATTCAAATCAACTTGGTTTCATGTTTTGGCTCTTCCATATTACTACCTTGGGCAAATGATTTAATCTCTTCATTTCTAAAATGATGAATTTGTGATGGTTAGTCTCAGGTGAGGAAGGTTCATCAGGGGTAACAGAATGCACCGTGAGCCAAGGAATATGCTAAGCCCTTGACATACCTCACTTCATTTAATCATCACCATAGACGTCTTTCTTTTCCTTTTTCCTTAAACACTTTCCCCTGCCCCTCAGCTTCCACTGTCTTCCACACATCTATCCTGTGAGAATTCTTACTGTCTGACTGGCAACCAATCCCTCTAAGGTACTGACTGATAATCAATGTGTGATAATGACTTCAGGCAGAGGTGAGTAACCATTTTTTACAAGTGCCAATTCTGGGAAAATAAATGTGTTAATAGGCCATATTNTGGGGGGGGAAAGATAAAGGTAAGTGTAACTGTAACATGATGCAAATCATGTCTTGCTTTCATAGAGACACAGATAAAACAGTACAGAGGAAAGAATACATGAACCCAAAGTTGAATCAGAAGAATTACTTGGACTTTGCAAATCAGAGAAAGGAAAGAAAGGCATTTCAGACAAAAAGATCAGTGTCTACAAAGATAAGGAGAAAGCAAATTTCAGGAGATATCAGTGCTGGTCCTTTGTACTATGAAACAGAGAATATACAGGTAGGAGCTAAAGCCATAGCAGTGGATCTCACCTGGAGTTGGAAGACTAGAAATTGTCTGAGAAACACAATGAAATAAATACCATGGTATCTGGGAAACATCACGAAATAAGATTAGGTGAAGGACTAAAGGGTAAAAAAGGAGAGAACAAATAAGGAAAATCATAAATTAAAATTTCAAGCTATTTATTTGCTAGTCACTGCAGTAGAAACTGAGGCTCTGACTTTTAAATTTCTTGTAGTAAAGATGAGACAAAAATACAAGCATTATGATTATAATACAATAGTATATGGATATGGTGCTTAAGAGCAAGGTATTTGGAATCAGATTGACTGAGTTTGAATCTTGGCTTTCTCAGTTCCCACTAATTAATTCATTTCGGTCTTGAAGTCCTTAATTATTGCTATTAGAAATGTTTGCTGCTTGGTCAACTGTGCCTGAAGCCAGTCAACATCTTCCCTGTTCTTGGCAGAGCCAAATCTGCAGAGGATGAGCTCAGACTTGGAGGGGCAGTTGGGTCTTCTGCTGACTTATGCTGCAGTATTCTTTCTGTGAAATAGAAGGACTTATCTATAGGGTTTCTGCAAAGATGGAACAAAATAATCCATCAAAAGGCATTAATGCTTGGCATATATTAATGATCAATAAACACTAGTTATTATATGCACATACATATAAACTATAGAAATTGGGAACGCTGAAGAGAGTGCATCCAAATTAGACTAAAGATTCAAGGAGGGGGCTTCCTTGGTGACTCTGTGGTAAAGAAACCTCCTGCTAATACGGGAGACACAGGTTCAGTCTCTGATATGGGAAGACCCCATATGCTGTGGAGCAACTGCGCCTATGAACCACAACTATTGAGTTTATGGTCTAACACCTGACAGCTGCATCTACTGAGCCCACATGCCCGAACTACTAAAGCCTGCACACCCTCTGTGCATGTGGTCCACAACAAAAGAAGCCACTGCAATGAGAAGCACATTCGCAGCAGCTAGAGAGTAGCCACTGCTTGCCACAACTAGAGAAAATTCCACATAGCAATGAAGACTCAGCACAGCCGTACATACATAAATAAATAAAATTATATGTAAAAAAAAAGATTCAAGGAACTGAGTTTTATAGGATGAGTAGGAATTAGTGCCACAAAAAACATGGGGAAAAAACATTCCATGCATTAGAATAGTATAATGAGATGGGAGAATAAGAAAAGAGTAAAACTCTCAAAACAAAGGAAAGTAGAGGGCATTTTAATACCCAGAGGTCAAAAAACAGAGTTGTACCGTATATATATACTTGTTGGGCACTGGAGTCAGACTGTTAGGGTTCAGTTTTTTGTTCTGCCTTTTAGAGATGATTTTAATTTAGTCAAGTGACATAATCCCTCTGTGCCTCAATTTTTTCATTTGTATAAGAGAGATACCATTATTTGCAATAGGTAGAATGAAGAATTACATAGGACGTTATCTGGCATAGTAAACGCTATGAAATTGCTAACTATTTTTATTAAATTTCCAGGTTTCTGGTAGAGTTAGCCTAAAGTAACATCTGCAGTTGTGAAGGAGCTTCTTGGATCCCTGAACATTCTTTGCCCTTTTTTAGTTATTTAATTTTTAATCACTGTGAACTCGTTAGCCTTGATCCTTTATTATCAGTTAATACACTAGTGCCTGGTCCAGACTAGACACCAGGAAAATATTATGCTAAGAGGAATGTTAATTGTAGTAACTCAAAATCACTTCCAGAGTAGACAATTTCTGATATAATCATATCAATAAATGTGGACATTATTTTTTCTATTTAAAGAAGTTTATTGGAAGCAAGAACTGAAATTTGAAATTAGCATTTCACACACCTAAGAACTCTGGCCCTATTTGGATATCCATTTATAAATTATGTGACTGAAAACTTTAGCAGACTCACACAATTCATAATACACATAATGGAATCTCAGAGGACAGACTGACCTTGATACAGTTCAATGTGCTGTGATGTGGTTCATGGGGTCGCATAGAGTCGGACACGACTGAGTAACTGAACTGAACTGAACTGAACTGTATGTCTTAAGAATCACTTTGACCAAAAGAAATCTCTAGAATAGAAAATATATGGTAACTCTTGCTAGCAACTTTTATTTGTCTGTTTTCTACCATATCCTGTAGACTAACAGAGATCTTAAAAAAAAAAAAAAAAGTAGATCTGGACAGTGGAATAACTTGGTGATGAATGAAGATTAGCAGCTATAGAAACCCAAGGATAACTTAGTCTCCTCCAGTTTACAGTAAGTGGTATTCTGTGAGAGATACCAGAGTGCTAGAATGACACATGCGATGTCTATGAACTCTTTCCAGGGGAGGAAAAGTTGTCTTTAGAAAGGCAAAAGCATATGTAAATGCTTAAGAAAACATATCTTATTGTTATCATTGTATTCATCAGACTTTGGATTCAAATCAACTTGGTTTCATGTTTTGGCTCTTCCATATTACTACCTTGGGCAAATGATTTAATCTCTTCATTTCTAAAATGATGAATTTGTGATGGTTAGTCTCAGGTGAGGAAGGTTCATCAGGGGTAACAGAATGCACCGTGAGCCAAGGAATATGCTAAGCCCTTGACATACCTCACTTCATTTAATCATCACCATAGACGTCTTTCTTTTCCTTTTTCCTTAAACACTTTCCCCTGCCCCTCAGCTTCCACTGTCTTCCACACATCTATCCTGTGAGAATTCTTACTGTCTGACTGGCAACCAATCCCTCTAAGGTACTGACTGATAATCAATGTGTGATAATGACTTCAGGCAGAGGTGAGTAACCATTTTTTACAAGTGCCAATTCTGGGAAAATAAATGTGTTAATAGGCCATATTTTAAAAAAAAAATACTGTAAAAAATCACCTGAAATCCTAACATCAATTGACAGCCCCATTTAAATATTAACAAACTACTTTTGTATTTTGTATTTGTTTTATTTATTAAGGCCTTTGGAGAACAAATATACTTATGTAATTTAGTTATTTGACCAGAAGATCACAATTTAAAATTGGTATTTCTTTGATGCAACTGAAATAGTATTTGTGTTATATTTGGGAAAGTTGCAACATGGAAATGATTTTCTAACCTTTCATCCTAAAATTAGAAAAGTATTTAAAAAGAATAAAACTTATATGGCAGAAAGACAGGCTGGTTGGTCATAACAATAGTTAATAATATCTATTTTGAGAATTTACTTTATGTTCAAAATTGTAATAAGTAGTTTATGTCCATTATCTAATTAACATCTATGAGACTGCTAAGATCTTATTGTTTGTAGAGATGAGGAAACCAAGACACAGGGAGGGTGAACAGGCTCGTGCTGACAAGTGGTGGGGCCAGATCTGGACCCAGAATGGCTGGCTTCAAAGCCTGTGCTATTAAGCATATGTTGTTCTGTGAATATTGGGGAAGATATCATACCTGCTGCTCCTTCAATCTTATCATGAAAATTGGATCTGAAGACTGGAATAATAAGCAAACTCATTTCTAGGCCAAATTGGATGGGGGTTACTAATAATATATCAAGTATCTTTCTAGTGACCGGAATCCAGTGTAAAGAATTTATTTTTCATGTTTTTGTGCATAAGTAGGGATAGTGAAATCATGCTGTAGTTTGATTGTCATATAAATTTTACTTTACTTCAGTACGAGGTATCTTAGACTGAAAAAGAAACAGTTTAAGGTAACTGCTACTACTATCCAAACTGTGATGCCATTTCTACATCATCACACTAAGAATGACAATAATATATTAATATAATTGTTGGCTTTACTTTATGAGAGGTGTTGAGTTAGGATCTTTACATTCACTTTTTCATTCAACACTCACCAGACTTGTAAGGAATAGTTATTCTTGCTTGCATTCTTTTGAACAGAACTGAAGTTCAGAGAAGTTTAGTGATTTGCACAAGAATCTCACATGTAGCAAGATACTGAGCAGAAATTTGAAGCCACATATGCTCAAATATAAGGCCTTCCCTGGTGGCTCAGAGGTTAAAGCGTCTGCTTGTAATGCAGGAGACCCGGGTTCGATCCCTGGGTCGGGAAGATCCCCTGGAGAAGGAAATGGCAACCCACTCCAGTTCTTGCCTGGAGAATCCCATGGGCAGAGGAGCTGGATGGGCAACAGTCTATGGGGTTGCAAAGAGTCGGACACGACTGAGCAACTTCCTACTTCCTACTATGCTCAAATATGGCTTTGGCCACTTTGTCAGACGAATTTCTCCTCTTTTCTCTCCTTTACTCCTCTGTTGAACAGGTCTGACCTTGCCCAATTATCTGATCTCATCTGGATCACATGCCCTCCCTGGATCAGTGAGCCCCAGTGATGTGGACAATCTGCTTTCTAAGAGTTTTTTTTTTTGTGTGTGTGTGTGCGTGTGCTGCTGCTGTTCCTCTGCATAGTATGTTCTTACCTGAGATCACCCTGTGTCTGTTTGTCTTTGTCACTGAGACTTTAGCTTAAAGTTACCTCCACATAGAGAACCTCCTGGTCACCTGAGGTAGCCCCTACCTGGTCACTATCTATCATACTACCCTTTAGAAACTGTCTTCCAAGCACTTACTATCCAATATTAACAGGCTCATTCGTTTCCTTGTTTATTGAATGTCTTCCCTAACTTGAATGTGTATAAGAGCAAAGTGTCATTCACTGTCCTGTAATAATGTCACAGTAGATATTTACTACATGAATAAAGGAATGATAGGTAAATGAACACTGGAAAGCCATATCTTTTCCAAGTCTACCTTCTTGCATTCCTGACCTCATGACTAGCCAATTTACCTTACATCACAGTGATCCTTGCAAAGTTGTGGTTAAGAAAGAAGTTAAGGCCAGTAATTAGGCTGCCTTGGTCTATGACTTGCAAGGCAACAAGTTAAGTAAAGACTTTATTCGCTGGCTACACATATATTACATGTCTACATTGGGTAAGGTGCTATGGAGGGTGGTCTTACTCTGGCCCTATTTGGATATCCATTTATAAATTATGTGACTGAAAACTTTAGCAGACTCACACAATTCATAATACACATAATGGAATCTCAGAGGACAGACTGACCTTGATACAGTTCAATGTGCTGTGATGTGGTTCATGGGGTCGCATAGAGTCGGACACGACTGAGTAACTGAACTGAACTGAACTGAACTGTATGTCTTAAGAATCACTTTGACCAAAAGAAATCTCTAGAATAGAAAATATATGGTAACTCTTGCTAGCAACTTTTATTTGTCTGTTTTCTACCATATCCTGTAGACTAACAGAGATCTTAAAAAAAAAAAAAAAAGTAGATCTGGACAGTGGAATAACTTGGTGATGAATGAAGATTAGCAGCTATAGAAACCCAAGGATAACTTAGTCTCCTCCAGTTTACAGTAAGTGGTATTCTGTGAGAGATACCAGAGTGCTAGAATGACACATGCGATGTCTATGAACTCTTTCCAGGGGAGGAAAAGTTGTCTTTAGAAAGGCAAAAGCATATGTAAATGCTTAAGAAAACATATCTTATTGTTATCATTGTATTCATCAGACTTTGGATTCAAATCAACTTGGTTTCATGTTTTGGCTCTTCCATATTACTACCTTGGGCAAATGATTTAATCTCTTCATTTCTAAAATGATGAATTTGTGATGGTTAGTCTCAGGTGAGGAAGGTTCATCAGGGGTAACAGAATGCACCGTGAGCCAAGGAATATGCTAAGCCCTTGACATACCTCACTTCATTTAATCATCACCATAGACGTCTTTCTTTTCCTTTTTCCTTAAACACTTTCCCCTGCCCCTCAGCTTCCACTGTCTTCCACACATCTATCCTGTGAGAATTCTTACTGTCTGACTGGCAACCAATCCCTCTAAGGTACTGACTGATAATCAATGTGTGATAATGACTTCAGGCAGAGGTGAGTAACCATTTTTTACAAGTGCCAATTCTGGGAAAATAAATGTGTTAATAGGCCATATTTTAAAAAAAAAATACTGTAAAAAATCACCTGAAATCCTAACATCAATTGACAGCCCCATTTAAATATTAACAAACTACTTTTGTATTTTGTATTTGTTTTATTTATTAAGGCCTTTGGAGAACAAATATACTTATGTAATTTAGTTATTTGACCAGAAGATCACAATTTAAAATTGGTATTTCTTTGATGCAACTGAAATAGTATTTGTGTTATATTTGGGAAAGTTGCAACATGGAAATGATTTTCTAACCTTTCATCCTAAAATTAGAAAAGTATTTAAAAAGAATAAAACTTATATGGCAGAAAGACAGGCTGGTTGGTCATAACAATAGTTAATAATATCTATTTTGAGAATTTACTTTATGTTCAAAATTGTAATAAGTAGTTTATGTCCATTATCTAATTAACATCTATGAGACTGCTAAGATCTTATTGTTTGTAGAGATGAGGAAACCAAGACACAGGGAGGGTGAACAGGCTCGTGCTGACAAGTGGTGGGGCCAGATCTGGACCCAGAATGGCTGGCTTCAAAGCCTGTGCTATTAAGCATATGTTGTTCTGTGAATATTGGGGAAGATATCATACCTGCTGCTCCTTCAATCTTATCATGAAAATTGGATCTGAAGACTGGAATAATAAGCAAACTCATTTCTAGGCCAAATTGGATGGGGGTTACTAATAATATATCAAGTATCTTTCTAGTGACCGGAATCCAGTGTAAAGAATTTATTTTTCATGTTTTTGTGCATAAGTAGGGATAGTGAAATCATGCTGTAGTTTGATTGTCATATAAATTTTACTTTACTTCAGTACGAGGTATCTTAGACTGAAAAAGAAACAGTTTAAGGTAACTGCTACTACTATCCAAACTGTGATGCCATTTCTACATCATCACACTAAGAATGACAATAATATATTAATATAATTGTTGGCTTTACTTTATGAGAGGTGTTGAGTTAGGATCTTTACATTCACTTTTTCATTCAACACTCACCAGACTTGTAAGGAATAGTTATTCTTGCTTGCATTCTTTTGAACAGAACTGAAGTTCAGAGAAGTTTAGTGATTTGCACAAGAATCTCACATGTAGCAAGATACTGAGCAGAAATTTGAAGCCACATATGCTCAAATATAAGGCCTTCCCTGGTGGCTCAGAGGTTAAAGCGTCTGCTTGTAATGCAGGAGACCCGGGTTCGATCCCTGGGTCGGGAAGATCCCCTGGAGAAGGAAATGGCAACCCACTCCAGTTCTTGCCTGGAGAATCCCATGGGCAGAGGAGCTGGATGGGCAACAGTCTATGGGGTTGCAAAGAGTCGGACACGACTGAGCAACTTCTACTTCCTACTATGCTCAAATATGGCTTTGGCCACTTTGTCAGACGAATTTCTCCTCTTTTCTCTCCTTTACTCCTCTGTTGAACAGGTCTGACCTTGCCCAATTATCTGATCTCATCTGGATCACATGCCCTCCCTGGATCAGTGAGCCCCAGTGATGTGGACAATCTGCTTTCTAAGAGTTTTTTTTTTTGTGTGTGTGTGTGTGTGTGCTGCTGCTGTTCCTCTGCATAGTATGTTCTTACCTGAGATCACCCTGTGTCTGTTTGTCTTTGTCACTGAGACTTTAGCTTAAAGTTACCTCCACATAGAGAACCTCCTGGTCACCTGAGGTAGCCCCTACCTGGTCACTATCTATCATACTACCCTTTAGAAACTGTCTTCCAAGCACTTACTATCCAATATTAACAGGCTCATTCGTTTCCTTGTTTATTGAATGTCTTCCCTAACTTGAATGTGTATAAGAGCAAAGTGTCATTCACTGTCCTGTAATAATGTCACAGTAGATATTTACTACATGAATAAAGGAATGATAGGTAAATGAACACTGGAAAGCCATATCTTTTCCAAGTCTACCTTCTTGCATTCCTGACCTCATGACTAGCCAATTTACCTTACATCACAGTGATCCTTGCAAAGTTGTGGTTAAGAAAGAAGTTAAGGCCAGTAATTAGGCTGCCTTGGTCTATGACTTGCAAGGCAACAAGTTAAGTAAAGACTTTATTCGCTGGCTACACATATATTACATGTCTACATTGGGTAAGGTGCTATGGAGGGTGGTCTTAAAGGCATGAAAATGGCCTAATAATTTTTTTTGGCACCACATATATGCCAAACCTACAGTATATTTTCATCTGCTTAAAGGAAAATGTTCTATCTCACTTGTTCCCTGTGTGCTGCTCCAGGAAGTATCAAATAAGTCAGAGATAATGATTTTATTGAAATTGGGAGGAAGGGTGCCACAGTGGGTGGGTACAGTAGCAAGCGGAGTAATGTTAAAGAGCATGAATTATGGAGTCATTGCAGCATGAGGTTAAAGCCCAGAGATGCTACAGAAGATCCTGCAAGGAAGGTCCTCCTGGGAATGGCAGTTCACAAGTGGGCAGTGTGAGGCTTAGTGAAATCAACTAACTTGCTCAGTTGCACAGATGATAAATGCAAGAGCTCAAACAAGGACACAGGCTGATTCTAAATCTGTATTTAATAATTCTGCTCTAATTTTGTAATGCTCAAATATACCTTTGAAAAATTCTTATCTGAGCTTAAATTACGCAAATGGGGCTCTGGGAAACAAAGTAGACAGGAAAAATACCTGATAGGTTTCAGAGTCAAAATGTCCCAAAGGGACGGACTACCGCAGAACAGTATCTTGTCTATCACTTTCCATTAGGATGGAAAATGACACCTTTTGAGGAGGGGCTGTGGGAGGTGACATCTTATATCTGAAGGCTGAGACAGTGAGAAAGGTCCCCAGAGTAAAGGCAGCTAAAGAGTGGGGTCTTTTGGCCTGATGCTGGTTTAGGCTGCAAGAAGGAAGCAGACAAAAAACAAACTTCCTGGTATTTCTCCATTTTTTCAGTCTACTTTTTATAAGTAGAAGAGCAGATTCAGGACAGGAGACCTGATCAGTAAATAAAACTCTGTATTTAGGTTACCTCTCTTTGAGTTCTCTCTGTCATTAGTAAATGCCAAACAAAGCTCTAACATAGTAAATGCTTTTAAATGATATATTCCAATATCCTCCATTTACAACATCAAGTGGCAAAGACTATGAGGTCTAGAGGGATTTTGTGTCTTGCCCAAAGCTGTACAGCTGGATGATGGTAGAGTTCATTTCAGAAACTAGTTTCTTAATTCTCAGGCAACTATTCTTTCCAGTGTATGCACTCTGAAATCACATCATTGTGAAAGATTACAATCCTATAATGAGTCATATTTCTCTGAGGAAAAAAAAAATCAAAACAAAGCTAGAGACAAACATATGGCTTTAAAAATTTACAGATTAAAACAAAAACTCTTAAACTCAAATTTCACATAAAAATCCATCTCTCTACCTCTTTCAAAACCAACTTTCTTCCTTTGATGTATTACTAGGCAAAATAAGGCAAAGACAATTATGTTAGGGATATTTACTTTGATTTCATATAAAGTATTATCATTTAAATATATATACATTTAAACATATATTTTCTCAAAGAAGCCTGATATTCATCATTCAGGTAATGGAAAATAACAACCTTGTTTGGGAATACATTTCTTTCCATGAGGAGCTTTGAATTGAACATTTCTTTAACTCTTAGAATGTGGATATCACTAAATCAAATGAATAAAAATTGATTTGACAGTATAAGGTACTCAACTTGATTGGCGTATGAAAGACTATGAAGACTCTATAAAGACTGTTAGATTCCACCCCCCACCCCAGTCTCTGCAAAAAGTATTTCTTTTACTGTTTAAATATACTGATAGTAAAATGGGAGACTGTAGAATTGAGGGCAGAGATTGTTTTGTCTAACAGGAAAAAAAAAGATCAAGTTGTAAGAGCAAGTATTCTAGAACCTGGAACCCATATATTGACTTTGACTTCTGTTATCTTAGTTCTAAATATAAAAATATTCATTGTGATTTTTCACAAATGAAAGGTATGAAGTTGGACAATTGTTTTCTTCTCATTTCAGCTGGCAACGTATTACCATGACGTTTATAGAAATAAGCTGATTTCTAGAGTGGGTAGCCTTTCCCTTCTCCAGGGGATCTTTCCAAGCTGGGGATCTCGCATTGCAGGCAGATTCTTTATCAGCTGAGCCACCAGGGAAGCCTATAGCAATAAGCACTCTTGTGAACTGAAGGATTCATTTATGCTCCAAAATATCAAGTAGGACGTGGGCCCGTGGCAAGTATGTGTTGCTCTGTGCATGTGGGTGTCCTGTGAATTTAACTTGTACTAGGTAAACAGATATAATTTAACTAACATAAGTAACTTAGCTTTTTTTTGTGTGTGTATTTTTTAAAGTTAAATACCCTGATTAACTTATATTCCAATCTGATGTCCAATCAATTGATGAGTTTACCTTAGTTCAAATGTTCTCATATAATCTTCAGGGAAGTGATATTAAGTTTTTTATCATAGTGCATACTAAGCACTCACAGTTTCAATTTTTTTTTGTATTTAGTAAATGTCAATAAATCTATGGCATGTAAAAGGGCACTGCTAACATGGCAGCTATTTGATTTCTATACTTTGTCAAATATATATACCTCTTAATTCAATAATCCTTAAAGGCAATGCACATTGTGGCTTCCCATTCATGATACCTGACCTTTCCTTAATGTCAGACATCATTTTCCTCTGGCAAGGGAATAAAGTATATTATTTATATAAAGCTAATAATTATTTTGGGGAAAAATATAACATGAAGGGTGAAAAAGACGAGCACTTATTCATTTTGCTATCATGCCTGTGAGTTGATATATTACAGTCCATATTTCTTCTGTATGGATATCATGGTCCAGAATATTTTTTTAAAGTGTCAAAATTTACCTAATCATTATTTCAGAGCCTAACTAGATAGCATGAATTAATTCCAGAACCATCCATTTTACTTGCAAATGTGAATTATCTCTTTAAGGTCTATTGTCTTTATCATTCCTGTATATTTTTATTATTCAAGGCAGTTCCAAATTATTTGCTGTTTTTTTAAGAAATTATATAAAGTATGAATATATAGAAAGTAAAGAGATCTAAATGCCAAAAATCCTCCCTTTTTCAAACGATGCTTTGGTTTGATTCAGATGTAAAGGAAAATACACATTATAATCACATATTCATTGAGAGCATACAAGTTACCAGGCATTGTGCCAGGTGCTATGGTACTTGAAAAAAAAGTTTAAGACATGGTTCCAGCACTCATGAAATTTATGAGTCTGTAATGTGTATACTCATCAGCCAAATTAATCTATTGTTACACTTTAAAATGTTAGTATCAACAATTAGTAATATGTGTTCTGAGTTCCTCAAAAACATCATCTGAGTAACTTTACATGTTTTCTTGAATGCACATTGCAGGTACCAATAATGCAGACACTGAGCACTATTTTGCACTTCTACAAGGTGCAGATGTCACCCTCCAAAAGTGTGAAAGAGCTCTTTTCAGGACATCATTAGAATACATTTGTTGTTGACTGATACATCTGTGGGGAGCCGGTAGTGATGATGATCAGGTACGCCAAGTGTTAACAGCATTTTTGTGTTTAGATGATAATAGCATGGTAAAATAGGAAAGATTCATTAATTTGACTAAATTTTAAAGATATCCCAGTTTGAAATAATAGTTTCTGACTAAAGGATATCTAAATTCTCTAGATAACTGACTCCTGAAATGTACTTTAACTCTGATCAAGGAAAATACCTTAAATATTTTTGTATTGAAATTAGATAAATTAGGGTTAAAGTCTCTGTTCCCCTGAAGTAGAATATTTTCCAAGGAAAAGTGCATACTTGTTAAAATAAAAATGTATGACCTCTCTTTTTTTCCTTACTGATCTATAGATGTCATGAACCAGGCAGTGTATCACATGCGTTTTATTCAGTGACATGTGACAGTTTATGAAATCTGTTTGAATTAATCCCTCTGGGGTTAGTATTTGAGATTATCTTCTGACCCTATTTTTCTGTAAAACATCATCATATTCCAGATATCTTTGGTCATCCTCATCATGATGATGAGATGCTAAACATGGTCAGAAAAATTCATATCTTAATACTCTTTAATCTTGTGATTTTCTAGTTTATTAGCTTATGGCAAATGCCAGCTAGGAACTAAAAAGCTTCTTGGATGAGGAAAAACAGTCATCTATTTAAGAGCAATTTAATCTAATGACAATTTTCTATTTTACTTCAACTAAAATGAAAAACTGATCATCAGAAACATGAAAAGTAAGAGAATTTTCACTAGCACAGGTGTCAGATAACAATTAACCTGTAAAGATCACCATTTCTAGAGCAATATAATAATGTGCTGGTAACTACAATGTCTCAGGCGAAAGAGAATAGGAACATTTTATAGTGTGAAACTAACAATTTTTCTCTTTGATTCTCTTAAGCTTGGAAAATAACAGTTGCTTAAACCACAAACACCTATCACCTCAAAGTTTCCAAGTGAAAAATAAATTGGCACCTAAAAAACAGTAGGTGGTTTGGATAGGTTTCATTAAATCAAATTATTTCAAAGTTGCAGCTTATATTTAGAACTTTCACTTCTAAAATATGATGGTGCTCAAGCAGGCATATGAGGCTAAACAATCTCTACTAACAGAATCTCCACCTACATTTGGAGAAGTATTTTGCATTAAATTTGAGGTTAGAGGTCCTCCGAATAAAGCACCTTGGAAGCATATTTAAGGAGCAAATTCAAAGACTGTATAACAGAGACTATTAACTGCCTATCTAATATACAGTCTCCTCCTCTTCCTAAGTAACATGATCCCTACATTAGTGATATATCTGTCTACAAATGATCTATCAGCCTCTTCAAAACAGGAGATACAAATATGTATCTTTTGGTGTGTGGTGGTGGCGGCTGTGGAGGTGTTCTGGGAAGAAAACAATACGATGATTCTACAAGCCCTTTTCTTTCCTTCTCTAGTACTTAGAAAAAGAATGCATTTGTGCTATCTTGAAAACATAAGGTAAACTTAAAAAAGAGATGCCGACATTCAGGTGGCAGAGCAAAAAGACAGCAGGATCCCCATGGATGACTGACTATGCTGCTGCCATTCTACTCCAGGGCAGACTACTTGTAGACTTTTTTTTGCATGAAAAAAGATATTAACTAGTTTAAGTCATTGCTAACTGAGTTTTACACTGCTGCTGCTGGTTTTACACTATAAGCAACCAAATCCTATCCTAATATAGATTCTCTATAGATCATGTAAAATATTCTTTACTAACAAATACCAAAGAAAATTTAAGCTCTGTTTAAATAGTGCAGGTAAGGGGAAGAAATAATTAAGTACATCTGAGCTTTTGCAATGGCACTCCACTCCAGTACTCTTGCCTGGAAAATCCCATGATGGAGGAGCCTGGTGGGCTGCAGTCCATGGGGTCGTTGAGGGTCGGACACCACTGAGCGACTTCACTTTCACGCATTGGAGAAGGAAATGGCAACCCACTCCAGTGTCCTTGCCTGGAGAATCCCAGGGACGGGGGAGCCTGGTGGGCTGCCATCTCTGGGGTCACACAGAGTCGGACACGACTGAAGCGACTTAGCAGCAGCAGCAGCAGTGTTTAATAGTGTGGGTGTGTGAGGGACGTTATATTGGGTGGATACAGATGTTGGATTAGAGGTGATTCTTACTCCTGGGTAGTCAGCCATGTTAAAGTATTAGAATACTGTTTCCTCAGCTTTATCCAAGTGGAAAGATATGATGCTTACCTTTACTAACTACTAAATTATATTTTTAATGTGTGTCTAACCAGCACATTTTCAATATTATGAATTCATTTTATAATAGGTTTTCCATGATAGTATAGAAACATTTTTACATAGAAATTAAAGTTTAGGAAACTATACATTATGAAGAGCAGAGGGGGAAGACACAGGATGAGATGGTGAATGGCATCACTGACTCAATGCAAATGGGTTTGAACAAACTCCAGGAGAGAATGAAGGGCAGGGGAGCCTTGCGTGCTGCAGTTCTTGGGGTCTCAAGGAGTTGGACACAACCTAGCAACTGAACAATAACAACTAAGACACTATGAGGAGGACGTAGAGACAGGAAAAAGGGAGACTTACTGATTGCTTTCAGTAAGCTTCCAATCTAGTTATGAGGATGGGCTTCCCTGGTGGCTCAGAGGTTAAAGCGTCTGCCTCTGAGACCTTTAACCTGGGTTCGATCCCTGGGTAGGGATGATCCCTGGAGAAGGAAATGACAACCCACTCCAGTTCTTGCCTGGAGAATCCCCTGGGCAGAGGAGCCTGATGGGTTGCAGTCCACGGGGTCACAAAGAGTCAGACACGACTGAGTGACTTTACTTACTGGGGATTAGAGGTTGATTTGACTTTTATGTTTACAAAGGCCCTAAATTTAAGTTTAAAACAGGTTTCATTTTCAGGGGTTAACAAAATTTGATAATTCCTTTGTGCTTTACTGATAGAATTTTTCTGGCATCAAGGAAGATCTTATCATTTGAGTTCTGACTCCCTTCTAGTGAAAGATTTCAATCTACCCTTTTTTTTGAAATTAAAATTATAGCCACCTAATGTAGTCATTGTGTGACTACATTAGAGGGTTTTCCACTCTAAATTTTACTGTGAGGATATGTTGGTGCAGAGTCTCTTCTGAAAAGGAAAAGTTTGGAAATCTGTGGTTTCCTATAAATGCTCCTTGCTCTACTTACAGTGAAAAGTAGTAGTTCTGTTCTTCTTTGGGACGTAACTTTCTCAAATCTGTGTTTGTGTGTTTTATAGAGCCTGTAGATTGTTTCCAAAAAGTGATTTTAGCAACTATGGTGCAGGGTCAGCTGGGGACTGTCAAACTGCTTCCCTGGGTTATTCAAATCTAACTCTTAGCAAGATAATAGCTCAAGAAGCAACTAATGGCCCTTGTCCGCAGTACTGAGTGCATGTATCAGGATGACCCATACATTTTAAACAGTCTTTGTATCGATTCACAACTCTTTCAAAGTTTAAAACTGGGCTAAGTTGTATACACGAGCAAAGTCATAGAACAATGATCATTTAACATACAGAGGGCATGACATTTGATTATATCTAAGCTTCTTCAAATGCCAAGAAGAATCTGGAGAAAGATATTTGATATTGACTTTTAAAAGGTCCACACAGATAAAATTAATAAATCTTATTAAAGTTTATTTTAGGGATATTGATTTTAAAGTAGAAATGCACCCACAAAGAAAGTCCTGTGATAAAGGCTAATGTGTAAATTCCTTTAAAATCCGTAGTTACTGTAATTATATGGAGCATTTTACAAGCAACCAGGGACTTCTTTGGATAGATGACTGAAATTTAATCAGTTTCTGGCACAGACTGCCTTTCTTTTCTACCTCAGATTTCCAAAGCACTATTTCTAGGGCAGACCTGTTCAGATAGTGAACCTTTATTATCACATTTGATCTGTCTTTGAGCACTTCCTAAAGAAAGGCTTCCATAGATCTCCTAGAAGATAAAGGAATAGGATGATTTTTCTCAATAGTACAGGTTCATCCTTCCGCCCCATTCCATTCTCAGCAAACTTAATTCAGCTCTACAGTCTGGATTTGATAATCACATGGAGCATTATGTATGAAATGCATAAAACATCGATGTGCTAATGCCGCCACCATAGACTATCTGATAAAAAGTAAGCATATCCCTTTGTACTCTTAGGACATAAGTGTTTGCCCTGAACCTCTTTAAAAAGCAACTTATTTCCTCTCTAAGTATTTTGGGTTTTATTTGTATTGAGTAGCCTAGGCCTGCCAGTCTGCTGAAGGGAAATCTGAGTCTGATGTAGTTTTTTAGGCAAGAAGAAACTGGAAAAATAATCACAAATGATGAATGTGAAAATTAAGCTACCTTTAGAGTTTATGTTTTACAAGAATGGAATCGATCAGTTTATCTCCCAGCTGATTTAAAGCATATCTGATTATTTCTGATGGTTCAGGATGCAATGGTCTGAAAGTCTAACTAGAATTCTTAGACTTACCTTTCTTAAAACCTGAGGATCTGAAGATATAACTGTCAGGATTGATTACTATATTTCTGCTGTGGAGAAAAATAACAGCCCTTATTCACTGCTTTCTGTTCACATCTTTGTTAATGTGTTAATATATTTCTGACCCTAGAGAAAACTAATTTTTAAAATTCTTTTGTGTTGTCATTCACTTAAACTTAGATTCTTTGAACATAGTTGAATTGCAGTGCGATATGTGAGTCCTAGAGATCAATTGATAGTTGTTAAAGATCATGAAGAATGGCCCATTAAAACAGTTAGTATATGACAAATAACAATGTTTGTGTTTAGTGTGGAAATTTATCAACTAGACAGAGTACTTATTCCTGAGACCGAATGAATCTACTTGAACCAAGTTATTAATCAGTCAGTGCCCTTGTCTTAACAGACTGTCTTATTAAAATTGAACTCTAATGTGATAGATACTATCCCTGAACCAGAATCACAAAGCTAACAATTATTATGGAAGACTAAAATCTGTGAAAAAGAAAAACACATTTTTTGTTCCAAGGACTGAGATGTTTTGCCTCAAATCTTTGGTTCTTATTACATACAGGTCTACCATGAAATTCCTGGCTATATGGCCAATTATTTTCCCCACTCTCCATTTATGGTGGGATCATACACCAAGATATCATGACAAATTTAAGGACATAGTGTTCCTCCCCACTTCATATATTTATATAGACCACACTGCAGAATCTCTAATACACAAAGCTTTCGCAGGGTTAGAAAAAAAAAAGAATCACTATCAAAGGGAAGAAAAAAAGATTGTTTTGGCTGGCAAGTGGTATTAATTCTCAGCAAGATGCTCTGCGTGTGCTTAAAAGAAATCATCACAGCTTTCTATCCCCTGTGGAGTCTGTGAGGGTAGACACCCTTAACAGCGGTGAGTCATGGGATTGAGCACTCATGACAACTGGGTTGAATATCATCTTAAATGACAATGCCAATCAGTGAGTATCGATTTTCTGGAAGTGCTGGGTGGAGAAGGATGCTTGAGGCTAAGTTTAAGCACAGCAAGAAAGAAAGCCATAATAAATTAGTGACATTTGTAAAAGGAGAGTTTAGGGATGATGGAAGAGAACTCTCAGCTTCTAACCTCTGTAACCCAATTCTGGTATGATGTTGACCTCTGCTAACTCAAGAAGGGAAGTGAACATTTCAGTGTACAACCAATAGTTGCTTGATGTGATCAATAGACATCCTGGTACAGAGGTGCCATGTGACCTAGTGATTAAATGGTTTACCAAACACATGTGGTGACCTAAGTGAAAATTTTCTTTGATTTCTTCTCAAGGATTAAAACTTGATATGTGGAATTAAACACAATAGTATTGAAAAAGACTGAAGTCCAGTCTTCCAAAAAGTGCAGAAATCTTAAAAAAAAAATCTTAAATATCTTCTGAGACTTTGATCTCTGCTAATATCACTATGTTGCAACCCACCCCAGTATTCTTGCCTGGAGAATCCCATGGATGGAGGAGCCTGGTGGGCTACAGTCCACGGGATCACAAAGAGTCCGACAAGACTGAGTGACTTTACTTTCACTATTCCCTTCTAAGGCAATCTTCCTCTTCATCTTCTTCTTCTTTTTTTTTGGATAGTCTAGTTCCTGCAGAAGAGTTCTTTTGTGGACTGAGTTGAAATTGGCCTTCTGGTAAATGTGACATTGTGGTTATGGATCAATTCTTTTGAAGAAAAAACAAATCTGTGCTCACGTCCATCTGAAATTCACCACATATTCACCCAAATGATATAAAATTTCTCTTTACAGTTCTTATAGTTTTTACTACTGTTTAAACAATTGATTCTACCTCTCAAACTTTTTGTGGCCCAAACAAGGCTCTTACACTTTTGCTTTAAAGTTTCTCCAACTCATTCTCAATAATTCATCTAGTTATACCAGAAAATGAGGGTCTTGCTTGGCACCATATTTCATTTTCTAAAAGTGCATTCAATCCATCATCAAATTCTCTTGATATTTCCTCCCAAATGCCTTTGAGCCTCTCTTTTACTCAGTCTCTACCTTCTCCTGCTGCTGCTAAGTCGCTTCAGTCGTGTCTGACTTTGTGCGACCCCATAGATGGCAGCCCACCAGGCTCCCCCCGTCCCTGGGATTCTCCAGGCAAGAACACTGGAGTGGGTTGCCATTTCTTTCTCCAATGCATGAAAGTGAAAAGTGAAAGTGAAGTCGCTCAGTGGTGTCCGACCCTCAATGACCCCATGGACTGCAGCCTTCCAGGCTCCTCCGTCCATGGGATTTTCCAGGCAAGAGTACTGGAGTGGGGTGCCATTGCCTTCTCCACATGAGGTCAAATAACCTTTATTTCTTGCCTGCAGGTGTGCAGGCTAAGTTGCTTCTGTTATGTCTGACAATTTGCAACATTATTTGCAACATTATCTGCAGCTCTTCCAGCTCTTCTTTCCACTGATTCTCCAGGCAAGAGTACTGGAGTGGGTTGCCATGACTTCTTCCAGGGTATCTTCCTAATCCAGGGATCCAGCCCACCTCTCTTAAGACTCGCGTGGTGGCAGGAGGGTTCTTTTTACAACTAGCATCACCATCTCTTGTCTCTTCTGCTGCAATTGCCTCTGAAGTCGATCCCCCACCACATCTAACTCCTTTCCAGTATATGATCCAAACAAAGTCAGAGAGATCTTTGTAAAAAGCAAATCTCCTTGCCTTACTTTGTGCTTAAATTCTTCCATAGTTTCTCCTGGAACTTAGGATAGAAGCCTTAATGTTACTCCAAAGGGGCTACAATAGTCTGGCTTCATTTTCTTCTAACACTGTTAATTCTAATTTATTTATGTGCTCTAATCACATGTTCCTAAGTTTTTAAATTTTATTAAGCTCTTTTTCACCTTAAGGATGTTGAGTATGAGACTTTGCATTTGCCATTATCACAGCTTGGAATAAAGCATGCCTTCCCCCTTTATTTGATTTAAATGCTCATTTTTCAAAAAGCATCCCCTGACAGTATATTCCATCCCAATTATATCAAACCAGTTTATTTTCTATTGTAGTATTTTCTATCCTTTCTTATCATTATTTATTGCAAAGTCTCATACTCAAGGTGTCTAAGACAGTAGGATCCTCAATGATCCGCCTCCCAGAATACTGGAAATAAAAGCAAATATAAACAAATGGGATCNGGTGGGCTGCCATCTCTGGGGTCACACAGAGTCGGACACGACTGAAGCGACTTAGCAGCAGCAGCAGCAGTGTTTAATAGTGTGGGTGTGTGAGGGACGTTATATTGGGTGGATACAGATGTTGGATTAGAGGTGATTCTTACTCCTGGGTAGTCAGCCATGTTAAAGTATTAGAATACTGTTTCCTCAGCTTTATCCAAGTGGAAAGATATGATGCTTACCTTTACTAACTACTAAATTATATTTTTAATGTGTGTCTAACCAGCACATTTTCAATATTATGAATTCATTTTATAATAGGTTTTCCATGATAGTATAGAAACATTTTTACATAGAAATTAAAGTTTAGGAAACTATACATTATGAAGAGCAGAGGGGGAAGACACAGGATGAGATGGTGAATGGCATCACTGACTCAATGCAAATGGGTTTGAACAAACTCCAGGAGAGAATGAAGGGCAGGGGAGCCTTGCGTGCTGCAGTTCTTGGGGTCTCAAGGAGTTGGACACAACCTAGCAACTGAACAATAACAACTAAGACACTATGAGGAGGACGTAGAGACAGGAAAAAGGGAGACTTACTGATTGCTTTCAGTAAGCTTCCAATCTAGTTATGAGGATGGGCTTCCCTGGTGGCTCAGAGGTTAAAGCGTCTGCCTCTGAGACCTTTAACCTGGGTTCGATCCCTGGGTAGGGATGATCCCTGGAGAAGGAAATGACAACCCACTCCAGTTCTTGCCTGGAGAATCCCCTGGGCAGAGGAGCCTGATGGGTTGCAGTCCACGGGGTCACAAAGAGTCAGACACGACTGAGTGACTTTACTTACTGGGGATTAGAGGTTGATTTGACTTTTATGTTTACAAAGGCCCTAAATTTAAGTTTAAAACAGGTTTCATTTTCAGGGGTTAACAAAATTTGATAATTCCTTTGTGCTTTACTGATAGAATTTTTCTGGCATCAAGGAAGATCTTATCATTTGAGTTCTGACTCCCTTCTAGTGAAANTTACAAAGGCCCTAAATTTAAGTTTAAAACAGGTTTCATTTTCAGGGGTTAACAAAATTTGATAATTCCTTTGTGCTTTACTGATAGAATTTTTCTGGCATCAAGGAAGATCTTATCATTTGAGTTCTGACTCCCTTCTAGTGAAAGATTTCAATCTACCCTTTTTTTTGAAATTAAAATTATAGCCACCTAATGTAGTCATTGTGTGACTACATTAGAGGGTTTTCCACTCTAAATTTTACTGTGAGGATATGTTGGTGCAGAGTCTCTTCTGAAAAGGAAAAGTTTGGAAATCTGTGGTTTCCTATAAATGCTCCTTGCTCTACTTACAGTGAAAAGTAGTAGTTCTGTTCTTCTTTGGGACGTAACTTTCTCAAATCTGTGTTTGTGTGTTTTATAGAGCCTGTAGATTGTTTCCAAAAAGTGATTTTAGCAACTATGGTGCAGGGTCAGCTGGGGACTGTCAAACTGCTTCCCTGGGTTATTCAAATCTAACTCTTAGCAAGATAATAGCTCAAGAAGCAACTAATGGCCCTTGTCCGCAGTACTGAGTGCATGTATCAGGATGACCCATACATTTTAAACAGTCTTTGTATCGATTCACAACTCTTTCAAAGTTTAAAACTGGGCTAAGTTGTATACACGAGCAGAGTCATAGAACAATGATCATTTAACATACAGAGGGCATGACATTTGATTATATCTAAGCTTCTTCAAATGCCAAGAAGAATCTGGAGAAAGATATTTGATATTGACTTTTAAAAGGTCCACACAGATAAAATTAATAAATCTTATTAAAGTTTATTTTAGGGATATTGATTTTAAAGTAGAAATGCACCCACAAAGAAAGTCCTGTGATAAAGGCTAATGTGTAAATTCCTTTAAAATCCGTAGTTACTGTAATTATATGGAGCATTTTACAAGCAACCAGGGACTTCTTTGGATAGATGACTGAAATTTAATCAGTTTCTGGCACAGACTGCCTTTCTTTTCTACCTCAGATTTCCAAAGCACTATTTCTAGGGCAGACCTGTTCAGATAGTGAACCTTTATTATCACATTTGATCTGTCTTTGAGCACTTCCTAAAGAAAGGCTTCCATAGATCTCCTAGAAGATAAAGGAATAGGATGATTTTTCTCAATAGTACAGGTTCATCCTTCCGCCCCATTCCATTCTCAGCAAACTTAATTCAGCTCTACAGTCTGGATTTGATAATCACATGGAGCATTATGTATGAAATGCATAAAACATCGATGTGCTAATGCCGCCACCATAGACTATCTGATAAAAAGTAAGCATATCCCTTTGTACTCTTAGGACATAAGTGTTTGCCCTGAACCTCTTTAAAAAGCAACTTATTTCCTCTCTAAGTATTTTGGGTTTTATTTGTATTGAGTAGCCTAGGCCTGCCAGTCTGCTGAAGGGAAATCTGAGTCTGATGTAGTTTTTTAGGCAAGAAGAAACTGGAAAAATAATCACAAATGATGAATGTGAAAATTAAGCTACCTTTAGAGTTTATGTTTTACAAGAATGGAATCGATCAGTTTATCTCCCAGCTGATTTAAAGCATATCTGATTATTTCTGATGGTTCAGGATGCAATGGTCTGAAAGTCTAACTAGAATTCTTAGACTTACCTTTCTTAAAACCTGAGGATCTGAAGATATAACTGTCAGGATTGATTACTATATTTCTGCTGTGGAGAAAAATAACAGCCCTTATTCACTGCTTTCTGTTCACATCTTTGTTAATGTGTTAATATATTTCTGACCCTAGAGAAAACTAATTTTTAAAATTCTTTTGTGTTGTCATTCACTTAAACTTAGATTCTTTGAACATAGTTGAATTGCAGTGCGATATGTGAGTCCTAGAGATCAATTGATAGTTGTTAAAGATCATGAAGAATGGCCCATTAAAACAGTTAGTATATGACAAATAACAATGTTTGTGTTTAGTGTGGAAATTTATCAACTAGACAGAGTACTTATTCCTGAGACCGAATGAATCTACTTGAACCAAGTTATTAATCAGTCAGTGCCCTTGTCTTAACAGACTGTCTTATTAAAATTGAACTCTAATGTGATAGATACTATCCCTGAACCAGAATCACAAAGCTAACAATTATTATGGAAGACTAAAATCTGTGAAAAAGAAAAACACATTTTTTGTTCCAAGGACTGAGATGTTTTGCCTCAAATCTTTGGTTCTTATTACATACAGGTCTACCATGAAATTCCTGGCTATATGGCCAATTATTTTCCCCACTCTCCATTTATGGTGGGATCATACACCAAGATATCATGACAAATTTAAGGACATAGTGTTCCTCCCCACTTCATATATTTATATAGACCACACTGCAGAATCTCTAATACACAAAGCTTTCGCAGGGTTAGAAAAAAAAAAGAATCACTATCAAAGGGAAGAAAAAAAGATTGTTTTGGCTGGCAAGTGGTATTAATTCTCAGCAAGATGCTCTGCGTGTGCTTAAAAGAAATCATCACAGCTTTCTATCCCCTGTGGAGTCTGTGAGGGTAGACACCCTTAGGAGCGGTGAGTCATGGGATTGAGCACTCATGACAACTGGGTTGAATATCATCTTAAATGACAATGCCAATCAGTGAGTATCGATTTTCTGGAAGTGCTGGGTGGAGAAGGATGCTTGAGGCTAAGTTTAAGCACAGCAAGAAAGAAAGCCATAATAAATTAGTGACATTTGTAAAAGGAGAGTTTAGGGATGATGGAAGAGAACTCTCAGCTTCTAACCTCTGTAACCCAATTCTGGTATGATGTTGACCTCTGCTAACTCAAGGAGGGAAGTGAACATTTCAGTGTACAACCAATAGTTGCTTGATGTGATCAATAGACATCCTGGTACAGAGGTGCCATGTGACCTAGTGATTAAATGGTTTACCAAACACATGTGGTGACCTAAGTGAAAATTTTCTTTGATTTCTTCTCAAGGATTAAAACTTGATATGTGGAATTAAACACAATAGTATTGAAAAAGACTGAAGTCCAGTCTTCCAAAAAGTGCAGAAATCTTAAAAAAAAAATCTTAAATATCTTCTGAGACTTTGATCTCTGCTAATATCACTATGTTGCAACCCACCCCAGTATTCTTGCCTGGAGAACCCCTGGATGGAGGAGCCTGGTGGGCTACAGTCCACGGGATCACAAAGAGTCCGACAAGACTGAGTGACTTTACTTTCACTATTCCCTTCTAAGGCAATCTTCCTCTTCATCTTCTTCTTCTTTTTTTTTGGATAGTCTAGTTCCTGCAGAAGAGTTCTTTTGTGGACTGAGTTGAAATTGGCCTTCTGGTAAATGTGACATTGTGGTTATGGATCAATTCTTTTGAAGAAAAAACAAATCTGTGCTCACGTCCATCTGAAATTCACCACATATTCACCCAAATGATATAAAATTTCTCTTTACAGTTCTTATAGTTTTTACTACTGTTTAAACAATTGATTCTACCTCTCAAACTTTTTGTGGCCCAAACAAGGCTCTTACACTTTTGCTTTAAAGTTTCTCCAACTCATTCTCAATAATTCATCTAGTTATACCAGAAAATGAGGGTCTTGCTTGGCACCATATTTCATTTTCTAAAAGTGCATTCAATCCATCATCAAATTCTCTTGATATTTCCTCCCAAATGCCTTTGAGCCTCTCTTTTACTCAGTCTCTACCTTCTCCTGCTGCTGCTAAGTCGCTTCAGTTGTGTCTAACTCTGTGCGACCCCATAGATGGCAGCCCACCAGGCTCCCCCCGTCCCTGGGATTCTCCAGGCAAGAACACTGGAGTGGGTTGCCATTTCTTTCTCCAATGCATGAAAGTGAAAAGTGAAAGTGAAGTCGCTCAGTGGTGTCCGACCCTCAACGACCCCATGGACTGCAGCCTTCCAGGCTCCTCCGTCCATGGGATTTTCCAGGCAAGAGTACTGGAGTGGGGTGCCATTGCCTTCTCCACATGAGGTCAAATAACCTTTATTTCTTGCCTGCAGGTGTGCAGGCTAAGTTGCTTCTGTTATGTCTGACAATTTGCAACATTATTTGCAACATTATCTGCAGCTCTTCCAGCTCTTCTTTCCACTGATTCTCCAGGCAAGAGTACTGGAGTGGGTTGCCATGACTTCTTCCAGGGTATCTTCCTAATCCAGGGATCCAGCCCACCTCTCTTAAGACTCGCGTGGTGGCAGGAGGGTTCTTTTTACAACTAGCATCACCATCTCTTGTCTCTTCTGCTGCAATTGCCTCTGAAGTCGATCCCCCACCACATCTAACTCCTTTCCAGTATATGATCCAAACAAAGTCAGAGAGATCTTTGTAAAAAGCAAATCTCCTTGCCTTACTTTGTGCTTAAATTCTTCCATAGTTTCTCCTGGAACTTAGGATAGAAGCCTTAATGTTACTCCAAAGGGGCTACAATAGTCTGGCTTCATTTTCTTCTAACACTGTTAATTCTAATTTATTTATGTGCTCTAATCACATGTTCCTAAGTTTTTAAATTTTATTAAGCTCTTTTTCACCTTAAGGATGTTGAGTATGAGACTTTGCATTTGCCATTATCACAGCTTGGAATAAAGCATGCCTTCCCCCTTTATTTGATTTAAATGCTCATTTTTCAAAAAGCATCCCCTGACAGTATATTCCATCCCAATTATATCAAACCAGTTTATTTTCTATTGTAGTATTTTCTATCCTTTCTTATCATTATTTATTGCAAAGTCTCATACTCAAGGTGTCTAAGACAGTAGGATCCTCAATGATCCGCCTCCCAGAATACTGGAAATAAAAGCAAATATAAACAAATGGGATCTAATTAAAATTAAAAGCTTCTGCACAACAAAGGAAACTATAAGCAAGGTGAAAAGACAACCCTCTGAATGGGAGAAAATAATAGCAAATGAAGCAACTGACAAACAACTAATCTCAAAAATATACAAGCAACTTATACAGCTCAATTCCAGAAAAATAAACGACCCAATCAAAAAATGGGCCAAAGAACTAAATAGACATTTCTCCAAAGAAGACATACGGATGGCTAACAAACACATGAAAAGATGCTCAACGTCACTCATTATCAGAGAAATGCAAATCAAGACCACAATG
>SJYX01009514.1:179594-259765 GCA_006410675.1 Oreotragus oreotragus | reverse complement strand
ACCATCTCCAAGAAAAAGAAATGCAAAAAAGCAAAATGGCTGTCTGAGGAGGCCTTGCAAATAGCTGAGAATAGAAGAGAAATGAAAAGCAAAGGAGAAAAGGAAAGATATACCCATTTGAATGCAGAGTTTCAAAGAATAGCAAGGAGAGATAAGAAAGCTTTCCTCAGCATTCAGTGCAAAGAAATAGAGGAAAACAATAGAATGGGAAAGAATATAGATCTCTTCAAGAAAATTAGAGATACCAAGAGAACATTTCATACAAAAATGCACTCAATAAAGGACAGAAACAGTATGGACTTAGCAGAAGCAGAAGATATTAAGAAGAGATGGCAAAAGTACCAAGAAAAACTGTACAAAAAGATCTTCACAACCCCATTAATCTTGATGGTGTGATCATTCACACTCACCTAGAGCCAGACATCCTGGAATGTGAGGTCAAGTGGGCCTTAGAAAGCATCACTATGAACAAAGCTAGTGGAGATGATGGGATTCCAGTTGAGCTATTTCAAATCCTAAAAGATGATGCTGTGAAAGTGCTGTACTCAATATGTCAGCAAATTTGGAAAACTCAGCAGTGGCCACAGGACTAGAAAATGTCAGTTTTCATTCCAATCCCAAACAAAGGAAATGCCAAAGAATGCTCAAACTACTGCACAATTGCACTCATCACACATGCTAGTAAAGTGATGTTTAAAATTCTCCAAGCCAGGCTTCAGCAATATGTGAACCATGAACTTGCAGATGTTCAAGCTGGTTTTAGACAAGGCAGAGGAACCAGAGATCAAATTGCCAACATCTACTGGATCATCAGAAAAGCAAGAGAGTTCCAGAAAAACATCTATTTCTTCTTTATTGATGATGTCAAAGCCTTTGACTGTGTGGATCACAATAAACTGTGGAAAATTCTTAAAGAAATGTGAATTCCAGACTACCTGACCTGCCTCTTAAGATACCTGTATGCAAGTCAGGAAGCAACAGTTAGAACTGACATGGAACAATAGACTGGTTCCAAATTTGGAAAGGAGTACATCAAGGCTGTATATTGTCACCCTGCTTATGTAACTTATATGCAGAGTACATCATGAGAAACGCTGGGCTGGAAGAAGTACAAGCTGGAATCAAGATTGCTGGGAGAAATAACAAAAAGCTCAGATATGCAGATGACATCACTCTTATGGTAGAAAATAAAGAAGAACAAAAGAGTCTCTGACTGAAAGTGAAAGGGGAGAGTTGGCTTGTAGCTCAACGTTCAGAAAACTAAGATCATGGCATCCGGTCAAATGACTTCATGGCAAGTAGATGGGGAAACAGTGTCAGACTTTATTTTTTTGGGCTCCAAAATCACTGCAAATGGTGATTGCAGCCATGAAATTAAAAGATGCTTACTCCTTGGAAGAAAAGTTATGATCAACCTAGATAGCATATTCAAAAGCAGAGACATTACATTGTCAACAAAGATCTCTCTAGTCAGGGCTATGTTTTTTCCAGTGGTCATGTATAGATGTGAGAGTTGGACTGTGAAGAAAGCTGATTGCCAAAGAATTGATGCTTATGAACTGTGGTGTTGGAGAAGACTCTTGAGAGTCCCTTGGACTGCAAGGAGATCCAATCAGTCCATCCTAAAGGAGATCAGTCCTGGGTGTTCACTGGAAGGACGGATGTTGAAGGTGAAACTCCAATACTTTAGCCACCTGATGTGAAGAGCTGACTTATTTGAAAAGACTCTGATGCTGGGAAATACTGAGGGCAGGAGGAGAAGGAGAAGACAGAGGATGATGTTTGGATGGCATCACTGAACAATGGACATGGGTTTGAGTGGACTCTGGGAGTTGGTGATGGACAGGGAGGCCTGGCGTGCTGCAGTTCATGGGTTCACAAAGAGTCAGACACGACTGAGCGACTGAACTGAACTGAACTCCTCCTCTTGACTTTAAAGTCCATTAACAAAGGGATAAAAGATTCATTTACTTTTTATTTGTTTAATGCTTAAACACAGTGCTTGCCACTGGGTGTCAATAAATACTGGTTGAAAGATAATCGCTCAGTTGTGTCTGACTCTGTGATTCCTGGACTGTAGTGTGACATAGCTTAAAATCCCTCTCCAAATGTGCCACATATTTTTTGAGACATTGTGTTTTTCAGTGTTCTCCTTTATAGAAGACTAACTGCAATATGTTAGACGTGATTTAATAATTAGAGAATTTATTGGGATTAATCAGTATCTTTCTTACAAAATCTACTAATTTAGCCTTAGGTGACAGTGTCTTTTTTAGCAGGCAGATCTCACCATTGGTGTATAATATTAAGCTTAAGATTAATTAAAGTCAATAAATCTTTTTTTCTAAGATTTTTAGCTAGACAAATTCATTTAAAATTGTGCATTTCATGTTTTTAACTGATTTATAGAATTATCACATATTTTGTGTTGTTATATTTATCTTACTGTCAAGTATGATATTGATTATCTTTAAAAGTATGTTTCATGTGTAATCTGGATGAGCATATTTTCTTAGATCATGTTTACTGTAGACAAGGCAAGGGCCAAACATAGAGCTGTTTTTTGCCCTGTTTCATTCCAAGTTAGGGGTCAGGATACACACTATTTTGTTTATAATTATATGTGCATATACACAGTGAAGTGAAATGAAGTGAAGTCACTCAGTCGAGTCTGACTCTTTGCGACCCCATGGGCTGTAGCCTACCAGGCTCCTCTGTCCATGGGATTTTCATATATATATATATGTAATATACTATAATATATATATAATATGTGTGTCACATAATACATTTAATATAATTATACAGAGTACATCATGAGAAACGCTGGGCTGAAAGAAGCACAAGCTGGAATCAAGATTGCCGGGTGAAATATCAATAACCTCAGATATGCAGATGACACCACCCTAATGGCAGAAAGTGAAGAGGAACTAAAAAGCCTCTTGACGAAAGTGAAAGTGGAGAGTGAAAAAGTTGGCTTAAAGCTCAACATTCAGAAAAGGAAGATCATGGCATCTGGTCCCATCACTTCAAGGGAAATAGATGGGGAAACAGTGGAAACAGTGTTGCAGAGAGTTGGACACGACTGAGTGACTGAACTTGATATATAGTATTATCAGTTCAGTTCAGTTCAGTCATTCTGTTGTGTCCAATTCTTTTAGACCCCATGAATCACAGCATGCCAGGCCTCCCTGTCCATCACCAACTCCCAGAGTTCACTCAGATTCATGTCCATCGAGTCCGTGATGCCATCCAGCCATCTCATTCTCGGTCGTCCCCTTCTCCTCCTGCCCCCAATCCCTCCCAGCATCAGAGTCTTTTCCAATGAGTCAGCTCTTCTCATGAGGTGGCCAAAGTACTGGAGTTTCAGCTTTAGCATCATTCCTTCCAAAGAAATCCCAGGGCTGATCTCCTTCAGAATGGACTGGTTGGATCTCCTTGCGTTCCAAGGGAATCTCAAGAGTCTTCTCCAACACCACAGTTCAAAAGCATCAATTCTTTGGCACTCAGTTTTCTTCCCAGTCCAACTCTCACAGCCATACATGACTACTGGAAAAACCATAGCCTTGACTAGACAGACGTTTGTTGGCAAAGTAATGTCTCTGCTTTTGAATATGCTATCCAGGTTGGTCATAACTTTTCTTCCAAGGAGTAAACGTCTTTTAATTTCATGGCTGCAATCACCATTTGCAGTGATTTTGGAGCCCCCCCAAAATAAAGTCTGACACTGTTTCCACCCTTTCCCCATCTATTTCCCATGAAGTGATGGGATCAGATGCCTTGATCTTTGTTTTCTGAATGTTGAGCTTTAAGCCAACTTTTTCACTTTCCTCTTCTACTTTCATCAAGAGGTTCTTCTTCTTCACTTTCTGCCATAAGGGTGGTATCATCTGCATATCTGAGGTTATTGATATTTATCCTGGCAATCTTGATTCCAGCTTGTGCTTCTTCCAGCCCAGCATTTCTCATGATGTAACCTGCATATAAGTTAAATAAGCAGGGTGACAATATACACCTTTGATGTACTCCTTTTCCTATTTGGAACCCATCTGTTGTTCCATGTCCAGTTCTAACTGTTGCTTCCTGACTGGCATATAGGTTTCTCAAGAAGCAGGTCAGGTGGTCTGGTACTCCTTTCTCTTTCAGAATTTTCCATAGTTTATTGTGATCCACCGGGGAAGGCAATGGCACCCCACCCCAGTACTCTTGCCTGGAAAATCCAATGGACGGAGTAGCCTGGTGGGCTGCAGTCCATGNTTTTCCACAGTTTATTGTGATCCACACAGTGAAATGCTTTGTCATAGTCAATAGAGCAGAAATAGATGTTTTTCTGGAACTCTCTTGCTTTTTCCATGATCCAGTAGATGTTGGCAATTTGATCTCTGGATCCTCTGCCTTGTCTAAGACCAGCTTGAACACCTGCAAGTTCATGGTTCACATATTGCTGAAGCCTGGCTTGGAGAATTTTGAGCATTGCTTTACTAGCATGTGAGATGAGTGCAACTGTGTGGTAGTTTGAGCATTGTTTGGCATTGCTTTTCTTTGGGATTGGAATGAAAACTGACCTTTTCCAGTCCTGTGGCCACTGCTGAGTTTTTCAAATTTGCTGACATATTGAGTACAGCACTTTCACAGAATCATCTTTCAGGATCTGAAATAGGTTAACTGGAATTCCATCACCACCACTAGCTTTGTTCGTAGTGATGCTTTCTAAGGCCCACTTGACTTCACATTCCAGGATGTCTGGCTCTAGTTGTGTGATCACACTATCGTGATTATCTGGGTCGTGAAGATCTTTGTTGTACAGTTCTTCTGTGTATTCTTGCCATCTCTTCTTAATATCTTCTGCTTCTGTTAGATCCATACTCTTTCTGTCATTTATTGAGCCCATCTTTGCATGAAATGTTCCTTTGGTATCTCTAATTTTCTTGAGGAGATCTCTAGTCTTTCCCATTTTGTTGTTTTCCTCTATTTCTTTGCATTGATTGCTGAGGAAAGCTTTATTTCTTCTTGCCTTTTGGAACTCTGCATTCAGATGTTTATATCTTTCCTTTACTCCTTTGCTTTTCACTTCTCTTCTTTTCACAGCTATTTGTAAGGTCTCCCCAGACAGCCATTTTGCTTTTTTGCATTTCTTTTCCATGGGCGTGGTCTTGATCCCTGTCTCCTGTATAATGTCATGAAACTCCATCCATAGTTCATCAGGCACTTTATCTTTCAGATCTAGTCCCTTAAATCTATTTCTCACTTCCACTGTATAATCATAAAGGATTTGATTTAGGTCATACCTGAATGGTATAGTGGTTTTCCCTACTTCAATTTAAGTCTGAATTTGGCAATAACAAGTTCATGATCTGAGCTACAGTCAGCTCTCAGTCTTGTTTTTGCTGACTGTATAGAGCTTCTCCATCTTTGACTGCAAAGAATATAATCAATATGATTTTGGTGTTGACCATTTGGTGATGTCCATGTGAAGAGTCTTCTCTTGTTTTGTTGGAAGAGGGTGTTTGCTATGACCATTGTGTTCTCTTGGCAAAACTCTATTAGCCTTTGCCCTGCTTCATTCTGTACTCCAAGGCCAACTTTGCCTGTTACTCCAGGTGTTTCTTCACTTCCTTCTTTTGCATTCCAGTCCCCATATAATCGAAAGGACATCTTTTTTGGGTGTTAGTTCTAAAAGGTTTTGTAGGTCTTCATAGAACCGTTCAACTTCATCTCTTCAGCGTTACTGGTTGGGGCATAAACTTGGATTACTGTGACAATGAATGATCAATACTATGTATTTTATAATACATTTTATTATAAAATATTATAATGTACATATTCCATGCGTTTTAACAAGCTTACTTAATAAACTTTTAAAATATATTGATAAAAAGGTAGTAGTCCATCCAATTATATAGTAAAAAGCATTATATTTCCTTAGTTTTGAAATGAGTGCTGTGCCTTAATCATTTTAAACTTAATTAAAAACAGAAATTTAAAATTGTTAAACACTAATAATAAACATATCATATGAATTATGCCTATATATGTTTACATAAAGATGAAAAGAATAATTCTAAAAATCTTTGACCTAGAAGGTTTAGATGGCAAAATGGTAACTGGGTCTTATTTTCCTTAGTTTATTGGCTTATTCTAATTAATAAAATTAATGAATGGATAACTAAAACTTGTGATCATTTGATTCATGATAATTTTAGTCTCTGTGGAACCGTTCACTAGGAACATTCATCATTCCTGTTCCATTCAGAAAAGCATTTGTTGAGAGCCACTTCTGGGATCAGCCTCATAGGAATATTATTCTCAAAGGCAAATTTGATACATTGGCCAGTTGGGATCAATAGAAGAGAAATGGATGGAATTCTTCTTTTCAATACGTAATTTGCATACTTCACAGCTTCTTATCTGTGATGTGCCCTATTTAAAAAAATCCTGTTTTGTATTCATGATTATGTTGTTCTGGTGAGCCATGGCTGGACATGGAGATGTAAAACAAGTGCTGTTGGGTTTACCAAAGAAATGTAAGTCTGGAAACTGCTCTGAAAAATCTTTCTCAAACAAACTTGCAAACAGTGTTATCAACTGGGAGGGGGATAAAATCAATGTTATATGCAACAAAAGGATGGAAGTAGGAGAAAAACATGACAGAGAAGATTAGAGTATTTAAGAACATGAGTTATGAGTTACGCTAAATATTATAACTTCAGTAGGATGAAACCATGTAAGAGAAGCTGTTTTATATTTTTTCTAATATAAATCCAATTTTATATTATAAGGATGTTATTAGGTGTATTTCCCAGATTATGAAAGAAATCCTGGATTTATAGTGTCCTACCACTGCTATCGTTACTAAGATGGATACCTCTGCAGCTACTACTATTGTAGAAGAGACACCATTTATTGAACTAACTTATTTGTAGCTCAGTTGGTAAAGAATCTGCCTGCAGTGTAGGAGACCTGGGTTTGATCCCTGGGTTGGGAAGATCCCCTGGAGAAGGAAATGGCAACCCACTCCAGTATCCTTGCCTGGAGAATCTCATGGACAGAGGGGCCTGGAGGGCTGCAGGCCATGGGGTCACAAAGAGTCAGGCACGACTGAGCAACTAACACTTAACATGTGTCCATGGACACATAAAAATTCTTTTTTATATCATTTCATTTCTCTTAAAAAACCATATGAAGTAGGTATTAATAAATATCAGTATTATATCCATTTTACAGATGAACATTTGGCTTTGAGGTTAAAGAAATTGTTTAAAGTCTCACATCTTATAAGTGGTAGAGCCAAAAATGGAATATAAATTTTTCTGGTTCTAAAGATGCATTCTTAATTTTTAAGCTCTATTGAAGTAAACATTATTTACCCAAATTAGCCACTCTTTCTCTTCGTGGAATGATAAATGGTCATTGCCAAGATGCAGAGTAATCAATATTACTGTTGAAATGTGTAACAACTAATGTAAAAGATAGTTTTGCACTCTCATTGATTAATATCAATGAAAAAGTTAATTTGTCACTTACAGGACTTTCCAGATGGTGCTAGAGGCAAAGAACCCACCTGCCAAAGTAGGAGACATAAGAGATGTGGGAGGGAAGATACCCTTGATGAGGGCATGGCGACCCACCCCAGTATTCTTGCTTGGAGAACCTCATGGACAGAGGACCATGGCATGCTACAGTTCATAGGGTCACATAGAGAAAATCACGACTGAAGTAACTTAGCAAGCGTCACTTATTATTCAGTGTACAGATCTATTTTCATGTTGTTTAGTCACTAAGCCATGTCTGACTCTTGTAACCCCATGTTCTGCCATCCACCAGGTTCTTCTGTCCATGAGATTTCCCAGGCAAGAATAATGGAGTGGTTGCCATTTCCTTCTCCAGAGGGTCTTCCTAACCTGGGGATTGAAACTGGGTCTCCTGCATTGGCAGGTGAGCCATAGGGAGGCCTCATGTATTTTCATAATTTGATACTATTATTGACCATATTCATAACCAAAAACACAGATATCAAGAAAACATAAAAATAACAGTATTTCATTAAAGGAATCTATATTCTTTAGTGGTGGAAAGGACTTACCCTATTTCATTACAAATACAATATTTTGCAAATTAACTGTAAACAGTCTTTAGAGTCTGGAAAATTTAATGATGTAAATGTGAAAATGTTCTTCATTTAGGTACGTGTGTATATTCATGATACTATCTTAGAATGTCTTCATTAAAATGTATACCTTATTAAAAATATATATGTACATGCAATCATGCCATGTTTCATAAACATATGATTATGTTTTAAATACAGCTAGCTATGCAGATGTAAATAAATATGCAAACAGACCCCCTACTTACAAATGATTATATCTCAATTTTTTAAAACAGTTTTGCTTTTAAGACAGTAACTACAATTTATATATTTAACCCACAATGCCTGAAGTAGTATCCTAAGTGTTATTTAAGTTAAACCCAAACATCCTGTATGGTACTTTTAGAGGTAAGCTTAATTTTATTTAACAAGTTTTAATAGGACAGTTCAGTTCAGTTTAGTTGCTCAGTTGTGTCTGACTGTTTGCGACTCCATGGTTGCAGCATGCCAGGCTTCCTTGTCCATCACCAAATCCTGGTGCTTGCTCAAACTCATGTTCATCAAGCCAGTGATGCCATCCAACCTTCTCATCCTCTGTCATCCCCTTCTCCTCCTGCCTTCAATCTTTCTCAGCACAAGAGTCTTTTCCAATGAGTCAGTTCTTTGCATCAGATGGCCAAAGTATTGGTTTCAGCTTCAACATCAGTCCTTCCAATGAATATTTAGGACTGATTTCCTTTAGGAATGACTGCTTTGATCTCCTTGCAGTCCAAAGGACTCTCAAGAGTCTTTTCCAACACCATGGTTCAAAAGCATTCATTCTTCTTCTGTGCTCAGCTTTCTCTGTGGTCCAAATCTCATATCCATACATTACCACTGGAAAATCCATTGCTTTAACTAGATGGACCTTTGTTGGCAAATTAACGTCTCTGCTTTTTAATATGCTGTCTAGGTTGGTCATAGCTTTATTTCCAGGGAGTAAGAGTCTCAACACCATGGTTCAAAAGCATTCATTCTTCTTCTGTGCTCAGCTTTCTCTGTGGTCCAAATCTCATATCCATACATTACCACTGGAAAATCCATTGCTTTAACTAGATGGACCTTTGTTGGCAAATTAACGTCTCTGCTTTTTAATATGCTGTCTAGGTTGGTCATAGCTTTATTTCCAGGGAGTAAGAGTCTTTAATTTCATGGCTGCAGTCACCATCTGCAGTGATTTTGGAGCCCCCCCAAAATAAAGTCTGCCACTTTTTCCATTGGCAGTGATTTTGGAGCCCCCCAAAAATAAAGTCTGCCACTTTTTCCATTGTTTCTCCATGTATTTGCCATGAAGTGATGGGATCAGATGCCATGATCTTAGTTTTTTGAACTTTGAGTTTTAAGCCAGCTTTTTCACTCTTCTCTTTCACTTTCATCAAAAGGTTCTTTAGTTCCTCTTAGCTTTCTGCCATAAGGGTGGTGTCATCTGCGAATCTGAAGTTATTGATATCGCTCCTGGCAATCTTGATTCCAGCTTGTGCTTCATCCAGCCCAGCGTTTCTGGGGCCTCCCTGGTGGCTCACATGCCAACACAGGAGACATGGGTTCAACCCCTGGGTCAGGAAGATCCTCTGGAGGAAGAAACAGCATGCCACTCCAGTATTCTTGTCTGGGAAATCCCACGGACAGAGGAGCCTGATGGGGTGCAGTCCATGAGGTCACAAAGGAGTCAGACACAACTTAGAGACTAAACAACCACATGAAAATACATCTGTACACTGAATGATAAGTGATGCATGCTAAGTCACTTCAGTCATGCTCAATTTCATGTGATCATATGGATGCTAGCATGCCAGGGTCCTCTGCCATGCGATTCTCCAAGCTAGAGTACTAAAGTGGGTTGTGATGCCCTGCTCCAGATGATCTTCCCAACTCAGGGATTGAACCCAAACCAAAAAATGTCTCCAGATATTACTAATTTCCTCTGGGAGGGAAAATCACCTCTGAGAACAATTTCTGTAAGCAGAGAGAGAGAGACACAGAGAGAGAGAGAGAACTATCTCTGTGTACTAGATTAATTTGCTAACTTCATGTTGACAAAAAAAGGTGCAAATTATATTTGCATTCTCTCAAGTTGCTCCAGGGATAGCCTAAATTGGGGTAGACAGAAGATAGTTATGTGGATTTCTTATCTACTACTCACCTATCTGGGATCTAGTATTTACTATTCAGGGAATGCCTATTTATATTATAGATGTGAGTATGGGTACACACATGCACACATGTGCACACACATTGCAGAGACATAAATGAGAATGTCTCTGATTTGGCCATGATCATGACATTTAATGGTTATCTAGCTTTCATTCCTGTATCTTGTCAGCAAAAATCATGAACTTACTAGAATAAAATACATGTCTTGTGGCTGAAGTGAGTTGAATCAGCCTTACAAATACCATGATATTGCATGAATTCCAAGAGTCTCCTCAAAGGGGGAATATCTGTTTAGTGAAGTTTCATTATATTTCTCTTTATGGAAAGAATAAGCTCTGAAAATGGTAAAATATGATTGGCTTAAAATACAATATATCCAACTTTAATCATTTTCTAAATCCAAAGATATTTTTAGATGAAAGCAAAGGAGGTCGTTTCCAAATCATTTTGTGAAACTTAAGCCTACCCAGAGGAAAGGTAATTTTGTTTGATCCTGAACATCAAGCGAATTTGTTCACCAAACCATTTATTCCAAAAGGTAATTAAAATAATGTAAAATTGATCCAGTATAGGTTTAACAAAATTAACTAATTATAATTTGCTTAAACCATTTAACCTTTATAGTTCCCACAAAAAAAGTTTGATTTTCTTTGGAAAAGTAAACAATGTGTTTTAAAAACGAGGTACCTCTTCGTATACCTTTCTGTGTCTTTTTTGTTATTTTCCTTTGGTCAGTTATTCTATTCTAGGATGTCAATATAGCAAATATGGTGGATAAGCAATTAAGGAAAAAAATAAGAGTTTCCTTTAAGTCAAGAGGACATTTGAAAAAGAAGAGAAATATTATAAGCTGAAGAAATCAGATTCTACTTTTTGGTATTAATAGTGCGTTCTGTTACAGTCGATATTGATGCTAATACCTCAGTACTTAAACCAAGCCTCTAAACACAGATTATTCATCAATTATTCCTTCAGTATTCAGATTGATCTATGGACAACATAAATATATACTGCAGCTTAGCATGTTTGTTTTCAGTTTCTTTCCCTTTATTCAAGTCATTGTCAAGTGGACCCTAAAAAGTACAAGTTGAAAAAGTCTGTCTGCCACTGACTACATTTACTTTATACTTAATGCATTCTAATCACAGATAGAAATACTGAGTAGATAGATGTCAAGATTTGGAAAGGTTTATAGAGGCTCTTAAGTGTCCTTGTGAGGTATAAAATAGTATGTAAAAGAAGAGATGTGCTGTGACAGCTCCATTCTTTAAAAAGAGTAAGTAAGTAAGTAAGAACCACCTCAGGGAAAAAATGGTAGAAGTAACCGTGGGTCCCCAGAGACTTTCTAATCCACATCTGTCTATTATTAATTCATTATAACTTACTACTTTATTTTGGAGATAAAATTGTAATTTATGTCACTCCTAAAACCAAATAACATTACGAAAGGCACTTCCTGGTAAAAGTATTAACAGAATTGACTGTCTTTGCTTCATAGAGACAAACAAGTTATACACTGGGGGAAAAACGTCTGTGAATATTTTTGATCCAGTGAAGCAAGTCACCCATTACATTGAGGTTAATTTGTTGGCTCATGATTTCCACTTATCCAATGATATTGAATCACATGAACAAACCTCTACATCTAATCATATTTTTTTATTGAATTGTGACCTTTAATCCACCTTCTTCTTGATTATGAATGACAGTGACCTTTATCTAATTTAAAGCAGACACTCTGATGCAAAAATATGCAAACTACACATGTAAATTCTGAATCAAACTGAAGATGAGCATAATCTACTGGGGAGAAATTATTTCAGAAGACATTTATATTAAGGCTGAATGAGGTATCTGAGAGTAAGTGAATTAGTCAGCATACGAATGGTTAGTCGAGAGAGTTGCAAAGACCAAATGCTGTTTATATTTTCTCAGCTTCTATTTAGAAAAACTGAAATGTCAATATACATATCAATTTTTATTATTCTACTCAGCATTTTATGGCATTCAGGAAATGATCACAATGTAATAAAGTCAGACAAAATTATTTTTCAGAGGGCTTTGCAAACTGTGCCTGAATATTCAATTCATTTTCATTTCGATTCATTTTCTGCTGCATGAAAACCTGGTAAAATTCAGCCATGGCACGTGTGGTATGTTGACTTCCTGATGATGTTTTATCTCATTAAGGGGAAATTTGTGCCCAATAGCAGCTGGCAGTCAGCAGTGTTTCTAGGATATATTTAGAAACTACTATCTTAAGGAAAAAAAAAAAAAAAAGAATAAAAGAAGCATGCTTGCTTTGAGAATCAGTTGAACATCCTATACCAAACCTCCCTTTCCTGATTCCCTTCCTTTGTACCACCTCTTTCCTTTTTTCTGTGGATTAATAAAAAATAGTTCTGAGCTGACATTACTGAGGGCAAAGCCTGCCCTATGCACAAACTAAAACACAGCCTAATCCTGAAATCCACTCTCTCCTTTCTCAAGCCATTCATGTTAATGCAAACTGGATGTTGGTGCTTCTCAAATTACGTATCATTTTCTATATGTGCAGAAACACCAAAGTAAAAGTGTTTAGGCACATATGTCTAAAACTCATGATCCACATGTCTGCATTTTATTACATAGATACACATGTATATAAGTTTATATATGATGAGGATTATGCCACAGCAGGGGGCCTTTGAGAGCATTTTTCCGTCAAACTCTACCTGGCACAAGGATGTTCTTTCTCGATTAACACCAGGAGGTTGTCCGATTGCTATATCTGAAATAAACAGATTTACCCTGACAGATAATCAGCATTTTGCACTGCCTAATACATGTTTATCTTCCACTATTGACATAATTACACTAGAAGTGCACTTAATGTAATCTTTCATAGGAAATTAAACAGGGTTTAATGATATACTTATAATGAATTGGGGACAGAGTTGATGGAGAGAAATGTCGATACTAGATGTTTTGGGAGAACACATACATGAAGCAATGACGAAGGAATCAATGAACATTGGTAAAAATCAATGATAGTCTGTGATCAAGGAATTCATTTACATAGTTTCCAAAGAAATCAGAAAAACCTTACAAAGCTGTGAAATACCCTCTTGAGTTTTTCCCATGTTCTCTTGCTTCTTTTCTTCTGATATGTATTCTGTTCTCACTTCACACACAGAAATAAAAAAAAAAGAAGAACTTAAAATCCTCCTGAATGGATTTTATATTTGACTAATTCATAGTCAACACTTCCAAAAGTTCTCAATTTTGCACTTGGATACTGGGAACTCTCAGAGTGGCCTGCACAAATCTTACTCAAAAGGTAATTCAGCAAGCTCTGTAGTTAGCAACTATTACTGGCGTGATTGAGTTCTAAGAGACATGCCATTTTAAGAGCTGTAGAAATTAACACATGCTGGTCATTAGGCATCAAGCCTTAAGGATATTAAATCAGGACTTGGGTCAGCAGAGGTAAGTGAAATATTAATTTTAATCAAAAGTATAAATATAACCCCTCGCATAGGAAGCATCTTTACTTAAGAATTTGCTATTCATGGCTATAATCAGCCTCATATGAGAATTTTAAGTCTGACTGTCCTCAGATACTATGTCAATAACTGGATCAGTGCTCAGTTGTCCCATGAATCTATTTTCTTAGCTACAAATTAAAACTAAGCCATGAAACATTTAAATTCGTGTGTCTCTGAGTGGAATCCAGAGTAATGGAAATTTGATGATTTGGGACAGAAAACAAAATTTATATAAGGAAGTACTGTTAAATGTCTTCCATAAGGTCAGCATTGCTTGAGACATACACGAGATATTCTTTCCATTTTGACTGTAAAACTGAAAAGTGTATATTTTTATTTCCAGTTTATAGATGAGGAAGCTGAAAGTCAGAGAAACTAACTAATATTTCCATTAGCTGGGATCCCACGCAGTTCTACCTGTCTGAAGCCTGTGATCTTTCTGTTTCTACTTCCTCTGTAAACTCAATTCACATGATTTTTAAATGCCTTTGATTTTTGTCTTCCAGTAAAGGATGTACACTTTAAACCACAGTCCTATATCTCTTGCCTCCGTTAGAAATAATGCTTTCACAGTCATCTGCAGAGGGCTCTATCCCTCTCGGAATCCAACAAAATCTCCCTAGCCAGAATGCAATGACTTTCACATGCTAATCAGAAGAATTTCACAAATCATCTTTAACATCTCCATGGCTAAGGACTGAAAAATAAAGTGACTATGAGTTGACACAACAAAATGCCTTTAGCAAGAGGCCAGAGTACCCCAACTGGAGCGACAGCCATGATTTCAGTGTCTTTACTTTAAATCTTCTGAGGAAATAGGAGATTTGAATCTTCCTTGGATTCTCACACCCAGAAGGGAGTCCTGCTTCCTACTCAGGTGGTGAACCCCAAATTGCTTTTTCTGCTTTACGTCTGCTAACAATGTTTTCTGAAGCTGGTGTCCTATTCCATGCATGCCAGCCTTTTTCCAGAAGTGCACTGGCTGACAATCACACTTTTCAAACTGTCTTGAAACCCACTCCTCGATAGGCTCCATCTCTACCCTGCTTTAGGTGTTGATGTCTGCCGGGTAAGACTGGATTTGGCGTACTTCTTTAGAATTTGATTCAAGGTTGTAAGCTTCCTTTGTGGGATTTCTTACCAGGCTGACTACTTTAGAGGTGGTGTTAAAAGCTGCCTTATATCCTCTTTGCTTTCATCCTTACTTTGGACCCCAACCCCACTTAGTACGTTCATTCTCAGGAAGCCAAAGCTTTAGGCTAAAGAATAACTTCTCTTTGAGATCAATTACACTTCTATTCCAGTTATAGTGTATGAAGATTTAATGACAAGTTAAAAAGCTGTAAACTATGGTTAATAAGAAAGGCCAAGATTTGAATTCTTGAACATCTTCTACACCCCTCTCTCCTCATGTCACAAGCTCTCTCTCCCTTCTCCATTCCTCCACCACCTGCCTACTATATTGCCTTATTTTCCCTTTTTCATTACCTTCCTGCTCAGATTTTTCACCTTAGTTCTTTCACTAGTTGCTTCTCTAACTTCCAAAAATGAGAAATTCTCTATATATGTGTACATGTAATCTTATCTATTGAAATGATCTCTTTTTCTGTTGCTGTTTTTAAAAGTGAGCATGGGTAAACTTTTATATGCTGTCTGAGCATAGGCCCAGTGTCCAGAATATAGCTAGGTCTTAAGAAATGCTTTAAATGGATGGATGTCCCTCTCTTTGCCCTTGAAATAAAATTTTTAAATATATATACATATATATATGTATATATATATACATATAAACTTGAAGAAGGAAATGGCAGCCCACTCCAGTATTCTTGCCTGGAGAATCCTGTGGACAGAGAAGCCTGGTGGGCTGCTGTCCATAGGGTTGCACAGAGTCGGACACGACTGAAGCGACTTAGCATGCATGCATGCATTGGAGAAGGAAATGGCAACCCACTCTAGTATTCTTCCCTGGAGAGTTCCAGGGACAGAGAAGCCTGGTGGGCTGCTATCTATGCGGTCGCACAGGGTCGGACACTGAAGCGACTTAGGAGCAGCAGCAGCATATATATAAACTAAGATAACTAGACTAAAAAAAAAAAATCAGTGAGCCATTAAAGTATTAATCAAGAATACCTTTTGGCTTTCTCACTGAGTCAGATGTGTTAAGGACACAGAGTAGGGATAGTTTTTACCCTTAAATAGTTTATAAGCTACTTGAAATACAAGAATATGACCCATAAAACAACCAGGGGAATATAAGAAAATAATATAGAAGCTGACCTATGTGGTGTAACTTGTAGGTTCTGGGAATACATAGGGAAAAGTCCTCAGTGACTTTGGGAAGGGCACTTGATTAATATTTCTGGGAGAGGATTGATAGGAAAATAATATATATAACAACATCTATAAGCAAACATACTAGACTTTCCAACCCTGGTTTAAGACTTAAAAATTTTGGCTTTGCTTTTTAAACTTGGTTCTTAAAAGCTAGGAGAGGTTTTATTTTTGAGCCTGGATATGTTGATAACTCTTCAGTCCAAATCTATTTAAGATCAAATATATTTAAGAAATAAGTTATCTGAATATTTTTTGCCTTTCTCACAAGCATTCCAGAATGAGGATGATCTTTTGATTTTATTTTTAATTTTAGGAAATTAACACCTTTCAGACAGAAAATTCAGTTATGCAGCTGACAAATTTAGCAGTGAGAGACCCAGCCTTCAGACGGGTTTTAGGTCACTTTTAGCTCCTCTGAATGTTTACATCAACACATAGCCCATAACCACCATACCCCGTTCTCTTTCTGCCACCTCCTTTTTTTTTTTTTTTTCAGAGTAAGAATATCAACCAAGAAATAGAGAAATAAAATCTGAAAGAAATGTCTCACAGGCTAAGAACTTACTCAGCAAGAGATGATGGAAGGGTAAGCTCAAATTTAAATTAATTCTCAACCTTTCCTGTACCAATGGTCTATGTCTCACTTAGCTAATCCAGGCAAAATTGATATTTTAAAATAACTTCAAAGATAGTTTCTCAGACTTTCTGCCTGCCAGCAGATAGGGGTTCTGGTTATATAGGGCAGTCCATCTGCTTGATACTTCAAATAAGATTTTAAAAGTATGCTGGTATCATGGAATGGCATCAGTTTTTGCTTTTGTTTTTTTTCATTCGTTACTAGAGAAGTGTGTAACTGGCTTCGTAGCTACTGACTCCACATTCTCCACATTCCTGCCACTTGGTTATGTGGTAATCTTGTTCCAATTTTTATTTACATTACATATTTGATATTCAAAGGTAAAATGAGCAGTTTTTAAGTTAGGTTTCTATGAGTTCCAGGCATAATAGTTTATCTTCTTTCGTGGGAGGGGTGGGGTTGGGAATAGCAGGAGAGTGTTCAAGCTATTTGGAATAAATGGCAAAAACTAAAGCCACAAATGCTTCCTGGTATGGACCTGTTCTTGCTCATTTCTCCCGAAGGAAACAATATTTTCTGACTCAAGGACAGACAGAGTCTTATCATTTAAAGATGGATTTTCACTTCATTTGTGATCTTTATCTGCTTTTGGAATGTACTGGTATGTTTCAGCCGGGAAAATTTTCATTCATATGTGCCCATGGAAAGAAAGACAAGGAAAAGGGCTTCTTTTCACTACCCAAGAGATTTTGAAGAAAGATGACAAGACAGAGGAAGATATTTTTTTCTGAAGGGTACAGTTGTTTGCATGAAAACTTTAATTGTTACCAGAACTTCAATGGAGTTGCAAGAAAAGGTAGATAGATAATGCCTCAGGTTAATTTCCATCATTACCAAGCACTTTACACCAGTGAAAAATTCCAAACATATAAAGAGATGTCAGTCTTGTTCTTTAGACAGGGAGGACAAAACAGGTGTTGGGGGAGGGGGTGGGGATAGTGCTTCAAAGGCTGTTAGCAGACAATTCAGTCAATTATAGATCTGTTTTAGTTCTTAACTCCTTGAGGTAATCGACTAATGTTCTGCAAGAGTAACAATTTCTGTCATGTATTAAATGAAAATACTTTTATAAAATATATCTCTGTTATAATGATAATACAGACAGGAGTGAAGTGATGTGCAGAGTTGAAAAACTGGAATCAGATACTTGAACCAAAACTATAAATGGACAAATAATAATGTTTTTACTATGAGTTGTAAGGGTATTCTTATTGCATTTAGTTATCTGAGCTAATTAGTCAGGAAGGTGTTATTGTGTGATGTTTCAACATTGGTATCAAAGTAAATGGGTTCAAAGCTCAGTTCTACTACAACTTTGTGGCCTTGGCTAAGTTATTTAACTTCTCTAAACCTCAATGTTTCTATCTAGGAAATGGGTATGATGGTTCCATTGACCTCATAGTGTTGTACAGATTAAATTAAGACAGAAGAGATAATTAGCATCTGCTGAGTTTTCATTTAATATTACGTTTAATTCATACACAGCAATGAGTTTCATGATTTAGGAAATAAATATGGTATGATACAATAGTTCCTGAGAAAATTTTTCATGTCTACAGATGATATAAGTGTTAACTGTCTGGTGATGAAACACATCGTTTTCCCTCAGGCAGGGTTGCAAGTTTCTTTGGCCCCACTAAACACTTCTGAAGTTACAGAGAACTTATTAACACCCACTAGAGCATCCTTTTAAGATGATAATTTATCTTTTTAACTGTACTCAGTAAAACCAGCAGAAAAGAGCCAGGTGGGAATAACAACATGGTGTTATATACAGCTACAAGTTTTACTAGTTCTTTACATTCTGCTGCAAGGCATACTAAAATGGAATAAAATGTAACTTATCTTGAACAGTTGCTTGAATGAGTTACTAGAGGAATGGCAAGTTTACAGATGAAGCAAAATAAACCCAGGGGAATTGAAAGCTGTGACCATTTTATTTAGGATCCACAGTAAAACCTAACTTAAGGCATACATGTTAGGTCTTTGGAGAGTTTCCTACGAGGTTTGCAAACAAATGTGAAAGCCTCTAAAATACATGCTTTTGAAATAACTCTGTGAAATGATGGTTTGAAACTCCATGGGGGGAATGCCGTCATACCTATCAAATACTAGTAATTTGGTTGAAAAGAGAATGTCTCATTGTTTGCATTTTCTCTGTCCCCAAAAGATCTCCCTGACCACTTTTTATATCTATCCTCAGCTTGACTGCTGAAGAGTATTACATGGCGTTCCTTTGTTCTGAAAGGGCATCCTTCAGTTTCACACTAGTTTCAAGTTCAAACAACCAGGCAATCCCACACACCTTTCCATCTGTTAAGGTTTTCAAGTGTCGGTTGTCTCTCTCAAAGTCATTGTAAATATGAAAGAATCACCCTCTACCGTTAGTTGCAGATCCTTTCTTTCCTCCCTGGTAATATTGAAGATGTGAATGGAATCCTCCAGTGACAGTGTCTGGGAAGACGATATTCATGCGGAACAACATGATTTGAATAGATAAATTCAATTATTCCTTCTCGGGAAGCCTCAGTTTACTTTATCATTCTGTATTTCAAAGAGTTTTCAAGAAATTCTAATTACTGTGTAAGAAATAAGTCATATTCCTCTTTTCTCACTGTGGAGGGCTTTTATTACCCACTGCTATAAAACATATATCTTTTTCTTCCTGTTGCTATCTTAGCAGAGTAACCTGCATACCAATAGGATCACTAAAATGCCACAAAGCAGAACATATTTATCTGTTAAATTCTATGTACAGTAACCTAACAAATGCCAAAGACAGAAAGATTGCCCTCTGCACAGTAATACTTGTGTAGACGTCTTCTTTATGCTAACAATGACAAGGCTTCATGCCTTGTACTGTACTCAAAAATCAGAATGCATTTTTAAAATAGAAGACTCTGTACCAAAAAGAAAAAAGAACTGCACATTTTTGGCACTGAGATATTTTATGTGGATAATCATTTTTTTCCCTTGAACTCCACTAACTACAAGCACCTACCTAGAAGATGAAAACTAAGATTTATGTCATCAGAACTATTCAGTGTACCAGAGGATCATTTTTTCTTCTTTTCAGGACTGTCAACTTTGTTTACTATTTATGTTCAGTTCTATACTATACAAGAGATTAAATAGTCTTGTCATAGCCACATATCATACCTTGCCAGAAAAATAAGGTAATAAATGTAAAATAATATTAATAAGGCCTGCTTTCAAAGACTTATTGGGTTTATCGAAATCTAAGTTATAACTGGAATATTATATTTTTACTAATCAGAAAGATATTTCTACAAAGACATTTAGTATGTTTTAAAATTGAAATGACTAGGAAATGATTAAAATATCATTACAAGCAACTTCAAGGAAACACATATGAAGTAATATAAGCCCATGAATTGCCTTCATAAATCAGCATGTATATCCTCAAGTCTTGTTAGCCTCTTACATGCATTTTTAATCCAAACATAACCATTTGGCTATTGAAATCAGTCTTAAAAATTGATATCAAACAGTGCTATACAAACGTAAGCTTATTTTTAGCCTTGTTACATCAAACTTTTTTATAATGCAATTTCAATCTCAAAACAATAAATAATAGCATGTATAATGACAGTAATGAATCCTGACTAATTGTAATACTTCTGCATAGCCTAGTAACAATTTATAAATTGTGAAAAATAAAATCTATTTGACAGGCCTGTTAGCAATAAGGCCTTTAGTGTCCTGCTTTGCAGCAGAATGAAGTAAAATCCATCCTTTTCTTGCTCTTGTTAAAAACATTTCAACAGTTAGTTCTTTTTCACAGAAAATGCTGCAGGAATGTTCCAGGTTAAAAAAAAAAAAAAAAAAAAAAGCACGGTTGAATTGTACACTTGGCTATTACTGGCCAGAATACATGATAAGTTAAAACATACTAAAGAGATTATCTTCTAAGAGGGAAAACTTGATAGAGATTTGTATTTCTGTATTAGAGAGTGGACACTATCCTCTTTACTGCATTGTAAAACTGAAGCTGGCTGCAGGAAAAATAAACATTACAATTACTCGGCACTTAAACAATTGTACTTATACAGATAAGTAACAAAAGCGTGAGGCACCTGGAATCACAGCATTTGTGCCTAATGCCAGCAACAATATAAAGCATTCAAGTGACATTTGATAATGAGCAGACAGTGGAGGCATTACACACGTCTTTAGAAGAATCAGACTTCCTACCTTGAAAAGACAGATGGAGGTAAGTTCCTTTATAAAAAAAAGTTGTAAGTAAAGCCAGGCAGCAGTTGCAGTAAATTGAGTCCTTTCAGTCACTGTACACATACAGCAGTTCTGCAATAAGGGGAAAAATATAATGGGAGGAGCGGCTGTGAACGAGTGACCTCCTCAAGCTGAGTCCTCTCTGTGAACCAGGCATTGAAAACCACTGCTCCTGATTTGCATGGATTATCTCCACTTGAACAGATACAGAGCAGATACATTTAAATTGAGCTGGCACAATGGCAAAAAGATGGAAGAGTGAATGAATGAGGGGCAGTGCAAGAGAGGGAGAGAGAAAGAGAAACAGACACGAGATCGGAGAGCGTGGATAAGCTGTTCTTGCAGAACTGTGTCTCAGAAGAGCTACAGCTCCCTCTTCATGTCACAGTTGTAAGATAAGAAATGTTGTCATTAAGAACTGGTTAATCATAGAGAAAAATTTACTCAGATTACCTGATGCTCCATCTGATCCGATTTCTATGAACATTTTTTGACTTTTTCTCTTTTATCATCAGGATTTTAGATACTGAAAATCTTTTGATTAGTAGACAGGTAAACAAATTTGGATAAAACTCNCCACAGTAAAACCTAACTTAAGGCATACATGTTAGGTCTTTGGAGAGTTTCCTACGAGGTTTGCAAACAAATGTGAAAGCCTCTAAAATACATGCTTTTGAAATAACTCTGTGAAATGATGGTTTGAAACTCCATGGGGGGAATGCCGTCATACCTATCAAATACTAGTAATTTGGTTGAAAAGAGAATGTCTCATTGTTTGCATTTTCTCTGTCCCCAAAAGATCTCCCTGACCACTTTTTATATCTATCCTCAGCTTGACTGCTGAAGAGTATTACATGGCGTTCCTTTGTTCTGAAAGGGCATCCTTCAGTTTCACACTAGTTTCAAGTTCAAACAACCAGGCAATCCCACACACCTTTCCATCTGTTAAGGTTTTCAAGTGTCGGTTGTCTCTCTCAAAGTCATTGTAAATATGAAAGAATCACCCTCTACCGTTAGTTGCAGATCCTTTCTTTCCTCCCTGGTAATATTGAAGATGTGAATGGAATCCTCCAGTGACAGTGTCTGGGAAGACGATATTCATGCGGAACAACATGATTTGAATAGATAAATTCAATTATTCCTTCTCGGGAAGCCTCAGTTTACTTTATCATTCTGTATTTCAAAGAGTTTTCAAGAAATTCTAATTACTGTGTAAGAAATAAGTCATATTCCTCTTTTCTCACTGTGGAGGGCTTTTATTACCCACTGCTATAAAACATATATCTTTTTCTTCCTGTTGCTATCTTAGCAGAGTAACCTGCATACCAATAGGATCACTAAAATGCCACAAAGCAGAACATATTTATCTGTTAAATTCTATGTACAGTAACCTAACAAATGCCAAAGACAGAAAGATTGCCCTCTGCACAGTAATACTTGTGTAGACGTCTTCTTTATGCTAACAATGACAAGGCTTCATGCCTTGTACTGTACTCAAAAATCAGAATGCATTTTTAAAATAGAAGACTCTGTACCAAAAAGAAAAAAGAACTGCACATTTTTGGCACTGAGATATTTTATGTGGATAATAATTTTTTTCCCTTGAACTCCACTAACTACAAGCACCTACCTAGAAGATGAAAACTAAGATTTATGTCATCAGAACTATTCAGTGTACCAGAGGATCATTTTTTCTTCTTTTCAGGACTGTCAACTTTGTTTACTATTTATGTTCAGTTCTATACTATACAAGAGATTAAATAGTCTTGTCATAGCCACATATCATACCTTGCCAGAAAAATAAGGTAATAAATGTAAAATAATATTAATAAGGCCTGCTTTCAAAGACTTATTGGGTTTATCGAAATCTAAGTTATAACTGGAATATTATATTTTTACTAATCAGAAAGATATTTCTACAAAGACATTTAGTATGTTTTAAAATTGAAATGACTAGGAAATGATTAAAATATCATTACAAGCAACTTCAAGGAAACACATATGAAGTAATATAAGCCCATGAATTGCCTTCATAAATCAGCATGTATATCCTCAAGTCTTGTTAGCCTCTTACATGCATTTTTAATCCAAACATAACCATTTGGCTATTGAAATCAGTCTTAAAAATTGATATCAAACAGTGCTATACAAACATAAGCTTATTTTTAGCCTTGTTACATCAAACTTTTTTATAATGCAATTTCAATCTCAAAACAATAAATAATAGCATGTATAATGACAGTAATGAATCCTGACTAATTGTAATACTTCTGCATAGCCTAGTAACAATTTATAAATTGTGAAAAATAAAATCTATTTGACAGGCCTGTTAGCAATAAGGCCTTTAGTGTCCTGCTTTGCAGCAGAATGAAGTAAAATCCATCCTTTTCTTGCTCTTGTTAAAAACATTTCAACAGTTAGTTCTTTTTCACAGAAAATGCTGCAGGAATGTTCCAGGTTAAAAAAAAAAAAAAAAAAAAAAGCACGGTTGAATTGTACACTTGGCTATTACTGGCCAGAATACATGATAAGTTAAAACATACTAAAGAGATTATCTTCTAAGAGGGAAAACTTGATAGAGATTTGTATTTCTGTATTAGAGAGTGGACACTATCCTCTTTACTGCATTGTAAAACTGAAGCTGGCTGCAGGAAAAATAAACATTACAATTACTCGGCACTTAAACAATTGTACTTATACAGTTAAGTAACAAAAGCGTGAGGCACCTGGAATCACAGCATTTGTGCCTAATGCCAGCAACAATATAAAGCATTCAAGTGACATTTGATAATGAGCAGACAGTGGAGGCATTACACACGTCTTTAGAAGAATCAGACTTCCTACCTTGAAAAGACAGATGGAGGTAAGTTCCTTTACAAAAAAAAGTTGTAAGTAAAGCCAGGCAGCAGTTGCAGTAAATTGAGTCCTTTCAGTCACTGTACACATACAGCAGTTCTGCAATAAGGGGAAAAATATAATGGGAGGAGCGGCTGTGAACGAGTGACCTCCTCAAGCTGAGTCCTCTCTGTGAACCAGGCATTGAAAACCACTGCTCCTGATTTGCATGGATTATCTCCACTTGAACAGATACAGAGCAGATACATTTAAATTGAGCTGGCACAATGGCAAAAAGATGGAAGAGTGAATGAATGAGGGGCAGTGCAAGAGAGGGAGAGAGAAAGAGAAACAGACACGAGATCGGAGAGCGTGGATAAGCTGTTCTTGCAGAACTGTGTCTCAGAAGAGCTACAGCTCCCTCTTCATGTCACAGTTGTAAGATAAGAAATGTTGTCATTAAGAACTGGTTAATCATAGAGAAAAATTTACTCAGATTACCTGATGCTCCATCTGATCCGATTTCTATGAACATTTTTTGACTCTTTCTCTTTTATCATCAGGATTTTAGATACTGAAAATCTTTTGATTAGTAGACAGGTAAACAAATTTGGATAAAACTCTGAGTTTTGAATAAGATCAGAGCTTTGACTTGACTGAAAAAAATATGTCAGTAAAGAAATCTAGATTTGTTAAACAGAATATTTATTTTGAAAGAAAATTAATCCTTGTTAACTTTTAAAGAACTAGTAGTATATACTGCAATATAAAAAGAAAATGACATTTAAATATTTATTAAAGATTAATTATCTGGAAGGATCCAAATGTACAACTAAAAAGGGGATTTTTAAAATTTCTTGCGGTGCTATTTTTTTTTCCTTCATAGTGTCTCTTGATGGCATTTCAGAACAGAAGAAATCCCTCTTTCTATATAATACAGATGTATCTTAACACAATTGTTACTTGATTTCTCATTTAGCATTTGCAGAGTTTTATATATTCATATTTTCATTTTGAAAAGAGAGAGAGAAGAAGGGGCAGATGATTGTAACTCTTGTCACCTGTAACTCAATACATCTGTGGCAGATCTCAGAAAAAAAGAATAACCCTCATTTAGCAAGTTAACGTGAAGCCTGCTTTCTCTTTGTGTAAAGATATCTGTGGATACCCAAACAGTGAGACAATTAGGTCAAATTCAAAGGAAAAATCAGTCAAACCAGCTGGTTGACTGAATTGATCATAGCCGTGGGGAAGCCAGTATTAACTTGGTGTGAACCAAATGACATTAAAACTTAGCAAACACATGAGAGTCATATTTGCAGAAAGTAGTAACGAAGCCAGTAAGATTTTTGCTTGCTGTTGGGATCCCATATCTTTCCTGTCGATAAAAATTTAAATACAGGATACTTACAGAAACTTTGATTTGATGGATGGAAGTGATACTTTAAAAGAGATCTCCAGGAATATGCCATCATATGTTTCTGTGAGATTTAGTGAAGATCTGGAATTTCTGAAGTGTGCAGACTTAGTGACTATAACTGTGTTTAGGAAACAATTGCTTAAAAGTGAAAGGATGAAGACAATAATTATTTTATGATTCTGACATCCAGTAGTCTGTTTACTCTCTGAGTGGATGGTGAGTGCTCAGGGTTTTTTTTTTTTTTTTTTTATCAGTTTGGACACGTTTGGGCACATGTCAGAGTCAGAATGTTATTGAGGTCTCAATGGTACTTTTCAGATTGTAAACCCTTTGGAGTCAGGGACCATGTAGCGTCCTTTAAACTGGTTCCTCAAACGTTTTGAAAGTGTGCTTTGTCTAGTTCAGATATTTCTAAATGTCTGTAGAAAATATATTGGAAATAATGGTAAAGCACTTATATTCTCTATAGTGGTTGTTTTCTGTAAAAATTAGATTCAGAAATTATAATCTCTTTTGTAATCACATGAAATAAAAGGAATGAAATAAATTTAATTTAAATATCTTGTCATATATAAGATCATAATAATTATAGCAGCAGTGCTGGATTGTATATTGACACATGAGCTTAATTAGGGACCTTCTTCATGATACCAGGGGGTACCTTCCAGAAGGTAAAAAGGTATGTTTAGGATTTGACTAACAATTTTCTGAGCACCAGTGCTGACTAAGACAATTATCAGCTTTGTGACTGTGGGCAAATTACTTGTTTGTAAAATGGGAATAATAAAACAACATTTATTATGTGGTTACTATAAGGAATAAAGGAACAGGCTTAGCATAGCACCTGCTTAAACACTTTATCAGTGTAACCTATTGTTACAATTATTATAAATTTGTTTCCATTGAACTTGATTGCCTTTTTCTGAACTGAGAAGTGTTATTGCAGTGTCTATTGGATGTAGAAAAGGTGGACTTCTTTGTTCTTGACTTTTTCTGGCCATTGTATGAGGAGGGCTTCTTCCTAGTCCCTGACAACCAGAAGGGCTGGTGCTTCTACCTTTTTATAAAAGACAGAAATAGAAATATTATTCTCAGGAGAGCTAGAGAGTGTCGTAGCAGCAGATCCAACCTTCTGTACGGGAATAGGAAATGGCTTGTGTGGTACAATGTGAAGGGCACCCAGAAGCTCCCAGTCCAGAAATATCTTCCCATCTGTCCTTTCTTATTTCCTGAAATGCCACCATTAGAGGTTCATTTCTATGTTTTATTGGCTTCCCATTCTCTTTTTCAGTGCACATACTACTAGCAGAATTAACACATTAATAAGTTTACACTTAGAGTGACACATGAATTTATAGTGGTTTTAATTTTTCTATGAGAGATGCTTTCTTCTACTACTTGCTGAAGATCAGCAATGTCAAGGAAAAGTCAGATTTCAATGAAAATGCATAGAAAGCCCATTTGGTAGATAGGAATGTGTGGGGATGGAATCCTAACAAGGGTGGCGCTTGCGCTGCTGTGCATTGGTTCTGCCAGTATGTGAGAGAACCTGCAGCCGGCACAGAGAATAACGTGGAGGTTCTGGCCTCTGGGGCACTGGGATGGGGAACCAGGACTCATTCATTCATTCAACAAAGTGGAGGGAGTGTTCTGTTAGCAAAAACCTGGACTCGGTTTTTGCTAACAAAACACTGCTGCTGCTGCTGCTGTTGCTTCAGTCACGTCCAACTCTGTGCGACCCCATCGACAGAAGCCTTACTCTCACTTCTAGTGGAGATGATGGACGTGGGTATGGGAACAGGTTAATCCTAATGTTGGATATCTGTACAAAGGAAAAGAACACAGAGGAAAAGCACCGTTGGGAATAATTAACAAGGCCTATATGAAGTGGGCAATGCTTGATCTGATGCTTGAAGACACAGTGGGAGCTGTTTAGGGAAGTAAGAGATGAAGGAGGAGAGGTTGCAGGTTTATTCCAGGTTCAGTGAACACAGTACAGCAGCAGGGTGGCGGGAAAGAGACAGCCAGCTGGGACAACCTGCTCAGAGCAGAGTGGAAGCATGGGCCTGAGATGTGAGGAAAGAACTGAGGAGCAGGTCACAGAGAGGAGGCGTGGGCACAAGCACGGCAGGGTGTTTGTGCCCTCATCCCTCCTCTCACTCTGTGCACCTGGCACCTGCACGCATCTGGGCTCCCCAGCCCTGGGAGCACACACATAAGCAAATGTTTAAACGACAAGAAGAGCTGTCCTCGGTGAGTAAAGCAGGGTGTATTGCCAATTAGATGAGAGACTAGAGTCTTTGGGGACTTGAAATATTCCAAAATTATTTCCAAGAGTCAGCCACTCTCTTCCCTAACCTATAGTGCTATATGGAATATTCATATATGAATTAAAATTAATTGTGCTTAGAGACATTGGGATGAAGCAAATCAGGGTGGAAATCACTGCTGGAGCCCTGGAACTCATTTAGGATATTAAAAATACAGAAAACCTTAGTGAGAAAGATTACCAGCATTAACGCCATTAATACTGAAAGTGAAAAGTGAAAGTGAAGTCACTCAGTCGTGCCTGACTCTTTGCGACCCCATGGACTGTAGCCCACCAGACTCCACTTCCTTGGGATTATTCAGGCAAGAATACTGGAGCAGGTTGCCAATTCTTTCTCTAAGGGGTTGTCCCAATACTAATGATGGTTAATAATTAGAAAATCATATTTATGAAACTATAACAATAACAGAGTCAAATCAGATAGCAATGCTCCCAACTTTAATATAAAATGCTGCATTATAACCTTCCATTTTCTTCTATTGCTTGAATCTTAGCTATTTGACATATTTATCCAGAAAATATTGAAATTTCTATACTTAACCCAAGAATGACAAATTGCTTTTTGTAAATATTACACTTACAGTAAAATTCATTGTAAGATAAATGGTTAGACAGATTTGGGACCCAGTAGTGGGAAATATATTTGAATTCTAATAAGGACTGGTTCAAGCCTAAAAACGATTAATAACTGTCAATTTCGCATAAACATGATGACAAGTAAAACCTCTAAAAAGGGTACCCAAACCACAAATGATTAAAAAATTATGCGGATTAAAAGAATGACTGAATATATCAGGACTCTTTTAAATTATTTTTCAATAGCAGTGCCTTCCTCCAACCTCAATGGAGGTAGAAAGAGCGCAGTTTAGTTCAACATTCAGCTCTTCTTCAAATATTTTAAAACTACTTAAAGTTCTGTGGTCAAGGAGATATGTCACTTAGATCTCTCTTCAAGAAAAATTCTGTGGTTCTGTAGCAAGGTGTAAAGTGAACTGGCAGCCTCCAGCTATTAACACTTTCACTATTCACCTCCTCAGACAGCCCTTAGATCATAAATAAGCATAATGGAGCTCTTAAGACTTTTCCATTTCTTCCTAGTCCAGGACTTCTTTGAGGCTTTCCCCTGACCAACCCAGCCTCCTTCATCTTTTGACTATCAGGCTTGTTTCTATTTTTGCAGTATTGTGCACTTAGTCACTCAGTCATGTCCAACTCTCTGCGACTCCATGGACTGAAGCCCACCAGGCCACTCTGTCCATGGGATTTTTCAGGCAAGAGATACTAGAATTGGTTGCCATTTCCTTCTCCCAGGGATCTTCCTGACCCAGGGATCGAACCCGCATCTCCTGTGTCTCCTACATTGTAGTCAGCTTCTTTACCTGTTGATTCATCTTGGAAGTTCACCTGGGAAGCCCATCATAGGCCTAGGTCCCTGATAAAACTCATAGATAAAGTTTAGCAGACACAAGTTTCTAACAGTCAACAATACTTGATTCGGAACCTACTTTTCTTTCTCTTTCAATTTCCAAAGAACTGAACTCTCATTCTTCCTATATTCATAGAACTCATAGATATGTTTCTGCTGTGTTTCTACTTTCCAGAAGTTCTTGTTCTTGGAACAGTAAAATGTTCTTTGGAAAGCCAACTTTCTCCAGGAGTTGCTTTCACTGAGTCACTTCTCAAATTACTACTTTGTTTCCACACCTCTGTTGTACTGAAAACATAGGCACATTACCAAACACAGAATTGAGTAGCCCAATAGAGTTATTAGACTAACTGCAGGAGGAGACAAGCAGCACAAACAACATGTTGATGTACTTAGATCAATAAGGCTCTGGAAGATATTCAGGTTCAGTGCTGAACTGAAGGAGGTTCACATTAAAGAGAGTTTAAAGGATGTAAGAGAGTAAGAAAGGAACTTGCTAGTAGGTAGTGTACATTCTTTGTGGTCTATGGAATAACAGAGAAAAATGAATGGGGCTTTAGAAATGAAGTCATTAGTGAAAATGATCAGGATTTTAAATTCAATTCTTTTCTCTATCACCAAGGTACTTATATGTTTTCACTGCAAAAGGGATAAAAACTTGCTGCTGTTCCCATTTATAAAACACTGGGAGTCTCCCAATGGCGTTGTTTAAAAGAGGCATATCACCAATAATGAATCCTTTGCATTTTCGATTCTAAGATGAAAATCAGTAAGGAAGAAAAGAATCCTTTTGAAAAGCTTTGGTTGGAGGGGGGTTCATGTGTGGGAGTTCGTGTAAAAAAATAAATAAATACAAAAAATAAAAAATAAAAAAAAAATTAAAAAAAAAAGAAAAAGAAAAGCTTTGGTTTCTGTAAGGTATTCCTAAAGAAATTCATGTGACTTATTCAGAGAAAAAGCTTACCTAAACTCTGAACCTTAAAGAAAACTGAGTCAATATACCATCTGGTATAACTAAATGAAAGTCACTCAGTCTTGTCTGGCCCTTTGTGACTGCATGGACTATACAGTCTATGGAATTCTCCAGGCCAGAATACTAGAGTGGGTAGCCTTTCCCTTCTTCAGGGGATCTTCCCAACCCAGGGATTGAACCCTGGTCTCCTGCATTGCAGACGGATTCTTTACCAGCTGAGCTACAAGGGAAGACTCTCAGATAACTAAGAAGTAAGTATATTGTTTACTTGTATATACAAACATAACTAGTCCAAAAAATAACCTTAAAATAATTAATTGTTCAAGATTTATAGATCTAGTCAAGGCTATGGTTTTTCCAGTAGTCATGTATGGATGTGAGAGTTGGACTGTGAAGAAAGCTGAACGCCAAAGAATTGATGCTTTTGAACTGTGGTGTTGGAGAAGACTCTTGAGATTCCCTTGGACTGCAAGGAGATCCAACCAGTCCATTCTAAAGGAGATCAGTCCTGGGTGTTCTTTGGAAGGAATGANTTGCCCACCGCCTAGGGAGGGTTTGGGCCATGGGGCTGGGAGTTGGGAGGACCCTCTCTTGCTAACATATTGCTAATAGAAATTCCTGTTTGTTGAAGGAGGGCCTGTTGTCTAAGAGACTGTTAATGCTGTTATTTTCAGCTCTCCCAGGTGGGGTCGGGAGAGGAGGGTGCTGGGATCTTCTCCCCAAGACAGAAGCTGCTTTCCCAAGCCTTTCACACAGGATCGTTACTCAGCACAAAATGAATTCCTCTGATCTGTAAGCTGCAGCTGAACAAGCTGGAGATGGAGTCAAGTTCTGTGGCTGCAAAGGTCAAGCCTGGAAGAAATCCCAAAGCCTGGGTGTGTCTGAACCAAATGCATATAGGCTTAATGGATCCTGGAAAGTTTCTGGAGAGGCCCAACTCACAGGGGGAAGGCTCCCCTTAGGGATGAGAACACTGGCTCTTGGAGTAAGAAGAGCCCTTAAAAGGTGACCACAACAACCTCCTACTTAAAGTACATCCCCTCCATGGCATCCCTTCCAAGCAGTCCTCGCCTCTACCTGAGTCCTCAGTGATGGTTGCTCATCACCTCCCCAGGAGCCTGGCCCTTCTTCCAAGACTCCAGATGAGGTTCTTCATATTCAGCTTTGGCTCNAAGTACATCCCCTCCATGGCATCCCTTCCAAGCAGTCCTCGCCTCTACCTGAGTCCTCAGTGATGGTTGCTCATCACCTCCCCAGGAGCCTGGCCCTTCTTCCAAGACTCCAGATGAGGTTCTTCATATTCAGCTTTGGCTCTCATCCTTTGGCCCTGGTTCTGCCCTCCAGAACTGCACGAAGCATGTTGTCCTCTGAAAATCTTTCATGTGTGGAAAGTGTTTCTCCTTAATTAAAATAATAATAACAGGTACCGTTAATGTGGAGTTTACTGTGGCCGGATGCTCTGCTGAGTGTGTTACATGCCTGATCTTGCTCATTCCTCATGGTCCCACGAGGGAGGGAAGACTATTGTCCACATTTTAAAGATGAGGAGTCAGTGTCTTAGGAGGGATAAGGAACTTTGTGTGAGGTTGCTCAGTCAGTAAGTAGCAGAGCTGAGATAAGGGTCTCAGACTTTTCATAGCTTAACCACTGTACTGATGGGTACACATGCCTACCTGTCAGAATTTCCCAGCCAACTCAGCTCTTCCAAGGCAGGCTGTCTGAGTTCTTGCTTGCTTCACAAACCCAGAATTTACACCCATAGTACCACAAGTACACATGTATGTTTGGGGAGCAAATAAAACATAATAGGAAAATTGGGATTATCCTGGGAAGTCAAGTGTAATAGTTCAAAGAGCCCTGCACTGGTGGCTGGGAAACTGGGAATTAATTTAGGCTCTGGTGAGAGAGATCCCAGGAGACGTTGGCACAGCTGACGTGGTCTCCCAACCATCATCCATAGAAAGGGCCACGTGGTTGATGCTAAGACTGCATCCCACTCCAGCCAGCTGTGTTTTCTAGCACACAGATCTGTTTGCAGAGACCTCGGTGCTGAGAATACCCTTCTTGCTCTGTGTTTCCATCACACACACAAAGGCACCACATCAGACGTGAAAGAGGAGCTGGGCTTTCGCAGTGCATAGCCAGGGGCAACCACTTTAGCCCTTCCCATCTCTCCAACTTCTGGCAGCAATACAGTGACTTTGAGAGAAAGCCAAGGAAATGGGAAGGAAAGAGGCAGCTCTCTCCTCTAGCTGTTAAAAAAATCACATACATATAAAGCCCATAGGCCAGGCACCTACCTGTACTCCTGTCCAATTTATAGTTCAGGCAAGGGAATGCTCTATGTTGGCATGGTATATTTCTCTGTTTTTAGAATTAAAAAAAAATAACCACCCAGTAATTTAGGGAATTTTTTGAAATAAAGTTTAATGAGTTTTTTTTATTTTTCTATTTTAAGCAAACCATATGATGATTGGATCTTTGCAGGTCCCTTGTTAAGCTTCTTGGTAGTATGTGGTCAAGGGAGAGGTCCATGTGAAACCCTGGGAATGGTCAGGACGTAGGAATCATTCCTGCAAAGGCAAGTGTGGACCGTGCCCTGACTTCAGCATCCTTAGGCAGAGGCATTAGGTACCCTGTGTGTTCTGCTCCATACGTGCTTTTGCCTGCAGCCCAGAAGGATGGGTTCTGTGTGAGAGGCATCGCACCTCCACGATAATAAAGCTGTAGCAGCGCCTTGGACTTTGTCACTCTGGGACAGCCATTTTCCCTGTTGGGCCTTAGTTTTCACCTCTGCGAAATGAAGACATTGGACTAGACTTCCTTGTCTTTCCATGCAACACAGGGGGTCTTCTGGCAAGCTGGTGATGTTCTTTTTCTTGAACTGGGTGTCAGTTACACGGATGTGTGTAATTTGTGAAAATTCATTGAGTTGTACATTTGTAATGTGTGCACTTTTCTGGATGTATATTTTGCTTCGATGAAAGTTGATATAAACTGGGACTTCCCTGGTGGTCCAGTGGCTAGGACTCCATGCTCTCAATGCAGGGGGTCTGCATTCAATACCTGGTCAGGTAACTAGATCCCACGTGCTACAACAAAGACCTGTTGCAGCCAAATAAATAAATTAAAAAGAAGCTTACATAAACTAAAAAAAGGTAGGAGAGCAAAAGGATGTGAATAGAGATGAAATAAAGTTGAATGTGAAATTGATCATTGCTGAAGCCAAGGGATGAGTTTTGGGGGTTCATTATGACATCGTGTATATTTTTATGTATGTTTTAAATTTTCCATATGGATGTTATAATAAGAATGGTACTTTTTCTAAAATGCTTTCATTTGAAGAGCTCCCACTATTGTGTAAGAAGAAAGGCAGGTCATAACTTCCCCCTTCTAGATTCAGAGAAGAGAAAGCCTCCTTAACCTGACATGGCCAAAACAGGGTTACTGTGACAGATATGAGATGTACCGTGCCTCTTGGACTGAGTTATTTGTTTTGTTTCATCCTGGCTTCAGATACTGTTTAACATATTTATGTGTGATAGAGCAAATTAACGTGGGGTGCTCCGGGACATAGCTGTTTATTTAAGTTACCCATGAGAATGCTAGCAAGGGCTGGCACAGGGTAGATTCTGGGTTGTCACAGCCCACGCTCGGTTGCTGCCTTTGCCCTGGTGCCAACCTCACCCGTTCAGCTGGTGGCAGGAAGTAGGTAGAAGGACAAGTCCCATAGGGACCCTCTGAGGTTTGGCTTGACCTTCTAGGAGCAATTGCCACATCACCCTTGCACTTATAGGGGTTGTGAATAAAACACCATGGCAAAGTGGCTGGGGTTCCCTCTCTCTCTAAATATGTGTACCCAACCTCTGCTCCCTGCCAGGCATGATCTTGGAGTGAGGGTTACAGCAGTGCCCAGAACAGACCAAAATCCCTGCCCTCGGGGAGCTTCCGTGACTCACTCACCTAAGAGCTTTCAAGACTTTTTCAGACATTGAAAATAACATTAAATGCGGGACTTCCCTGGTGGCCCGGTGGGAGCTGCATGCTCCCAGTGCAGAGATGCAGGGGGTGCAGGTTCGACCCCACATGCTGCATGGAGTGACCAAAAAAAAAATTAAATTTATCATTTTAACCAGTGTTACAATGATTTGAGTATACAGTTCAGTAGTGCTAATTTACGCTATTGTGCAGCTAATCTCCAGAACTTTTTCGTTTCACAGAACTGACATTGTATACCCACTAACCAACAGCTCCCGTTTGTCCACCCCGGCCCCAGGCCCCTGGCGTTCTATTTTCTCTCTCAATTTAACTTCTCTAAGTACTCTGTATAAATGGAATCACACGCATTTGTCTTTCAGTGGCTGACCTGTTTCACTTAGCAAAAGGTCTTCAAGGTTGTGCATGTTGTAATATATATCAGAAATCTCTTCCTTTTTAAGGCTGACTATTCCATTGCAGTGTATACATTTCCTTCATCCATTCATCCACAGATGGGATTTTGGGTTGCTTCCACCTTTTGGCTGTTATGAATAATGCTATGATTGAGGGTAACACAACTATCACTTTAAGACTTGCCTTCAGGTCTTTGGAATATATACCCAGAAGTGGAATTGCTGGCTTGTACACTAATTTTAATTTTTTGAAGAACCACAATATTGTTTTCCACCATGTATGCACTATTCTACATTTCTACAAACAGTGCACAAGGGTTCCAGTTTCTCTGGATCCTCACCAACACTTATTTCCTGTTTTGTTTTGTTTTCAGTAATTTCTACCCTAATGGGTGTGAAGTAAAGACTGTTTTTTAAAAACTACTTGTACCAGCTTAATTATAGAACAACTGTGCTAAATTAGGTCAGCTGGAAAGTCACACAAAGGAAAGGACTACTGAAATCCTCACTAGCAAATGAGTGAACTGAGGCTGCTGGGTGAAGGTCTCGCTCCAAATCATGCCTTGAGGTGTGGTGGTGCAGGATTCTAAACCAGGGGTCAGAAAACATTTGCTGGGAAAAGACAGATCATAAATACTATAGATTCTGGGCCGCGTGATCTCTGTCTCAACTCAGTGCTGCTTCTGTATCAGGGAAGCTGCCATAGACAGCGCATTCAGACGTGATGGTATGCCAGTAACGCTTTATTCACAAAAACAGGCAGTGGCCTGCAGTTTGCTGACTCCTGTTCCAAAGCATTATGCTAAAACGTAGTAAGCCGGTGTAGCACCGGACCCTGAACTTCCAGTATGATCTTGGTAGAACTGTCAGTCAAGGTAGCCTCCCTAACTGGGGTCAAGAGGCAGGCATAAGGCCCAGACTGGACCTTCCTGTCTGGCCTACCCATCTTGAAGCCAAGACAAGATGTTGAAACCAATCAAGCCTGTGGCCTCTGGTGGTGGTGACTGTTGCTGGTTCCTCCTACCAGAATTCCCAAAGCCCTCTGGCCCCCAGCCCTGTCCTATCCTGCTAACTCAGTTTTCCTTCTGTTCTGCAGGTATCCCCCCATCCTTTTGTAAATTTCCATTCTGTATTCGCTGGCATCAGTTTCTGTTGCTCACAACTAGAGAATTTTGACTGATCATTGATTTTTAAAAAAATATGTATTTATGTATTTGTCTGTTCTGGGTCTTGGTTGTAGAACATGAGATCTCTAGTTGCAGCATGCGGGATCTAGTTTCCTGACCAGGGATCGAACCCAGGCCCCCTGCATTGGGAGCACAGAGTCTTAACCACTGGACCACCAGGAAGTCCTTGATCACTGACTTTTAAGGAGCAATAGCCTATATAATTTCTTTAATCACAAAGCCCCCAGGAGGGGTTGGGGGAGAATTGATACATGTGTATGTATGGCTAAATCCCTTCACTGTTCACCTGAAATTACAACATTGTTAATCAGCTATATCCCAATACAAAATAAAAAGTTTAAAGTTTGAAAAAAAAAAAGCCCCCAGAGAGCTAAAATAGAATTTGATTTCTTAAAATGTAATTATGCTGAAGCTGAAGGACGTCTCAGATTCATCAGTTGAAATGTTGCCTTCCATGCCTGCCAGTGCAGACACACCACAGGGACTACCCTTACCCATGTTTCTCAGTTCAGCAAATACCCCAGCCCTCCCCAGCTGTCCTTCACGCAATCCCCTTGCCCTCTCTGGGCCTCAGTTTCTCCATCTGTAACAGGGGGGTGGGGAGATTGAACAACCATGGTGATTCAGGTTCCATCCAGCTACAGGTTTTTTTTATTGGTCTCATACTGTGTGCTCAGCTCTGAACTGCGGAGAGATGCCAGGCATTGGTAAGCAGTGGTGACACGGGGCTGCCTGTGCAAAATGCCGGGTGAAGAAAACAGCTACGGGTGCTCAGAGGGAAGAGAGCTGCTGTGGACTGGAAAGGACTTTAGCTGAGCCTTTAATAACAGCTAGGCTTTGAATAGGGAGAGAAGGAAAAACTTCATGCGCTTCAGGAGCCGCTTAGTCCTCAGACCATGCTCTGGCAGCAGGTCCTAGCTTCATTTCCCTCCCTGGAGCAGCCGAGGAGGAGTGGAACCAACCAGGGGATGCTCAGGTCCACTTCTACTGCTGACATTATTTGTTGCATTCAGTTTCTTGTAGGTGTTTCCAGTTGCTGACTGCAGGGAGCGAGGTGTGGTCAGTTCTGAGCTCTCTAGCTAGAATATCAAAGTCTTGCTGACCTTGCTTGTTTTCTGCCTGTTCCAGCTGTCCAAGCAGTCACAGACAGCCCCCTGCGTCCTCCCCACCCCACCCACCAGGAGGGCAGGAATGAAGAGGGGCTTCAGTGTGTGGTTCAGGCCCCCAGGAGGCGCCTCTGATGGGAGGGGCCTGGGAGGGAACAGTCTTGTTCCTTCGCCACACAGGTGCTAGGCAGGGTGGCACAGAGCAGCAGGGGGTGGCCCTCTCCCCTGCTCAGCTTTCCAAACGCCATCTGTTCCCAAACCCAAGCTTGCCTTCCGCTACACCCGAGCCACCCGTGCGACTGGTTATCCGCAGCACAAACGCCTCTTTGTTTGCCGCTTCGTGTTTGTTTGTTGGCATCTGAACAGTTCTCTGTGGTTCAGGTTTGAGGCCAGCATGAGACAAAATGAGACTGGCAAAGGTGGGCATGGGTGCCACACCTCTTTTCCACTCTCCTGCCCCCAAGTCTAGACCCCCAGCTCTCCTTTCTATTAATAACACCACCATCACCTTTGGAATTTCCTCCTCCCTCAGGGTCTCATTCTTTGCTGTTTCATATGACTTATCTCAGAAACAAATCTCTTCAAAGGGATGAAATTTTGATAAAGTGTTTCTGTTTTAATAGGAATCTTCAGGAGACACAAAGCCCAGGCATTGTGACAGGTTTCTCACAGCAGATCAGGCTGCCCCTCAAATACAATCCCCCCTCTGTTCTTTGTCTAAGCAAAGAACACCAGGGTACACTGGCCCAGCAAGAAGGGGGCCTGAGCTCCTAGCCTCAGTTCAGCCATTAATATCGATTTCTTCTGCCCCTTCGGAAGGGCCTCAGTTTTCCCATCATTACGGCAAAGGGGTTGGATGGAACAATTACCCCCAGCCCCACCATTTACAAGCTTGTGTGAGAGAGAGAAACTGATGTGCTGACCAGCCCCAGCCCCCGAAAAAAAAGTTCTCTGCTTTTTAGGAACTGCTCATGAAACTAGGAGACAGTAATATTTCTGTAATTCTAGCACACATGGCTTTTCTGCTACTTGGGATGGTTTTCCCCAAGCCATAGCACTTTGCGGACTTCCCTATTAACTCAGTGGTTAAGAATCTGCCTGCGGTGCAGAAGACTCAGGTTCAGTCCCTGGGTTGGGAGGATCCCCTGGAGAAGGATATGGACAACCCACTCTAACATTCTTGCCTGGGAAATCCCACGGACAGAGGAGCCTGGTGGGCTACAATCCATGGGGTCGCAAAAGAGTCGGACGCGACTGAGCGACTAAACATGACAGCATAGCACTTCGCAGCTGCCACGGTGCTCTCACTGCCCCGACTCAGTGCAATGCTTGTTCTGTAAAAAAAAATCCATTTCATGTATAAGTCCACATTAATGCAGATATTTAATTAAAAGCAGTAATTTACCCCACCTGAAAATGCAGGTTATAGATATCCTGTGTATGGAGACTCTGAGGTAGATTCAGGAGAATGGAGCAGGCCAAGGGTTCATGACATCTATAGACACTTGCATTTTAGTTTGTCTTCCAACTGATTCTCTCATTCATTCTTTCACTCATTTATTTTTTGAAAGTATGTATTCAAAGTCTGGACTTCCCTGGTTGCTCAGATGGTAAAGAATCTGCTTGCAATGTGGGAGACCTTGGTTCAATCCCTAGGTTAGGAAGATGCCCTACAGGAGGGCATGACAACCCATTCCAGTATTCTTTCCTGGAGAATCCCCATGGACAGAGGAACCCAGCAGCCTACAGCCCATGGGGTCACAAAGAGTCGGACACGACTGAATGACTAAGCACAGCACATTCAAAGTTGACTTTTGGATTAACGGTGAGTAAAGAGAGACATGGTTCCCTGCTTGTGGAATAGCTAGCAAGGAAGAAAACTGTTATTGTTCAGTCATGTCCGACTTGTTTTGACCAATAGAATCTGATGAAAATGAATTTGTACCAGTTTTGAACCTAGGCTTAAAGAGACCTTGTAAGCGTCTCCTCTCACAGTCTTGGAACATTTTGACTGCTATGTAAACAATCTCAGACAAACTGTGGAGATGAGAGGCCCCATGGAGAGAGACCCCATGGAGAGAGATCCTGGTTGTCTCATCCATCTCGCCTGAGGCCATTAGGCACCAACCAGCCACTACCGCATTAGATAATGACAGATACATGAGCAAGTCTAGTTAAGATATATTGTCCATAGTCTAGACCAACAGCCAATTGCTATTCTACAAAACCATGAGCTAAATGCCTGCTTTTTAGTTTTATATTACTAACTTTTGGGGTGGTTTACAAAAGACAAATGACTAAAAAAACCACCAAAACCACCAACAACACAAAACTATCAAAGAGATAAACTTAGGATACAGAGCATAGAGACATACTAATCCAATCTATTGAAGCTGAGGAAGGCTTCCAGAAAGAAATGACATCTAACTTGACACCTGATGAATGAGAAGTCACAGCTATCTAATGATCTTGATCCAACAGTATAAAAGCGTTTTAGGAGGGGCTTTCCTGGTGGTCCAGGGGTTAAGAATCTGCCTCTTAATCTAGGGGACACCAGCTCGATCCCTTGTCGGGGAAGATTCCACATGCTCTGGGGCAACTAAGTCCATGTGCAACAACTGAGCCTGTACTCTGGAGCCCTCAAGTCAAAAGTACTGAGTGCACGTGCCTAGAGCCTGTGGTCTACAGCAAGAGAAGCCACTGCAATGAAAAGCCTGAGCAGCGCCAGCTAAGAGAAACCGCCCCACTCTCCCCAACTAGAGAAATCCTGCACACAGCAATGAAGACCCAGTGCAGCCACAAATAAATACGCAAATAAATGTTTCTGAAAACGCTGTATAGGAAAGGAGACCTTCCTACCATATACATCAAAATATGTCATTGCCATCTTTAAAACATCTCTTGAATCCAACACTTGTCATCACTTCCATTTTTACTGTTTAAGTACAGACCGCATACTCATCTGAATTATTGCTCTGGGTCCTGTGGTCTCTTAAACTCTGCTATGCAGTCTTTCTGCTTTTCTTATAGTCTATTTTCATCACAGGAAATAAAATGAACTGGCAAAAAATGTCAGATCTTACTGCTCCTCTACTCAAAACTCTGTGTAATAGATTGACTAATAGCCCCCACAAAAAGATATGTATACATGTTTACCTCCCAAGCGCACTTCCCTGGTGGCTCAGAGGTTAAAGCGTCTGCCTGCAATGTGGGAGACCTAGGTTTGATCCCTGGATCGGGAAGACCCCCTGGAGAAGGAAATGGCAACCCACTCCAGTATTCTTGCCTGGAGAATCCCATGGACAGAGGAGCCTGGTGGGCTTCAGTCCACGGGGTCGCAGAGAGTCGGACACGACTGAGCAACTTCACTTTCACTTTCTTATCTCCTAAAACTGTGGAAGTGACTTCATTAAAAAAAAGAAAAAAAAAAAAAGAGTCTTTATAGGGTAATTAAGTTCAAGATTGCAAGGTGAGATCCTCCTGGATTATGGAGATGGACTCTAAATGCATAAACAGGTGTCCTTATTAGAGAGAAGAGGGGAAGACAGAGTAATACAGAGAAGACCATGTGAGCAAGGCAGCAGAGACTAGAGTGATGTTACCCAAAGTTAAGGCATCCACAGGGCCACAGAGAGCAGGAAGAGGCAAGGACAAACTTCCCTTATATTCTTGGAGGTAGCAGGGCCCTGCAAATACCTTTACTTTGGATTTTTGACCTCCAGATCTAAGGGAGAATAAACATCTATTAAGCCACGCAGTTTGTGGTAATTTGTTAAGACACTCCTAGCATCTAATAAACCTCCAATATCTTCTTGTCTCATTCAGAATAAAGCCTAATGCCAAAGCTCTTGCATGGACCTACAAGGCCCTACCTGGACTTCCTTCCCCCTACTCCTGACCCCTCTGACATCATATTCTACACATACTCCCTTCCTCTCTCCACTTGAACCTCTCTAGTTTTCCTAGAGAGAAACTGCTCCTTCAGCACAAAAGGCATGCATCTCCTCAGGGCATTTGTGTTCATCCTTTCCACTGCCTTGCATGCCCTTCCCCTTAATATTCTATTTGTGTGACTATCACATTTGTTTCAAAATGTCTTTCATGTAGGTTAATGAAGACTTCTCTGATTACCATGGAAATTCCATCCTCTGCTCAACATGCCCCATCCCCAGCTGAGTCTTGTTCTCCTTTTCTGACTTTTCTCTACAGCACTTACCATCTTCTGAACTAATGTACATTGTACTTATTAATTTATTGGCCACCTGTCTTCCCAACCAGAATGTAAACTCCATGAGAGAGAGGGATTTTTTTTTTTTAACTTTTCCTTGTTGCTTTATGCCCAGCATTTAGGAGAGATGGCCAGTAAATAATTGTTCAGTTACATAAATGGTATGTTTCAGATCTGAGGAAAGTATTTAAATGGTGACTCTAAGAACTCCTTGTTTCTGCTACTTCTGAGAAATGTTTCCAAATCTTTCCAGACTGGTTGTTGAGTAGGATTCATGCTGCCAATTCTCTGGAGTAGAAAAGCATAGATGCTTTAATTTAATAGGACAATTACACTATTCTGTTATGGCAAGAAGATCGTATACAATTTGTAGTTTGAAGCCCCTTGGTTTTCACTTGTCACTTTACATTTGACTTCATAGTAGGCTCCAGAACTCTGAGTGAAACAGCAATGAAGAAATAGCGCAGTGCTAGCAACAGGTAAGGAAAGTTGACATTTAGGGATTTAAAGAAGGTTTGAAGGCAACAGGATCAAAAGGGGGATACACATGTAAAGCGGTCTTGGGATGAGGGATGAGGAACAGAGAATGTGTGTCCTTTGCTGATTTTCTTTGGTGGGATTTCAAAGAATCTAGCGCATATTCTTATAGACTGATAGCTTCTAAGCATCAAATACATATATAGTTGGTCGTATTAACACATAAGACAGAGTTTGCACTAATTTTGCCAGTTCATGCTTCTTACATAGAGGAACATGAACTTAAATGCCAACATTAAATACATTTGCCAATATATACATATATATATATAGGCAAATGTGTATACACACACATGTATATATATATATGCCTGTGCATGTATATGTATTCCTTTCTCCAAATGTATCAGTCAGTCAGTTTAGTTGCTCAGTCGTGTCCGACTCTTTGCGACCCCATGAATTGCAGCACGCCAGGACTCCCTGTCCATCACCATCTCCCAGAGTTCACTCAGACTCACGTTCATCGAGTCTGTGATGTCATCCAGCCATCTCATCCTCGGTCGTCCCCTTCTCCTCCTGCCCCCAATCCTTCCCAGCATCAGAGTCTTTTCTAATGATAAAGCAATATAAATAGTAATGTGTCACAAGACATCTTTTATACCATCCTTAGTCATCAGAGAGGAAAAAAATGGATAAAATAGAAAGTTCTAGTAGTTCCTGTCGCCATATCTATGCTATCTGACTTTAGTAATTTTGCCTTCTTTGTGCAGCTCCTAATACATTTGCCTAGCAACAAAAGGTGGGATAATACTTCCATCCTTTGAAAAGCAATGGGAGAGCTGGAATGAAACTATAAGCAATCAGCAAGAACATAACTGACAGGCTGTATTCCAGAGGAGGAATTAGTTGAACTAAACTAATGTCTAAACATAGTCAAGAAGTTAACAATGTCATGGTATTTTAATTAGGGTTGGATATTGGGTTTAATTCAGATGAAAATTCTCAACTGCTTATCCCTAGCATACCAAGACCGCCCAAACATCTTGGTCTGCAAAATTAGGCTGGGAATAGAGCCCAAACAGGATTTCTGAAAAGATTTTTGGGTCTTTCTTCTTTGACTAAGGCTTGAAATTCTGCAAGGATTGCAAGAATAGTATTCTTTTTCAAATGTTTTTGGCTAGAAGCTGGGAGTGAAATAACGTGAGAAATGTTTATGCATATTTACATAGTTACCTGTAACACTTCTTATATTAAAACAAAATTTGAATAGATTTTTAAAGAAATTGTGCTCAAGACACAAGAATACAAAAGCAGACTTAGCTATTTACTACACGTTGATGACAGAAGATAATAAATGGATAAGCATTCAAATGAAAATTACAGTAATTCTAGAAACAAATAATATAGGCAATATAAAAAATTTGGTGGGCAATAGGAGTTTTAAAATGCATTTTAGCATTAAAAAATATCCTGAAAAATTTCTTAGTGCTTGTACTAGCTGAATGGATGTTTCCTATTCATGTTTGTACCTACTAGAATGCTGTTGGGAAGGGAGGTTTTATATATCTAAATAAAATAATTCAGAAATATATGCACATTAGTTACATAAACTCAATGAAAAGTAATGAAAAGGATAAAAATCTATTTTATGTATTTAATAACAATTTATTAAGTACTTGATGTTGAGGATGAAAGGGAAAGTTGTTCAGTTGTGTCCTACTCTTTGAGACCCCATGGATTATACAGTCCATGGAATTCTCCAGACAAGAATACTGGAGGGGTAGCCTTTCCCTTCTCCAGGGTGTTTTCCCAAACTTGGGACTGAACCTAGGTCTCTGCATTGCAGGCAGATTCTTACAGCTGAGCCACAATTTTGAGGATACGGTAGACAGAAAAGACCCCACGGAGGTTCCAGTGTAAAGGTCAAAGTGGGGAGGCAAATATTTAAGGAGAAAATAAAGCTCACCTTTCTGTGTATCTATCTAAGCATCACCATCTAATTGTGGACTACAATATGTTTTATGAAGGATAAAATTATAAAAATAAAAATTAAACAAGGATACAAATTATAAAATATAATGAGTGGAGGATCAAAAATATTATAGAGAATGGTCAAGGGAGATTTCAGGTTTATTAAGAAAACAGAAGAGTATTTAAAAGTTGCCATATGTGGGATGGGAAAAAGCATTACAGGGAGAGAGAACATCACATGTAATACCTTGACATAGGAAAAATATCTGGTGTATTTAGGAACATAAAAGCTGAGACTGGAACTTTGAAGAGTAGAGTGTCAAGTGGTATAAGAGGAGACGTAAGAAAGTCAGAGCATTATCTGACTCCAAAGAATGATAAACATTCAGACTTTCTTCTAAGTATAATATGAAGACCTTGGAGGAGTTTCCATGTTATCTCAGGATGGGGCAGAGGGAAGGAGTGACTTCATCTAGCTTCCATGTTAAGATCACTCTTCTGCTGCAGAGGATGGCATGGAGCAAGACACATGTACAAGTGGGGAAGCCAGGGTGGAAGTCGTTACCACAGTAGAGATGTAACCTAAGTGTGACTTGAACTAGGATGGTAGCAATGGAAATAAATAGAATGGACAGACTCCAAATACAGCCTGGACTTAGACACTGAAAGGACTTCTTGATGGAGGGTGAGAAATAGAGTGGAGAAAGATTTCTAAGTGTCTGACTTTAGTGGTAGGTAGATGGTCATACTACTCACTGTCAGAGATGGCAAATATTAAGGGAAAGATTAAGAGATGGCAGAGATTAAAGGATGAACTATATTAGAAGGAAATGAAGAATCTGAACATGCCATGTATGTGAGACTCATGATAGCTCCAACTGGAGGTGGAAAGAATCTAGGCTGTTGAGTATGTGCATAATGTGCTCAGAGGAGAGGCCTGTTCCAGGGATTTAAATGAGGAATGTAGTAACCCCCATCATTGGATTCTCATTGCTATAGCATGCTACAGTTTATTGTCTTTAAGATGTTATTGAAGCCCGTCTACGCTCTTATCTTTACAGCTTATTTATAGTCTTTGTGATATATGAAATTATTTTTTTCCTGGATTCTAGTATGAGTTAAAATGCAAAGTGACAAGGAAAAAGTTAGTTGCTCAATTCTGCATGTGATCTCCTTTCAGTAAAATTGTATCCCTTGTATCATCTTTTTACCTCAATAACTCTTGGGGCTTTCCTGGTGCCTCAGATAGTAAAGAATCTGCCTGCAATGCAGGAGACTTGGGTTCAATCCCTGGGTTGGGAAGATCCCCTGGAGAAGGGTATGACTACTCACTCCTGTATTTTTGCTTGGAGAATCACAAGGATAGAGGAAGCTGGTGGGCTACAGTCCACGGAGTCACAAAGAGTTGGACAAGACTGAGCGACTAACAGTTTTGCTTTCACACATACTTCTTTATTACTTCCCTGGTGCTCAGTCAGTAAGGAATCCACCTGCTATGCAGGAGACTTGAGTGTGTAACTGCTGAGAGTCTCTTGGGGTGCAAAGAGATCAAACCAGTCAACCCTAAAAGAAGTCAATCCTGAATATTCATTGGAAGGACTGATGCTGAAGCTCCAATACTTTGGCCACCTGATGCAAAGATTTGACTCATTGGAAAAGACCCTGATCCTGGGANATCCACCTGCTATGCAGGAGACTTGAGTGTGTAACTGCTGAGAGTCTCTTGGGGTGCAAAGAGATCAAACCAGTCAACCCTAAAAGAAGTCAATCCTGAATATTCATTGGAAGGACTGATGCTGAAGCTCCAATACTTTGGCCACCTGATGCAAAGATTTGACTCATTGGAAAAGACCCTGATCCTGGGAAAGATTGAAGGCAAAAGAGAAGGGGAAAACAGAGAATAAGATGGTTAGACAGCATCACCAATTCATTGGACATGAATTTGAAAAACCTCTGGAAGAAAGTTGAGAACAGAGGAGCCTGGTGTGCTGCAGTCCATGGGGTTGCAAACGGTCAGACATGAGTTAGCAACTGAACAAAAACAATGACACTTACTAGATGTCATCACCACTTATCTATTTATGGTTCTGTGTACTCTAGTAGAACATATATTCATCAAGGACAAAATAGTCCTTATTAATCTTGTTATATCCAGGGCCTAATATCCAGAGACCAGAGTGCTTGAAACATGGTGTATGCTTAACAAATCTATCTGCTAATGTATTTCAAACAGAGAAAATATGAGTTGAATTTGCTTGAAGAATTTTATAGACTCTGAGTATTTTTAATACTCAATTCTGGAGTATTGCTAAGATACTGCTGAGAATTCTATAACAGGGTGAACTAAATGCCAAAATATGACAAATTTGATCTTCTGTTCAGNAAAAAGCAAAATGGCTGTCTGAGGAGGTCTTACAAATAGCTGTGAAAAGAAGGGAAGCAAAAAGCAAAGGAAAAAAGGAAAGATATACCCATTTGAATGCAGAGTTCCAAAGAATAGCAAGGAGAGATAAGAAAGCTTCCTCAGCGATCAATGCAAAGACATAGAGGAAAACAATAGAATGGGAAAGACTAGAGATCTCTTCAAGAAAATTAGAGATACCAAGGGAACATTTCATGCAAAGATGGACTCAATTAAGGACAGAAATGGTAGGGACCTAACAGAAGCAGAAGATATTAAGAAGAGGTGGCAAAAAAAAAAGAAGAGGTGGCAAGAATACACAGAAGAACTATATGAAAAGGATCTTCATGAACCAGATGATCACAATGGTGTGATCACTTACCTAGAGGCAGACATCCTGGAATGTGAAGTCAAGTGGGCCTTAGAAAGCATCACTACGAACAAACCTAGTGGAGGTGATGGAATTCCAGTTGAGCTATTTCAAATCCTGAAAGATGATGCTGTGAAAGTGCTGCACTCAACATGCCAACAAATTTGGAAAATCCAGCAGTAGCCACAGAACTGGAAAAGGTCAGTTTTCATTCCAATCCCCAAGAAAGGCAATGCCAAGGAATGTTCAAACTACCGCACAGATGCACTCATCTCACTCGCTAGTAAAGTGATGCCTAAAATTCTCCAAGTCAGGCTTCAGCAATATGTGAACCATGAACTTCTAGATGTTCAAGCTGGTTTTAGAAAAGGCAGAGGAACCAGAGATCAAATTGCCAACATCCGCTGGATCATGAAAAAAGCAAGAGAGGTCCAGNCTCATCTCACTCGCTAGTAAAGTGATGCCTAAAATTCTCCAAGTCAGGCTTCAGCAATATGTGAACCATGAACTTCTAGATGTTCAAGCTGGTTTTAGAAAAGGCAGAGGAACCAGAGATCAAATTGCCAACATCCGCTGGATCATGAAAAAAGCAAGAGAGTTCCAGAAAAACATCTATATTTGCTTTATTGACTATGCCAAAGCCTTTGACTGTGTAGATCACAATAAACTGTGGAAAAATCTGAAAGAGATGGAAATACCAGACCACCTAACCTGCCTCTTGAGAAACCCGTATGCAGGTCAGGAAGCAACAGTTAGAACTAGACATGGAACCACAGACTGGTTCCAAATAGGAAAAGGAGTACGCTAAGGCTGTATAGTGTCACCCTGCTTATTTAACTTACATGCAGAGTACATCATGAGAAACACTGGGTTGAATGAAGCACAAGCTGGAATCAAGATTGCTGGGAGAAATATCAAAAACCTCAGATATGCAGATGACACCACCCTTATGGCAGAGAGTGAAGAAGAACTAAAGAGCCTCTTGATGAAAGTGAAAGAGGAGAGTGAAAAAGCTGGCTTAAAGCTCAACATTCAGAAAGCTAGATCATGAATGAGGTGAGGGGTTTGGAAATAATATGGTAGGGGAAAGAAAGTGTGGATTGAGAAGGAGCATTGTTCCTTGTGAAGGGAACTTTGAACGTAAGGTGGGACTGAATAGAGAGAGCCCATGTCTGAAAGCAAAATGAGCATTTAGAGGTAGCTAACCTTGGGAAGGTCTAGAGGCAGCTTGTGCAAAGGCCTTGCTGCTGCTGCTGCTAAGTCACTTCAGTCGTGTCCGACTCTGTGTGACCCCATAGACGGCAGCCCACCAGGCTCCCCCATCCCTGGGATTCTCCAGGCAAGAATACTGGAGTGGGTTGCCATTTCCTTCTCCAACGCATGAAAGAGAAAAGTGAAAGTGAAGTCGCTCAGTCTGTCCAACTGTTAGTGACCCCATGGACTGTAGCCCACCAGGCTCCTCCGTCCATTGGATTTCCCAGGCAAGAGTACTGGGGTGGGGTGCCATTGCCTTCCCCGGCAAAGGCCTTGAGGCAGGACCTAAATAAGCACCTGAGGCACTCGGGATCAGAAAGTGTGTTTGGAACTTAGGAAGCCAGGGTGATGGCAAGACATGAAATTGGACAGGAAAGTTGGGTTGGATTTTGAGTATAACCAAAAATTATTAGAGTTCTTTCAACATTAAAGAGCCATGCTGGGACTTCCCTGATGGTCCGATGGCTAAGACTCCACACTCCCAACACAGGGGGCCTAGGTTCAATCTTTGGTTAGGGAACTAGATTCCACATACTGCAACTAAGACCCATTGCAGCCAAATATTAATAACTAAACAAATTTTCTTTTTAAAAAGTCATCCTGGCTGCTGTATTGGTGTCATTAGCACCACTGTGAACTTCTCCAGGGCACCAGCCACTGTGTGGTCAGTGTAGCGGAGCCCCCTGGAGTTGTGCAAAGCGAAGGAGCCCTGTCTGTCCTCCTCCAGCCCCACAGGCATCAGAGAATCCTGAAGCTAAGTGACTTTGGGGTAAAAAGTCTTCCTCGGGGCTTTGATGATGTCAATCCTCTGTCATCTTTGAGAAGCCCAAGGGGAACTCTGGCCCCTCCAGGGTGTCTGCACGGATCCCCATAAACACTCCCTTCTCCCTTTGAGAGGCTGAGCGAGGCGGCAGACGCTCCCTCACTCTCTCCTCCCTTCAAACTGACACTCTCTAAGCCTTTAAGCAGCTTGTAACTCCATCATCTCAGCGCCCCTTGGAAGGGAGCACCCGGCAGATTAAGCGATTCTGGGATCCAGGCGTTGAGGAATTCGGGGCCTCTCCGGTTTCTTGGCAGGAGTTACAAGTACATGCAGAGACTCTTCTTTAGAACAAGTGAAAATAATTTCTTCCAGGGGCAGAAAAAGGCATGCTTTTGGCAAAGGACTTCATAAGATGTTATCTCAAGAGACCGGCATGGGAGCCCTGCGAGGGAAGGCAGAAGTTGCTAAACCAGGTGGGGAAATGGACAGATGGCTGGGGAGATGCTTTCCAGGCTGACTGACTGAACTGAACTGAGCTGCATTTTCCACTCCCCTGGGACTTGGAAGGAGGGATGGTAGGGGAGAGGGAGGGAGGGGAGTGGAGTGGAGCAGAGATCTGCTGAAGGTGAGGCTCAGTGCCACTCCCCATCTGGACATCTCGGAGGGAAAAAAAGATTTAGAAAGTTAGGGCTGCAAGGGACCCCGGGTATCATCCGGTCCAACCTTATGCCTTGGATGAAAAGAAAGAGAGCCCAAAGGTGAGTGCTTCCCCTTGCTGGCTAGCAGGGGAGGTGGCCTTCTATGCCAGAGGAGAAACTGGAATGTATGCATTTTGGAGGACATTTTGGCAACATCTGTCAATGTTTTAAACACACGTATGTTCTTGGACCCAGAAATTCCACTTCTGTGAATTCATCCTACAGAAATCTTGAATTCATGCTACAGAAATGTGCACAGAGCTGTATGCACGAGGTACCCTGTAGCATGCACCTTGTCAGTGCAAGAATCCTCAAGAAGCAGCACAGGGCATGGTGTTGGTTGTCGTTGTTCAGCCCCCCATTTGTGTCCGACTGTGCGAATCCTGGACTACAGCTCGCCAGGCCTCTCTGTCCCTCACCATCTCCCAAAGTTTGCCCAAGTTCATGTCCATTGCATTAGTGATACCATCCAGCCATCTCAACCTCTGACATCCTCTTCTCCTTCTGCCCTCAATCTTTCCCAGCATCAGGGACTTTTCCAATGACTCAGCTGTTCGCATCAGATGACCAAAATACAGGAGTTTCAGCTTCAGCATCAGTCCTTCCATTAGTATTCAGGGTTGATTTTCCTTAAGATTGACTGGTTTGATCTCCTTTCTATTAAAAGGACTCTCAGAAGTCTTCTCCAGCACCACAGTTCCCACAGATTAAACTGTGGGACCTTTTTTTATGGAAAACTTTGCAGACACTGGGAAGAAGAAGGAGGCAAATATGCATCATCGCTATGGGAAGATTACTAGTGATATTTTAAATGAAAAATAAATCACATAAAACGTATGGTATAGTAACAAAAAGCATATGTACTTTTAAATGACACACACGTCAGACTGAGAAGGACAAACAGTGTCTGATATCACTTATATGCGGAATCTAAAAACATGAGGCAAATGAACTTATTTACAAAACAGAAATACAGTCACAGAGATAGAAAACAATCTTATGGTTACCAGTGGGGGGAGCAGGGGAGGGATAAACTGGGAGATTGGGATGGACGTATACACACTGCTGAATATAGAAGAGGTCTTCCCTAGTGCCTCAACTGGTAAAGAATCTGCCTGCAATGTAAGAGACTTCAGTTTGACTCCTGGGTTGGGAAGAGCCACTGGAGAAGGGATTAGGTTACCCACTCCACTATTCTTGGGCTTCCCTGGTGGCTCCTTATTATGCTGGTGGATAATTAGTAAGAATCTGTTGTATAGCACTGGAAGCTCAACTCAATGCTCTATAATGACCTATATGGGGAAAAAAATCTAAAAAAGAGTGGATATATGTGTGTGTATAACTTTACTATACAGCAGAAAGTAACACAACATTGTAAATCAGCTAGCCTCCAGCAAAATTTTTAGAAATAAATGTACACACCTGTGTTTTTATATATTATTAGCATATTTTCAGAAAGATAGCTAAAGAATATCAACAGTTTAGGAAATGAAATGGGAACTGAAGAGAAGACATTTTAGTCCCATTTTACTCCCTTCTGCAAAGTCTGGAGTTTAATGTTGGGCAGGTTTTAATCAGGTTCGTGATACTTCGTCACAGGGCACAGCAGTGACAGCTTTGAGCTTCTGCTTCTCGAATTCCTTTGCTGGCTGTGTCCTTAAGATATGGAGCAAGTGGCAAATCCCTTTTCCTCCCCAAGACTCAGTTTCCCTATCTGTTAAACACGGTGTGTGTGTGTGGCAGGAAGCGTGGTAGAGCAGGTGGTCCCTCAGTGTCCTTCTGGGGGCACCCGTCCGGAGTTTGGGCACGTGTGCACACACACACACACACACGGACACACACACACCTAGGAGATACACACACACACACCCCTAGGGCACACACACACCTAGGAGTACACACACAGACACACACACACACCTAGGAGATACACACACACACCTAGGAGATACACACACACACCCCCCTAGGGCATGCACACACCTAGGAGTACACACACACACCTAGGAGTACACACACACACCTAGGAGATACACACACACACACCCCTAGGGCATGCACACACCTAGGAGTACACACACACACCTAGGAGTACACACACACACCTAGGAGATACACACACACACACCCCTAGGGCATGCACACACCTAGGAGTACACACATACACCTAGGAGTACACACACACACACACAGAGCTAGGAGTACACACACACACCTAGGAGATACACACACGCACACCCCTAGGGCACGCACACACCTAGGAATACACACACACACACCCCTAGGGCACGCACACACCTAGGAATACACACACACATCCCCCTAGGATACACACACACACACACGGACACACACACACGGACACACACCCCGCCCCAGAGTTCTCATTTCTTGCGTCCGGTTTCCCCCTGCTGGTCTCTTCAGGTAGCTGCTACGAGAGATCCTCAAGGGTGGCTGTACACTCCGTGATGGTCTTTTGGAGATGTGTGGGATTGCCTGCGGCTCTAGGGACAGTGGTGTTTAACAGGCAGGGCTGAGAGACCCTGGACATCCTCCAATGCAGGAGACAGTCCCATACAATGAACTGTCCTACATCCTGCGTGACTTTTGAATGAGCCAGTGAAGAAATCCCGTTCATAATTATCTGAGCCTGGAATCTCACTCTCCTTTACAAGCATTAACCAAATCACTTGAGTGTTTGTCTGTTGTTCTAGTTTGCACTGTTTTAGGATCTACTGAGCTGCAGCTGTCCTGTAAACCAATGGATGCTCGCGCTTTGCTTTGTCTAGAGCTTTATCAAGAGTGGTTCACCATCTCATATAACCATGCCACCACTTCCGCCCACTCGTATCCGCCAGCGTTTGTCGCCATGTCAGTGCTCGTTGCTCAGTTGTGTCCAACTCTTTGTGACCCTGTGGACTGTAGCCTACCAGGCTCTTGTATCCATGGAATTCTCCAGGAAAGAATACTGGAGTGGGTAGCTACTCCCGTCTCTGGGGTATCTTCCTGATGCAGAGACTGAACCCACATCTCCTGCGTTGCAGGCAGATTCTATATTCCTTGGCAAATATGTAGACTACTAGACTTCATTTAACAGATGGAAAACTAAATATTACTAGATTAGCAGAAGGCAATGGCGACCCACTCCAGTACCCTTGCCTGGAAAGTCCCATGGGTGGAGGAGCCTTGGTAGGCTGTAGTCCACGGGGTCGCTAAGAGTCAGACATGACTGAGCAACTTCACTTTCACTTTTCACTTTCATGCCTTGGAGAAGGAAATGGCAACCCACTCCAGTGTTTGTGCCTGGAGCATCCCAGGGAGCGGGGAGCCTGGTGGGCTGCCGTCTATGGGGTCGCACAGAGCCGGACACGACTGAAGCGACTTAGCAGCAGCAGCAGCAGCAGCAGTTGCATATGAAATGCAGAGGTTTTGTTTAATTTTTAATTTCTTCTAGGTGTGAGACATTAGGTGAAATGTGGTTTGATGCGTGTGTGTGTTGCAAAATGCTTACCACAACACCTGTTGCCGTTTAGTCACCAAGTCTTGTCTGACTCCTTTGTGACCTCATGAACTGTCCTCTGTCCATGGGATTTCCCAGACAAGAATACTAGAGCGGGCTGCCATTTCCTTCTCCATCTTCCCAACTCAGGGATCAAACTTGCGTCTCCTGCTTTGGCAGAAAGATTCTTTTCCATCGAGTCAACAGGGAAGCCCTAGTTAACACCTCCATCCCCTCATAAAACTACCTCTTTTGTGTGTGTGATGATAGCATTTAAGACCTCTGTTAACAACTTTCAAGTATACAGCACATTTTTGTGGATTATAGTCACCAGGTTGTAGATTAATCCCCAGAATTTATTCATTTTAAAGCTGGGAGTATGTGCCCTTTAACCAATATTTTCCCCACACCCCCCTCCCCAGCCTCTGGCAGTCACCAGGCTACTGTCTATAAGTTCAACTTCTCTAGATTCCAGATAGAAGTGAGAACAGGCAGTGTTTATCTCTGTCAGATTTATTTCACTTAGCTCAGTGCCCTCAAGGTCCACCCATATTGTCACAAAGGGCAGAATTTCCTTCCTTTATGGCTGAATAACATTTCTCTGTGTGTGTACATTTTCTTTCTCTTTGTTGAAGTATAGTTGACTTATGTTAGTTCCAGGTGTACAGCAGTGATTCAGTTATATTTTTCAGATTATTTTCCATTATAGGTTATTATTATAAGATACTAAATATAGTTCCCTGTACTATGTAGTAAATCCATGTTGCTTCTCTGTTTTTATATATAGTAGTTTGTATCTGTTAATCTCATACTCCTAGTTCCCCCTCCTCTAACCCCCTTTGGTGACCATAAATTTGTACATTTTCTTCATCCATTCATGCATTCATGAACATCTAAGTTGTCTCCATGTCTTGACTATTGTTAGTAATGCTGCCACAAGCACAGAGGTGGAGATACCTCCTTAAAACAGTTTATTTCCCCCAGATATATACCTGGAAGAGGAAATGCTGGATCGTATGGAAGCTCTACTTTTAGTTTTTTGAGGAACCTGCATACTGTTCCCCATAGTGGCTGTACCACTTCACATTCCCACCAACAGTGTATGAGGGCTCCCTTTTCCTACATCCTCACAAATACTCACCATCCTTGTGGTTTTGTTGACAGCCATTCTAATGGATGTGAGGTGATATCTCGTTGTGGCTTTGACTTGCATTTCCCAGATGATTGGTGATGTTGAGCATCTTTTCATGTACATGTTGGTCATTTGAATATCTTTTGGAGGGAACATCTATCCAAGTTCTCTGCCCATATTTTAATCAGATTGTTGGCTTTTTTGCTTCTGAGCTGTTTGAGTTCCTAGTATATTTTAGATATTAGCCTTTTATCAGATAAATGGCTTGCAAACATGTTCTCCCACTCTGTAAGTTACCTTTTTATTTTGCTGATAATTTCTTTTGCTGTGAGGAATCTTTTGTGTTTGATGTAACTCAGTTTTTATTTTTGTTTTGGTTGCTTGCACTTTTAAGTGTCATAGCTAAAAAATATTTGTCAAGACCAATGTCAAAGGAGTTTTTCCCTGTCAGACTCCAATATCCACCTGCCCTCTTTCTTGGTCCCCAGACTTTTCCTATGCTGACTTTGTCCCACCTCTCATTAATTAACTTATTTTCTCTTAACAAGTATTAATAACATCTTAATATGTTCCAAGAAATGTGCTCAGGGTGAGGGCCACAACAGTGAAAATAGAGATCAGGTCCCTATTTTCGTGGACCTTCCATTTTCATCGCAGGGAAGAGTGTCAGGTTGATGTTCAGTTGCTCAGTTGTGTCCAACTCTGCTACCCCATGAACTGCAGCACGCCAGACTTCTCTGTCCTTCTCTGTCTCCTGGAATTTGCTCAAACTCAAGTTCACTGAATCAATGATGCCATCCAACCATCTCATCCTCTGTTGTCCACTTCTCCTCCTGCCCTCAATCTTTCCCAGCATCAAGGTCTTTTCCAATGTGTTGAGGTCCTTTAATGGACTGGAACCTGGTGGTCCAGAGTCGACCGATAAGAAAGTAAAGGAGAGAGAAAGAGGCTGATATTCCTTGGTTTACGCAGAAAGCCAATAAAGCCCCTGGCACGGGGCTTTCTCCGTTCATGGAGGCCTCAGGTGCCCTCTTGATGGGGTAAAGGCACAGAGCGCCTTCTTGAGAGTCTTAGAAGCCCGGGCAGGAAAGTGAGCTCAGAGGGCCTCTGTGCTCCAATGAAATAGCCTGAGAAAGAGAGAGAAAGAAAGAGAAAGAACGACACGGGGACCAGAGCTCTGATGGAGCAAAGGTGTTTTAATCAACACGGTGTGGGCATATATACTGTAGTTATTCTCAGCAAAGATAAAGATTAAAATTCCAGACTTACAAAACAGGCAATCCATATTAAAGAGAGAGAGAGAGTTGTAAATAACCACTTTTACCATATGGTTCATAAAAAGAAAGAGGGTACTTATCACCATATAGAAAAACTAACAAAGGAAATGCCTGGATTCCTCAGCCCAGGGAGAGGCTTGCCTCCTGTTACATGCTTCCTGACTCAGTGAGTCTATTGTTCACATCAGGTGGCTGAAGTACTAGAGCTTCAGCTTCAGCATCAGTCCTTCCAATGAATATTCAGGGTTGATTTCCTTTAGGATGGACTGGTTTCATCTCTTTGCTGTTCAAGGGACTCTTAAGAGTCTTTTCTAGCACCAGAGTTAAAAGGCATCACTTCTTCAGCTCTCAGCCTTCTTTATAGTCCAACTCTGCTCATGACTACTGAAAAAACTATATATACACACACACACCTAGGAGATACACACACGCACACCCCTAGGGCACGCACACACCTAGGAATACACACACACACACCCCTAGGGCACGCACACACCTAGGAATACACACACACATCCCCCTAGGATACACACACACACACGGACACACACACACGGACACACACACAGACACACACCCCGCCCCAGAGTTCTCATTTCTTGCATCCGGTTTCCCCCTGCTGGTCTCTTCAGGTAGCTGCTACGAGAGATCCTCAAGGGTGGCTGTACACTCTGTGATGGTCTTTTGGAGATGTGTGGGATTGCCTGCGGCTCTAGGGACAGTGGTGTTTAACAGGCGGTGCTGAGAGACCCTGGACATCCTCCAATGCAGGAGACAGTCCCATACAATGAACTGTCCTACATCCTGCGTGACTTTTGAATGAGCCAGTGAAGAAATCCCGTTCATAATTATCTGAGCCTGGAATCTCACTCTCCTTTACCAGCATTAACCAAATCACTTGAGTGTTTGTTTGTCTGTTGTTCTAGTTTGCACTGTTTTAGGATCTACTGAGCTGCAGCTGTCCTGTAAACCAATGGATGCTCGCGCTTTGCTTTGTCTAGAGCTTTATCAAGAGTGGTTCACCATCTCATATAACCATGCCACCACTTCCGCCCACTCGTATCCGCCAGCGTTTGTCGCCATGTCAGTGCTCGTTGCTCAGTTGTGTCCAGCTCTTTGTGACCCTGTGGACTGTAGCCTACCAGGCTCTTGTATCCATGGAATTCTCCAGGAAAGAATACTGGAGTGGGTAGCTACTCCCGTCTCTGGGGTATCTTCCTGATGCAGAGACTGAACCCACATCTCCTGCGTTGCAGGCAGATTCTATATTCCTTGGCAAATATGTAGACTACTAGACTTCATTTAACAGATGGAAAACTAAATATTACTAGATTAGCAGAAGCCAATGGCGACCCACTCCAGTACCCTTGCCTGGAAAATCCCATGGGTGGAGGAGCCTTGGTAGGCTGTAGTCCACGGGGTCGCTAAGAGTCAGACATGACTGAGCGACTTCACTTTCACTTTTCACTTTCATGCCTTGGAGAAGGAAATGGCAACCCACTCCAGTGTTTGTGCCTGGAGCATCCCAGGGAGCGGGGAGCCTGGTGGGCTGCCGTCTATGGGGTCGCACAGAGTCGGACACGACTGAAGCGACTTAGCAGCAGCAGCAGCAGCAGCAGTTGCATATGAAATGCAGAGGTTTTGTTTAATTTTTAATTTCTTCTAGGTGTGAGACATTAGGTGAAATGTGGTTTGATGCGTGTGTGTGTTGCAAAATGCTTACCACAACACCTGTTGCTCTCCAATGCAGGAGACAGTCCCATACAATGAACTGTCCTACATCCTGCGTGACTTTTGAATGAGCCAGTGAAGAAATCCCGTTCATAATTATCTGAGCCTGGAATCTCACTCTCCTTTACAAGCATTAACCAAATCACTTGAGTGTTTGTCTGTTGTTCTAGTTTGCACTGTTTTAGGATCTACTGAGCTGCAGCTGTCCTGTAAACCAATGGATGCTCGCGCTTTGCTTTGTCTAGAGCTTTATCAAGAGTGGTTCACCATCTCATATAACCATGCCACCACTTCCGCCCACTCGTATCCGCCAGCGTTTGTCGCCATGTCAGTGCTCGTTGCTCAGTTGTGTCCAGCTCTTTGTGACCCTGTGGACTGTAGCCTACCAGGCTCTTGTATCCATGGAATTCTCCAGGAAAGAATACTGGAGTGGGTAGCTACTCCCGTCTCTGGGGTATCTTCCTGATGCAGAGACTGAACCCACATCTCCTGCGTTGCAGGCAGATTCTATATTCCTTGGCAAATATGTAGACTACTAGACTTCATTTAACAGATGGAAAACTAAATATTACTACATTAGCAGAAGGCAATGGCGACCCACTCCAGTACCCTTGCCTGGAAAGTCCCATGGGTGGAGGAGCCTTGGTAGGCTGTAGTCCACGGGGTCGCTAAGAGTCAGACATGACTGAGCAACTTCACTTTCACTTTTCACTTTCATGCCTTGGAGAAGGAAATGGCAACCCACTCCAGTGTTTGTGCCTGGAGCATCCCAGGGAGCGGGGAGCCTGGTGGGCTGCCGTCTATGGGGTCGCACAGAGCCGGACACGACTGAAGCGACTTAGCAGCAGCAGCAGCAGCAGCAGTTGCATATGAAATGCAGAGGTTTTGTTTAATTTTTAATTTCTTCTAGGTGTGAGACATTAGGTGAAATGTGGTTTGATGCGTGTGTGTGTTGCAAAATGCTTACCACAACACCTGTTGCCGTTTAGTCACCAAGTCTTGTCTGACTCCTTTGTGACCTCATGAACTGTCCTCTGTCCATGGGATTTCCCAGACAAGAATACTAGAGCGGGCTGCCATTTCCTTCTCCATCTTCCCAACTCAGGGATCAAACTTGCGTCTCCTGCTTTGGCAGAAAGATTCTTTTCCATCGAGTCAACAGGGAAGCCCTAGTTAACACCTCCATCCCCTCATAAAACTACCTCTTTTGTGTGTGTGATGATAGCATTTAAGACCTCTGTTAACAACTTTCAAGTATACAGCACATTTTTGTGGATTATAGTCACCAGGTTGTAGATTAATCCCCAGAATTTATTCATTTTAAAGCTGGGAGTATGTGCCCTTTAACCAATATTTTCCCCACACCCCCCTCCCCAGCCTCTGGCAGTCACCAGGCTACTGTCTATAAGTTCAACTTCTCTAGATTCCAGATAGAAGTGAGAACAGGCAGTGTTTATCTCTGTCAGATTTATTTCACTTAGCTCAGTGCCCTCAAGGTCCACCCATATTGTCACAAAGGGCAGAATTTCCTTCCTTTATGGCTGAATAACATTTCTCTGTGTGTGTACATTTTCTTTCTCTTTGTTGAAGTATAGTTGACTTATGTTAGTTCCAGGTGTACAGCAGTGATTCAGTTATATTTTTCAGATTATTTTCCATTATAGGTTATTATTATAAGATACTAAATATAGTTCCCTGTACTATGTAGTAAATCCATGTTGCTTCTCTGTTTTTATATATAGTAGTTTGTATCTGTTAATCTCATACTCCTAGTTCCCCCTCCTCTAACCCCCTTTGGTGACCATAAATTTGTACATTTTCTTCATCCATTCATGCATTCATGAACATCTAAGTTGTCTCCATGTCTTGACTATTGTTAGTAATGCTGCCACAAGCACAGAGGTGGAGATACCTCCTTAAAACAGTTTATTTCCCCCAGATATATACCTGGAAGAGGAAATGCTGGATCGTATGGAAGCTCTACTTTTAGTTTTTTGAGGAACCTGCATACTGTTCCCCATAGTGGCTGTACCACTTCACATTCCCACCAACAGTGTATGAGGGCTCCCTTTTCCTACATCCTCACAAATACTCACCATCCTTGTGGTTTTGTTGACAGCCATTCTAATGGATGTGAGGTGATATCTCGTTGTGGCTTTGACTTGCATTTCCCAGATGATTGGTGATGTTGAGCATCTTTTCATGTACATGTTGGTCATTTGAATATCTTTTGGAGGGAACATCTATCCAAGTTCTCTGCCCATATTTTAATCAGATTGTTGGCTTTTTTGCTTCTGAGCTGTTTGAGTTCCTAGTATATTTTAGATATTAGCCTTTTATCAGATAAATGGCTTGCAAACATGTTCTCCCACTCTGTAAGTTACCTTTTTATTTTGCTGATAATTTCTTTTGCTGTGAGGAATCTTTTGTGTTTGATGTAACTCAGTTTTTATTTTTGTTTTGGTTGCTTGCACTTTTAAGTGTCATAGCTAAAAAATATTTGTCAAGACCAATGTCAAAGGAGTTTTTCCCTGTCAGACTCCAATATCCACCTGCCCTCTTTCTTGGTCCCCAGACTTTTCCTATGCTGACTTTGTCCCACCTCTCATTAATTAACTTATTTTCTCTTAACAAGTATTAATAACATCTTAATATGTTCCAAGAAATGTGCTCAGGGTGAGGGCCACAACAGTGAAAATAGAGATCAGGTCCCTATTTTCGTGGACCTTCCATTTTCATCGCAGGGAAGAGTGTCAGGTTGATGTTCAGTTGCTCAGTTGTGTCCAACTCTGCTACCCCATGAACTGCAGCACGCCAGACTTCTCTGTCCTTCTCTGTCTCCTGGAATTTGCTCAAACTCAAGTTCACTGAATCAATGATGCCATCCAACCATCTCATCCTCTGTTGTCCACTTCTCCTCCTGCCCTCAATCTTTCCCAGCATCAAGGTCTTTTCCAATGTGTTGAGGTCCTTTAATGGACTGGAACCTGGTGGTCCAGAGTCGACCGATAAGAAAGTAAAGGAGAGAGAAAGAGGCTGATATTCCTTGGTTTACGCAGAAAGCCAATAAAGCCCCTGGCACGGGGCTTTCTCCGTTCATGGAGGCCTCAGGTGCCCTCTTGATGGGGTAAAGGCACAGAGCGCCTTCTTGAGAGTCTTAGAAGCCCGGGCAGGAAAGTGAGCTCAGAGGGCCTCTGTGCTCCAATGAAATAGCCTGAGAAAGAGAGAGAAAGAAAGAGAAAGAACGACACGGGGACCAGAGCTCTGATGGAGCAAAGGTGTTTTAATCAACACGGTGTGGGCATATATACTGTAGTTATTCTCAGCAAAGATAAAGATTAAAATTCCAGACTTACAAAACAGGCAATCCATATTAAAGAGAGAGAGAGAGTTGTAAATAACCACTTTTACCATATGGTTCATAAAAAGAAAGAGGGTACTTATCACCATATAGAAAAACTAACAAAGGAAATGCCTGGATTCCTCAGCCCAGGGAGAGGCTTGCCTCCTGTTACATGCTTCCTGACTCAGTGAGTCTATTGTTCACATCAGGTGGCTGAAGTACTAGAGCTTCAGCTTCAGCATCAGTCCTTCCAATGAATATTCAGGGTTGATTTCCTTTAGGATGGACTGGTTTCATCTCTTTGCTGTTCAAGGGACTCTTAAGAGTCTTTTCTAGCACCAGAGTTAAAAGGCATCACTTCTTCAGCTCTCAGCCTTCTTTATAGTCCAACTCTGCTCATGACTACTGAAAAAACTATATAGCTTTGACTATACAGACAATGGCACCCCACACCAGTACTCTTGCCTGGAAAATCCAATGGACGGAGGAGCCTGGTGGGCTGCAGTCCATGGGGTCGCTAACAGTCGGACAGACTGAGCGACTTCACTTTCACTTTTCTCTTTCATGCATTGGAGAAGGAAATGGCAACCCACTCCAGTATTCTTGCCTGGAGAATCCCAGGGATGGGGGAGCCTGGTGAGCTGCCATCTATGGGGTCACACAAAGTCGGACACGACTGAAGTGACTTAGCAGCAGCATACAGACCTTTGTCTGCAAAGCGCTGTCTCTGCTTTTCAATGTGCTATCTAGGTTTGTCATAGCTTTTCTTTCAAGGAGCAAGCATCTTTTAATTTCATGGCTGCAGTCACATCCTCTGTGATTTGGAGCCCAAGAAAATAAAGTCTGTCACTGTTTCCATTTTTTTCCCTGTCTATTTGCCATGAAGTGATGGAACTGGATGCCATGATCTTAGTTTTTTGAATGCTGAGTGTTGAGTCAGTTTTTCCACTCTCCTCTTTAACCTTTATCAAGAGGCTCTTAGGTTCCTCTTTGCTTTCTGCCTTTAAGGCGGTGTCATCTGCATATCTGAAGGAGAGGAAAAAGGGGTAAGAAGAATAGACCCGAAAGGTCTCTCTGAGGGCGTGACAGTTGAGCTGAGTTCTGATAGTGGCGAAGAGACAATGTTTTTGTTACTAATGAAAAGCTAGTAATAAAAATGGTTTAATGTGGAAAGCTGGGGAAAGAGTGTAGTTTCAATGACTGGGACAGCAAGTGCAAAGGCCCTGAGGCAGGGCAGACCTTGGCTCTTTCAGGAATACAAAGGAAGCTGTTGCGGCTCTAGCAGAGTGACTGACTCGGAAGTACTGCTGGGAGACAGGGCTAGTTGTTGTTGTCCAGCCCCTCAGTCGTGTGCAACTCTTTGCGACCCCACGGACTGCAGCACGCCAGGCTTCTCTGTTCCTCACCATCTCCCAAAGTTTGTCCAAGTTCACGTCCATTGCATCGGTGCTGCCATCCAGCCATCTCATCTTCTGATGCCGTCTTCTCTTTCTGCCCTCCATCTTTCCCAGCATCAGGGACTTTTCCAATGAGTCAGCTCTTTGCATCATGTGACCAAAATACTGGAGTGTTAGCTTCAGCCTCAGTCCTTCCCAGAGTATTCAGGGTTGATTTTCCTTAAGATTGACTGGTTTGATCTCCTTGCTGTCCAAGGGACCCTCAGGAGTCTTCTCCAGCACCATAGTTCGAAGGCATCAATTCTTCGGCACTCTGCCTTCTTTACGGTCCAGCTCTCACAACCATACTCGACCAATGGGAAGGCCATAGCCTTGACTATACGGACCTTTGTCAGCAGAGTAATGTCTCTGCTTTTCAACACACTGTCTAGGTTTGTCATATCTTTCCTGCCAAGAAGCAAACGTCTTCTGATTTCATGGCTGATGTCACCATCCGCAGTGATTTTAGAGCCCAAGAAGAGAAAATCTGTCACTAATTCCACCTCTTCCCCCTCTATTTGCCATGAAGTAATGGGGCCAGATGCCATGATCTTAGTTCTTTTAGTATTTAGTTTTAAGCCGGCTCTTTCGCTCACCTCCTTCACCCTCATCAAGAAGGTCTTTAGTTCCTCTTCGCTTTCTGCCGTTAGAGTGGCATCATCTGCATATCTGAGGTTGTTGATATTTCTCCTGCCTGTCTTGATTCCAGCTTCTAAGTCAGCCCGGCATTTCTCATGTTGTGCTCAGCATATAGATTAAACAAACAGGGTGACAACAGACAGCCCTGTCATACTCCTTTTCCTGTCTCTTATACACATCTCAAAGGGCAGAATTTCCTTCCTTTATGGCTGAATAACATTTCTCTGTGTGTGTACATTTTCTTTCTTCTCAGCCCGGCATTTCTCATGTTGTGCTCAGCATATAGATTAAACAAACAGGGTGACAACAGACAGCCCTGTCATACTCCTTTTCAGTCTTGAACCAATCAGTTGTTCCCTACAGGGTTGTAGCTGTTGCTTCTTGACCTTCATATAGGTTTCTCAGCTAAGATGGTCTAGTATTCCCATCTCTTCAAGAACTTTCCGTAGTTTGTTATGATCCACACAGCCAAAAGGCTTTGGTGTAGTTGATGAAACAGCAGTAGATGTTTTTCTAGAATTCCCTAGCTTTCTCTGTGGTCCAGCAAATGTTGGCAACTTGATCTCTAGTTCCTCTTCTTTTTCTAAACCCAGCTAGGACATCTGGAAGTTCTTGTTTCATATAATGCTGAAGCCTGGCATGCAAGATCTTAAGTGTGATCTTACTAGCATGGGTTCAGTTCAGTCGCTCAGTCGTGTCCGACTCTTTGCGACCCCATGAACCGCAGCAGCCAGGCCTCCCTGTCCATCACCAACTGCCAGAGTCCACCCAAACCCACGTCCATTGAGTCGGTGATGCCATCCAACCATCAAATCCTCTGTCGTCCCCTTCTCCTCCTGCCCTCAATCTTTCCCAGCATCAGGGTCTTTTCAAATGAGTCAGCTCTTCGCATCAGGTGGCCAAACTATTGGAGTTTCAACTTCAACGTCAGTCCTTCCAATGAACACCCAGGACTGATCTCCTTTAGGATGGACTGGTTGGATCTCCTTGCAGTCCAAGGGACTCTCAAGAGTCTTCTCCAACACCACAGTTCAAAAGCATCAATTCTTTGGTGCTCAGCTTTCTTTATAGTCCAACTCTCACTTTCATACGTGACTACTGGAAAAACCATAGCCTTGACTAGAGGAGCTTTGTTGACTAAGTTATGTCTCTGCTTTTTAATATGCTGTCTAAGTTGGTCATAACTTTCCTTCCAAGCGTGGGAGATGAGTGCAATTGTTCAGTGGTCAGCACATTCTTTAGTACTACCCTTCTTGGGAATCAGGATGAGGATTGACCTTTTCCAGTCCTGTGGCCACTGCTGGCTCTTACAGATTTGCTGACATATTGAATGCAACACCTTGATGGCATCATCCTTTAGGGTTTTGAATAGTTCTACTGGAATTCCATCACATCCACTAACTTATTAGCTTTATTCCATCACATCCAACACAGCAGTGCTTCCTAAGGCCCACTTGACTTCACTCTCCAGAATGTCTGGCTCTGGGTGGCTGACCACACCATCATAGCAATGTGGTTCATTTGGATCTTTTTTGTACAGTTCTTCCGTGTATTCTTTCCATCTTTTCTTGAGTCCTTCAGTGTCCACTAGGTCTCAACCATTTATGTTCTTTATTTGCCCATCTTTGGGCAAAATGTCCTTTTGATATCTCCAATTTTCCTGAAGAGATCTCTAGTCTTTCCTCTCAATGTGGTTCATTTGGATCTTTTTTGTACAGTTCTTCCGTGTATTCTTTCCATCTTTTCTTGAGTCCTTCAGTGTCCACTAGGTCTCAACCATTTATGTTCTTTATTTGCCCATCTTTGGGCAAAATGTCCTTTTGATATCTCCAATTTTCCTGAAGAGATCTCTAGTCTTTCCTCTTCTGTTTTTCTCTTCTAGTTTTGGACACTGTTCATTGATAAAGGTCTTCTTGTCTCTCTGTGCTATTCTCTGGAAATCTGCATTTGGTTGGATGTACCTTTCCCTTTCTCCCTTGCTTTTCATTTCTCTTCTTTCTTTAGCTGTTTGTAAGGCTTCCTCAGATAACCACTTTGCCTTCTTGTTTGTCTTTTTATTCAAGATGGTTTTGTTTGCTGCCTCCCATACATTATTACAGACCTCCATCCCTAGTTCTTCAGGCACGCTGTTTATAAACTCTAATCCCTTGAGTCTATTCGTTACCCTCCACTGCATATTCATAGGGGATTTGATTTAAGTCGTACCTCGCTGGCCTAGTGGTTTCCCCCGCTTTCTTTGGTTTAAGCCTGATTTTTCCTATGAGAAGCTGATGATCTGGGCCACAGTCAGATCCAGGTCTTATTTTTGCTGATTGTATACAGCTTCTCCATCTTCAGCTACAAAGAATATCATCAGCTTGGTTTCGGTATTGGCCATGCATTCTCTTGCATGGCAGAATTGGCAGACTTCAGAGGTTGTCACAGCAAGTATGCTGGGGTGGTTCACCATTCCCTCCTCCAATGGATCACGTTTTGTCAGAACTCTCCACTATGACTTGTCCGTTTTGGGTGGCCCTACCCGGCACCATTCATAGCTTCATTGAGTTATGCAAATTCCTTCAGTACAACGAGGCAGTGATCCACGAAGATGGGGCACGGCTAGAGGGATCATTTATTAGACACCATCTGTAAACAAGGCACAACCCTGTCTCCTGACACTTACTTTTTCATCTGCTCAGACTGCTTGCTTCCTGCCCACAAATATTTCCTTCTATTAATATTCCTCTGAGTCTTATCCACCTTTCAAGACCAGCCTCTGTCCATCTCCTCCCAGAAGCTTCCTTGACTCTCCCAGCTCTTAGACATGGGCAGGGTGGAGGTGGGGAGATTGGCACTCAGTATATGTTGAAGCAGGAACCTCTGTTCACTTTTTTGCCTCCTAAGCCAGTGTTTCTCAAGGTGTGGTCTTCAGACCACACAGTTCCCCTAAAATGTTCCTAAGTTTTAAAAGTGTTTTTAGTGAAATATTTAAGTTTTAGCAAGTGGAATAATGTATATTTCTATGCTCGCTATCTGCTTTTAAGAACTTTACCATTTGCCCATGCTTGTTTCTGTTCTGTTTTTGTTTCTTAAGAAACAAAACTCATCATAAATACAGGTGAAGCCTGAGTGCTTGTCAGAGTGCAGATTCCAAGGCCCTAGCCTGGGTCTACTCATTCAGAATCTCTGGAAAGAGAGCTGTGCATTTTTAACAATCCGTTCTCCCTCTTCCCACCTCACCCACCACTATTCCTATGCATAGTGAAGCTTGACAACCACTGACATATCCTGGTTAAAATCTGCTCCATCAAGCAGTTTTCCATTTTTCCTTACAGCCAGCTCTGAAGGTCTTAATCTTTGTTATGCATCAGAGGCACCTGGGGGAACTTTCAGAAATGCAGATACCAGGCTCCTCCCTAACCTTGTAAATCAGATTGGGGCAGGGATATCAGCAAACCCTATGACCAAAAGGTGGATTTTGGATGGTTGCCGGGGGCTGGGGGAAGAGGGGGAGATGGAGTGGGGAAGACCCGTCTCCCTTGTTCTGTTTGAAACACTCCTGGCACCATCTAAGTTGGGTTCTGATATCCTTACATTTGCTTTCCCCCAGAATAATGTCAGCAAGCATTTCCTATGCCTCTTTGTGCTGGGCAGAGCTGCTTGCAAGAGCCTTGACCCATGTCTGGGCTGCATTCCCAGCTCAGACATTAACTCAGTGAGTGGACTGGAGGTTGAGTCGCCAGATTTAGCAAAGTTTTAGGTATATAAGGAATAATTTTCTAATAGAAGTATGTTCTAAACGTTCCACGGGACATACACTTTAAAAAAATTGTTTATATAAAATTCAAGTTTAACTGAAAATCCTGTGTTTTCTCTGGCAGTCTTGCCTTAGGCAGTGTCTTCTGCTCCTGCAAACCGCCGTTTCCACGTTTGGAAGATGAGGGGGCCTCAGCTTGATGACTTCTGTAGGTTCTTACCACTTGGGTGCTGCAGCGGTCAGTTCGGAGGCATCCCACAGTTCTGGGAGCCCTTCTCCCCGGCCCCACCAGAGGGCGCCCTGGCTCTCCTCAGCGGGTTCGGGGATTACAGTTCAGGGAGCAGACTGCTGGGTCCGTCTGGCTCTGGGGGGCCGTCTGGAAACCGGGTTGTGAGGCTTCGATGGCCCCAGGTCTTTACTCATCCCTGCGACCGCTGGTTCAGAAGGAGAGACAGGGAGGGCTCATAGGATGGGACCATCTTATCCAGCTGCCCCTCTACCATTATTTAGAAGGGGAGGCTGGATCCCTGAGGGGAAGGCCCTAATCCAGGCGAAGACCACTGTCCTGGAAACTAGACTTTAACTCCCTCTCCAGGGCCCCTTTACCTCATGAGGGTTCCCTTAGTTCTGGTTCCTGCTGAACATATTTTAACCCTTGCAGTTCTAAAACCAAAACCAGTGTAGAGACCAGGCAGGCCAGCACAGCCTAACCACTGTGACATGCCTGAGCACCTTCACAAAGAGGAAGGTGTGGTCTTGAAACTTTGCAAATGAGAGAGTGCCAGGGATAAAGGACTCATCTAGGCAGTGGAGACCCCAGTACTCTTGCCTGGAAAATCCCATGGAGGGAGGAGCCTGGTGGGCTGCAGTCCATGGGGTCGCTAACAGTCGGACAGACTGAGCGACTTCCCTTTCACTTTTCACTTTCATGCATTGGAGAAGGAAATGGCAACCCACTCCAGTGTTCTTGCCTGGAGAACCCCAGGGATGGGGGGCCCTGGTGGGCTGCCGTCTTTGGGGTCGCACAGAGTTGGACACGACTGAAGTGACTTAGCAGCAGCAGCAGCCAGTGGGGAAAGTGCAGGCCCCACTCCTTCAAGTCTGGAATGTTGTCATCAACATCGTCTTCCTCTCTGCCTCTGCCGGATACAATGACCTGTGAGGCAGGGGCCATCATCATCAGGATTTTACAGATGAGGAAACAAGCTCAGGGTTTGGTCATTGGGCTAAAAGGGGCTCAAACCAGTTCTGTAGCTGTTGGGAGAGAAGACCTAGAAAATCTCTAAAGGACCCCCACCCCCTTCAAGAAAAAGAGGGCTTGCTCAAAGGGAGAGATACCCACCACTTCAGGACTGGAAATGACTTTAGCAGACTTACCAATTTGGCATTGAATTAAGTGTAATTCAGTTCTCTTCTGGGCCATTTGATTATCAAAGAGAAAGTCTTTTCTTCCTTTGACAAGAAACAGCATTCTCCAGGCACAGGGAATATTTGTGATTGCATTACATTTTTTTCCACTGTATTTTTTTTTTTTTTAATTTTATGTCGATAGTAAATGATTGATTTTTCTCTCAGGGTAATGAGATAATTTCCTTTAAATGTTAAATTTTTTTTTAAGAGATTTGACTTACAGGGAGCGAAGCACTGATGGAAGGAGAAGAGGAAACCATTGCCTGTAAGGGTTCTGAGGGCCTCAACTCAGCTCCTCAGTGTTGCTGCCACCCCAGCTTGTCCTCCCAGGGCTCCGGGCTGATTCACGCTCTTTGCCTCTCTTTGATGCTGCCTTTCCCTTGAAAACTCAGCAAAACTCCCTAGAGGGAGAATTCTAGATATGGGGGAGGGGAAAGCTCTGGTTTCCAATTTCCCCCATTTTATGAAAAATGAGCAAGTCACTCAGCCTTCCTGAACCTCAGTTTCCTCCTCTGCAAGTATGGGGAGCAGAGCTGTCCTGAGAGCGAGCGCTGTGTATTATACAGGTGATCTCCCCCGGGTTGATGCAGGCACAAGGACTGCATCCTACAGTCTCAGAGAAACGTCATAGCTCCATCCCTACCTGAAGAACAACCCATTCAAGCCATGTTCCATCAGAGCTCTCTGCTTTATGGCCTTTGCAGCACATGTTTCTGCCTCAAATGGTCTGACTTGTGCACAGTCTGCCTAGCCAGAATGAAAGCTCCAGGGCAGCAGAGGCCATGCCTGCGCTTACTCGGGTGAACATAAAACATTATTGCAGGCATCTGGTAAACATCATAGAGTGAAGGAAGGAGCCAGTTCCGAAATGATGTACCCTATCAGTCTCTGCCTGGATTCCTCTAGATGATGACACTAGGCTGGACTTGCCTTCCGCAAATGGCCAGGATCAAATTCAAACTGCCCAGTTCTTGCCTCCCATTGTGTGAACAAGCAACACCGTAATACAAGTTTATGAGTTTCATGATTTTCTTTAATGACTTTGGATTGTTAGTAGTTTGAAAATAATGTAAAATAAGAGAGGAATAAACCAGCTCTAGGCCTGGCAACTGAAGCCCTCGCTCTGTGTGTGGTCCATTGCAAGGGAGCACACTTCCTGGAGCTATTTCTCTGTCTCGAAGGGGAGCCTCAGAACACCAGCCTGAAATATCACACCAGCGTAATGGTCATGCACGGGCCTTGAAAAAACGCTCAGCGGACTTAGCGGTGGGCCTTTCCAGAACCAGAGCGTTCTTTTTAAAGGCAGTCTAATCTTGTCTCTGTTTCTCTGGTTTAAAATCCTCCAACAATTTCTACTGCAAACAAAAAAATAAAATCCAAACTCCTCACATGGCCTACCAGACCTCAGGGTCCGGCCTCTGCCCACCTGTTCAGCTTCATCCAGTACCAGACAGCCCTCAGCCTGGACACCAGCCATGCCAGGGAACTCATGTTCCCCACGCACTCAAGACCTTTGCCTGTGCTGTTCCCCCAGCCTGGAATGCCCTTTCCCTGACCCTTCTCCTCTCTCACTTCTGCCCCTCCCAACACTTCATTCTTTTCCTTTGTGACTCAGGTTTTTCAGGGAAGCCCTAGAACAGCCCTTTGCAACAGAACGCTCTGTGATGATGAAAATTGTCTGGATCTGCCCTATTCATTAGGGTAACCGCTAACCCCATTTTGCTGTTGAGCACTTGAAATATTTCTGGAGTGACTGAGGGACTGAATTTTAAATTTTAAGTTAAATTTAAATCTGAATAGCCAGGCATGGGGAGTGATTACCATGGAACAAGAGTAATCCTGATTCCTTCTGTGACATACGCTGCTGGTTTCTTATATTCTCCCTGCAGTGTGGAAAGTGAAAGTGTTAGTCACTCAGTCCAACTCTTTGTGACCCCATAGACTGTAGCCCACCAGGCTCCTGTGTCCATGGAATTTTCCAGGCAAGAATACTGGAGTGGGTAGCCATTCCCTTCTCCAGGGGAGCTTCGCAACCCAGGGATCAAACCTGTGTGTCCCTCCCTGCAGTTGGATTCTTTACTGTCTGAACCACCAGGGGAGCCCTTCAGTGCTCCTATCACATATTGTCATTTGTATTTAGTTGGGCATTTTTAAAACCCATTCCTTGTTAGACTGTAAGTTCCAGAAGAACAAAAGCTTTATCTGCTTTGCCACAGCTGTGTCTGTAGTACCTGGAATGGGATCAGTCCATAATAAGTACATCATAAACATTTCTTGATGGATGGGTGAATGAATGAGTGAATGCTAAGTGAAGGCATTGCTTTCATTGGTGCTTTCCCTAGTTGCTTAGCCCGGTGCTCTGAGAGTGAAATGCAATCATGAAAAAGATCAGCCCCCAGGTCATATAATTAAAAGCTAAATCCATGCTTATAGGCACCACACATTCCCTGTGTATAAGTAGGCTTGTGTGTACAAAAGGGTAATAATGCATTTGTGAGGCTTTGCATCTGTGCATTCATGTGTGGACATGTTATGTCCACGTATCTCCATGTCAGGAAAATGAGGTCACTTAGACACATGCAAAGTCACTCAGGGAGGCAGTTTCTGAATCAGTACTTTTTATTTTGAAAGACTTGTCAAACTCTTCACATCGTGGCAAGAGTTTGCATGATTAATAAGAAGCAGCTTTTTCATGAAATGCTTGGAGGTGAACGAGTTCTCAGCCTGTGAGATCCGACCATCCCATTGATTTTGAAATTTCTTTTGATTAATAGAAAGAAAAAATGGGGAGGGGAGAAGAGGAAGAACATGCTAGCGACTGAAGGAAAGATCTCTGGTGACAGCCATCCAGATGTGAAAAAAATAAAACAGAAAACCCAAAAGAAAACCAATTTGCCACCTGCCCTTTTCCTGTTTTACCACGTTCTGCCCTCGCTCTTGATTTTGGTCTTTCTGGCTGAAACAGCCTCCCTGTCCTGCATCTACTAAAGGTGGTTTGGAGGGGAGCAGCCCTGCAGGATGTGGTGATCCACCTCTCAGAGGTGTGGGGATTCCAGAGAACAGATGGGCCATGGCTCTGGAAAGTCTGAGCAAGTTGCCTAATGCAAAAAGAAATGGCAGTGCAAAGTAAGGAGGGGAAATGGTGAAGAACTGGGTTTATGCGAGTTTATGTACTTCCAGAACACAGCCTGTTTCCTTCTCTCAGTCACAGCCCCTGACCACAAGATTCGTTATCTGCGGTGCTGGCTGGTGGATTCTGCAGGTCTCTCCCACCACTGACCCTCTAGCCCTAGAAGCATCCTTGCCAACATCACGTGCCTGTTACTTCCCTTTGTCCATCTTCAGACCACTGAGGGATGACCCCCGGGCAGCAAATACCCTGAAATAAAATTAACTCAAAGTCTGACTTGGTGAATATTAGTTTCAAACAGAAAAGTAGAAAATCTGAAGATGCAACGTGTGTTGAATGCAGACTCGAGCAGATCAAGTGTTCCACCCAGGTGCCACCAAGACACTGGGCAGAGGTGCACACAGCAAGAGGAAAATGGGACCACTAGTGGGTGAGCAAGAGGCCGTGATAGCTGACTTACAGCTAAGAATGTCATGACTTGGGTTAAAATGTCTATGTTTAGCACCGTTAATATATCCGTTTAAGTCTATATTAGCACCTTGACCCCAGGCAGAACAATAAACCATCCAAACATTTTAAACGTTGGGGAAAACAGGAGGGAAAAGGTCAAGAGAGAGAATCTGGTTCTGCAGGAGGAGGCGTGGCTTTAGATCACGAGGTCCTTGTCGATGTCCTCTGCAAGGCAAGAAGGAGCAGAATTAGACTTGGAGGCCGGGGTCAGTGAGGAAATTCTTCCCAAGGAGTTGGCGGATACCACCCATCCCGGGGGCCGGGGGCCAGGTAACCAGTCCAAGGTCACCAAGGGAGTCTATGACTGAGAACTTTGTTCTCCCCGTCCCTGGCTGATCCTCGTCACTTGCGCTGCCAAATCACACGTGCTGTTTCCTGTAGGCGCCTGTCAGTTCTCAAAGCAGTGTTAGACACAGTGAGTACTGATGCTTGAAAAGGGAGAAAGAGACAGCCGGATGGATAGAGAAGGACCAGGAAGTCACCTGTAAGAGCAAGGCCCACCCAGGCAGTGAGAGCAGACAGAAGTTAACCAAGCACAGAGCAGAGATGGACAGAAAGGACAGACACACAGACAGCAGCAAGGAGGGAGGGAGAGGACAGTGGATCCTTTGCTCAAACACTCACTCTCCTTGATGCCGAAGCAGCCAGCCCACTCGTCCAGGGCGATGTACTTGTCGTTGTCCAGGTCACAGGTCTCGAAAAAGCGGGTGGTGCAGTGTTCCATGGGGATAAGGGGGGCGCGCAGTGGGGCCAGCTCAGTGTGAGACAGGTACCTGCAGGGGTGAGGTGGGAGAGCCTGAGGCTGAGGGAGCCCCACAGCCCTGCTTGGGGAGACAGGGAGGGAGCCTGCCCCTTGGGGCTGAAAGAGAGGATGTTCAATGGGAAGCCAGGATCCTGGGTCTACCCTGGCTCTGCCGCTGACCTGCTGTGGTTCTGAGCATACAGCGCTGCCCCACTCTGAGCCTCAGTTTCCTCCTCCATCAAAGGGGGAGGAGTTGATCATAACATCTAAAGGGCCCTTCCAGGTCTGAGGTCTGTGGGTTCATAACACAGGTCTTTTCGTGCACTTCATTGTTTCCTAACTGGCTAAGACCTGAGGGCACAAACGCTTAAGACATTCAGCAATTCTGCTATTGGTAGATCAAAATCTGGTATGAAACAACAATGCATGTTTTCTGCAGCATTTATATATCTGCAAATGCTCAGAAAAGAGATGAAAAAGAGATGCATCAAAATGAAGAGAGTACTGAAAAACTTGGAGAGGAGGGGTGGGGTTTCCCCAGCAGTTCAGTGGTTAAGACTCTGCACTTTCACTGCTAAGGGCCCAGTTTGATCCCTGGTCAGGAAACTATGATCCCATAAGATGTGTGGCCGGAAAAAAAAAAAAAAAGAAGAGGATGCCGACTTCTGGGGAGGGAGCGTGGGAAGGGCCTGGAATTGGCAGGCAGAGGGCGAGTAGAACTGTATCTTTTATGTACTGTGTCCCTGTGAGAGAGAGCCTTCTGGTTTCTCTCCCCATCTCCTCTGTTCCTGTCCTCCCAGCTGGCCTGAACTCCAGAGCACATGTAGGATTTTTTTCTCTTATTCCCCAGAGCCCTCCATTAGTTGTCCTCAAAACACTCTTCCCCAAGGACCCCCGGGCCCTCCCGTCTGGCCCAACTCATGGAAGGGATCGGTTGAACTGAAGCTCCTCTCCCTTCTTTGTGTATCAGTGAGGAAAGCGAGCCCCAGAGAGGGGCAGGGACTCAGGCAAGGTCACCGGGCTGCTCTGGGACAAGGAGAGGGGGAGGACGGATCTCTGACCCAGGCTGTTTTCCCAGATGCAGGGTCCTTGCAGCCCCATCTGGAAGCCTCCCTCCAGGCCCCTTCCTTGCTCAGCCTGAGTCCAGATGTTCCCTACTTCTCCCCTCCCCTTCACGGTATGACTCAGATGGATCCCAGCCACGGAAAGAGCCTGGGAGAGAAGCTACAGGCAGTTTCCCAGCACTCAGGAGACCCCAGCCCCCCAGGATCACCCACAGGGTGGGCTGGACTGGGAGGGAGGGTTGAGCCTCCCAGAGGGGAGCAGCCCTGGGCATCCTGTGGAAGCAGAGCGGCCCTCCTCTTGAGCTGCTCCAGGAGCACACAGCAAAGGGAAAGCGGGGGCGAGAGGGGCTGGTCCTGCTCAGCTGCAGACGGTCAGCCACCACCTGCAACTTCCAGGCACATTCCTTACTTTTTCCTTCCATTGTGAGAAACAGATCACCACCCAGAGGGTGAGCTCCATGGGGGCAAGGGCCTACGTGGCAGTTCTGACTACAGTTAAATCCCCTGCCTGGAATCATGCTGGACATGTAATAGACACTCAATAAATGTTGGTTCGCTGACCAGCTCCTGGCCTATCCCACAGGGCGTTTACACAGCACTTCCTAACTCATTTCAACATGGGGCAGGAGTGATCAAACCAGGAGCTTGCCATGGAGATGGAATGGGCACTGTGACTGTCTTAAGAACTTCCAGAGCCAGTTTGCTCCATTGGGGCTGGGTCTCAGGGCCTTGCTGCCCCGCCTCAGCCTTGCCACCCCACGGAGTCTGGCGCTCCTTCCCAGCTCCTTCTACCTTGCTGAATGGATAGCCAAGGATGGCACTCATGGGGTTAAGGAGGGGTTTTCAGTTCTGAAGGCTTCTGCCGCTTAGGCAGTAAGGAGGGATTGTCTACTAAATCCTTTCTCCATGCTTTCTCCTACTGGTCGCAGGCTTAGGCAAGCTATGGGCCTCCAGGGCTGGGAGCAGCAAAGGCCACTGAGAAGTCTTCTGACCACAGTTAGAGCACCCAGCAGCCCTGACGGCGACTGTCCACTCCAGGGCCAAGCTCGGGGCAGCTCCCCTCCACGACCCTGAGGTTCTGGGTCTTACCCGTCAATGGGGTGCTGATCTAGCTGCCCAAACTGCCAGTGCACAGGGAAGATATACATGTTGTAGTTCTTCTCGAAGTCCCGGGCTAGCAGCTCCACGGGATGGTCGCCAGCCTCCAGGCGCTTCTCATTCTCGTGGATCTTTTTCACCTGTGGGAGCAGAGATGCTGTGTGACAAAGGGTCCGGGGAGGCCGTCGGGGCCAGTCAAGGTCCCTTCCTTGACAGGAAGCCAGAGTAGGCAGAGACCAGTCAAAGTCAGGGTTCAGAATGAGGGAAGGGGGACTCCAGGGTTCAGAATGAGGGAAGGTGGTCCAGGGGGCTTCCTTCCACTGCAGGGGGCACAGGTTTGATCCCTGTCGGGGACCTAAGATCCCACATGCTGAGCAGTGTGGCCAGGAAAAAAAAAAGACCGAATGAGGGAAGGAAGTGGTTAGATGAGTACCATCATTATCTCATCCACAGAAGTGGAGGCCCGGGCCCATCTCAATCAGAATGACTGGGGAGCGTGTCAAAATGCAGCTTCCGGGGCCTTCCTTCACAGAGACACTGGTTCACTGTGCCTGAGGTGGGGCCCAGGGAGCTGTATTTTATCAGTGCTCCTAGTGCTTGATTGTCCCTTAAAGTCCACAGACTCAGAAGGAAAAAGGAATAGAATTGTTTATGTCTCGTACTTAACATGGAGCTAAACAAAGTGAGCAGGTCCGTTCATTACGGGACTCCTCAGAGCCTTTAAGATGTGAATGTGCTCTGCCTGCACGCTAAGTCACTTCAGTCATGTTCGACTCTTTTCAACGCTATGGGCTATATAGCTCGCCAGGCTCCTCTGTCCGTGGGATTTTCCAGGCGAGAATACTGGAGTGGGTTGCCATGCATTTCTCCAGGGGATCTTCCCAGCTCAGGGATTGAACCCGTGTCTCTTACATCTCCTGCATTGGCAGGTGGGTTCTTTACCACTACACCACCTGGGAAGCCCCTGAATGTGCTCTGCTGCTGCTGCTCCTAAGTCGCTTCAGTCGTGTCCGAATCTGTGCGACCCCATAGACGGCAGCCCACCAGGCTCCTCCTTCAAGGGCTGCATGGAGGAGTCTGTGTCCTAGAGCCCGGGACAGAGGTGCTCGTTGGAGCAGGGATGCGGGCTTACATTTGGGGGCCTAGATCTGGGAATGGGACTGGGGATCTCAGCCAGCCTGGTGCCCGAGATCAGGGCCAGCTCAGGGTCGAGCAAGCGCCCTGAGAGAGAACGAAAAAGACCCTTACTCGCAGCTTCTGCTTCTCGGTCAGGAGGTTGTTGTCCTCGTCCCTCTCATACAGCGTGACCAGGACGTTCTTGAGCCAGTCCCGCATGCGCAGGGGGAATTCAGTCAGCTCGGAGTCCAGGCAGGGGGGGATGTCTAGGGTCAACACACAGGGGTGGTCAGCACAGACCCTGACTCCCTGCCCGCGGGCCAATGTGCTAGCCAGGCCGCTCTCCCCACCCCCGCCCTTCTCCTGCTACTGCTTCAATCTGTGGCCTTGGCACCGGGCTCAGCCTCTCTGGGCTGCAGTTTCTTCATACCTTTTGAACAAAGGGGATTGGAGGGGGTGGGGAGAGAATACTCTGCAATTGGACAAGTGCAAAGGCACATCCCCTGCTCCCTTGAACTTGATCTCATCTAGGGAGGGAAATGGTTTGCTCCAGAGACTCTTGCCTTGCTGGGTGTTGGGCCCTGAAAACAGAGGCCAGGACCCACCATGATGATGTTGAGGTGTTTGAAGCTGGGAGACTGAGGAACAGCATTCACTCAGAGGCCCAGCTTAGCCGGGGTGGGGGTTCAGGTATGCTTAATCACCAGAACATTCTTAGCGTTAGGATTGCATCCTGGTCTTTGGAACTCAAGGTGACAAAATGTCGGTCCTGGAGATTTCATCCAAGTCCACCCTCTTGGAATTATTAGAGATCAGTGTGGAGAGAAGGGGCTTGCTTAAGGCCACGTTATCAGAGCCTCATCCAGCACCAGGGCATGTGGGTGCCAGCGGGCCTAGGTGTCCATCGTTTCCCCCATCCTTGGACCTATGGAAAGTCCTCTCTGTGGTTAGGACCACGACCTTCTTCACCAGCAGCTGGGGGGTGGAAGAGAACATCTGAGAGGGAAACGCTAGGAGCTGGAGCAAGCGATACGCCCCAGAGAACAGAAGAGCCACTTGGCACAAGCGTCAGTCTCACTGCCCAAGGATTCCTGCCAACGTCCCTCCCGCGCCCTCCTTCTCCAGGCCTGAGCCTCTCTTTTCACGTCCACGGCCCTGGAACTGGAAGAGCGGTGCTGACCACCTGGCTCCCCCTCCTCCACCTTTCTGCACTCTGCACACCTGAGCAGGTGAGTGGCCCTTCTCAGTGTCATCTGGTGCCAGAATGTACCAGACACGCCGTGTGGATGTTGTCCTGGAGGGGAGCAGAGGGGGCCCTGCCTGTCTTGGATGACAGGGAGGCGGACACGCTAGAGCAGGAGCCTGGGCCAGCTGAGTCTGCACCTGGGATCACTCCCCAAAGGCCAGGCAAACCCTGGCATCCTTGCCCCCAACACCTGGCTCCCAGGTTTCTAGAAGCAGGTGCTTAACCATATGTTTTATGCAGGCAGGTGGAAATGTAACAGAGTAAAAGGGCCTAGGATATGACAATATTGAGTAACAGGGCCTAAGGGGAACTGTCAGGATTTCCTTGATTTTAAAGCATTCAAATGCAAGTATTTTTAAAGCACTTTTTAGGCCCAGGAAAAACACCATTTTTGCTTCACAACATTGAAGCAGGAAAGATTGTGGTTAGACCTATAGAAGAACTTCCTCCTCATTACAGAAGAGAAGTGAGCTGTCTCACATGCTAGTGAGAGGCTCCAGAAATCCGCCCTGATCTGTGATCCCTCCACTGCTCAGTCCTTCCCTGGAGGGGTCCTGAGTACAGATACCAGCTCATAAACAATCATCTCATTTTATAACTGGGATCCCTGAAGCTCAGACAGGGGAAGAGAGGTGTCCAAGATCACACAGCCCAGAGGTGGCAGAGCCAGCAGCAGTGCCAGTTTGGTGCCTCCTCCCCGAGATGGGAGGCTTGGCGGGGCCCGAGGAGAGACTCACATTTGCAAGGCCCGATATAGTCCAGGTGGAGCTTGTGGCCCTTCTTGGTGCCCTCCAGTGTGCACTTGGTGGCAAAGAAGTGGCAGGAGGAGTCGAAGGTCTTGTTGTCATTGCTGCACACCTGTCGGCAAAGCAGAGAGCCTCGCCCTCATTCCCAAAGCCCTTCGCCAGTACCGCCATCCGTGCCCATTTCAGAGATGGGCACACTGAGGGCCAGGCAAGGAACGTGACTAGCCCGGGGTCCACACAGTGAGTTAGGGGTGGGGCCTGGCAAGGAGCCACTCTTTGGGCTCCTAAGTCAATGTTCAGCCCATGCTGAGAGCCGCTGCTGGTCTCTGAGCAGCGGAATGACAGAGTCAGGGCTAAGATATGGGAAAGCAAACCTGGGAGATACAGAAAAGAGGAATTGAAGGTCAGGATGAGGGAAAGGCAGAGTGCGCAGAAAAGGGTTAATACGGCAGGCCTGGGATTGTTATCCGTAGAAAGGCCTTCTTGTGATGTTGGCCCTTGGCTGGTGTCTGGGAGTGAGGCTGGTGAACAGTTGCCTGCGCTGTTAAAAAACTGTCCACAAATGATGCAAATGTCTCAATTTGCCTGGGTTGCTCACACAAACAGTATGGTTCATGCTGAACATCTCTTTTCCGGCTCAGAGCCTGGAATTTGGGTATATGCCGGGCATGGGATGCCTGCGTGGCCAGGCTTCCCCTAAACACTAGGTGCTGAGTCTGTAATGGGCTTCGTTGGTCAGAAGCCTTGCTCATATGAGGCTGCAGTTCATCTTTGTAGCTGGGGAAAGAGATCCTTCATGGCAGGGGGAGAATAAGCAAGACTGTGCATGGACCCCTCCACACTCAGCCTGTACCCAATTCACTTTTCATCAGCTACATATCCTTAACTATTAGCAGTGAGTGCAAGTATGTGGTGAGTTATGTTGGTCCTTCTGGCGAATCTCTGAGCATAAGGATGGCGGAGCAGAGAAGCTGTGGGCTGAACAAGGGCAGTGGCAGTAAGGAGTTGTGCCAGGAGGAGAGAAGCCTTGTCTTGAACACCCTGCACATACTTACTGCTTACATATCACTGCAGAGGGATTACTGATAGGCACTGGTGACCAGTGCGATAGGGGGTGGAGGAGGGAAGAGCTGACGAAGATGCTAAAATCTGGACCTCAAAGGGTAAGTTGCACTGGGGAGAGGTTAAAGATGGAGGGATCAGGTGGAGGTTGTGGGAATGATCCTAGAACTCAGTTGGTGGCCCTGAGCTAGATGACGACTACCTCAATGGTTGATATGCATGAGTGCTCAATAAATATTTACTTGGATGGATGAATGGACAGATGAGTCCTATTGGAGACTGAATGGACAGCTTTGAAAGTTTTTTTTTAATAGTATATATTGAGTACTTACTAAGTATCAGGTATTATCTGACAAATCCCTGCAATAGCTCTATGAGATAAAGTCTATTTCTGGTCCATCTTTAGAAGTGAGAAAACTTGGAGGGGGTCAGGAACATAGCTAAGATCTCACACTATCAAGAGGTGGAGATGAAGGTTGATGTCAACCTTTGCTGTAACCCAGAACCCACATATTTGGACCTGATGCTTTGCCAAGATTCTCCCACGTGAGAAAGTCCCTCATATGTGTTCCCTTCTGAGTCTCAGTAGGGCTGGAAGCTGGTGGTGCTGAGTAAATTCTTGCCAGTTGCTGGAGACTCCAGTGACAGTCACTCTCCAGTGACTGCTGGAGAGTCCCAGACAGAGACCCTCTCTGGCTGGGTCTCTTGCTTGTGACTAGACCTAGCGAGGGGACTTCTGAGCCTGGAGCTGCCCTGTGGGACCCCGCCAGGCCGGCAGTGTTCTGGGCAGACGCCCTGAGGGCCGCAGTCCTCACTCCCCGCCCTGTCCCTTGGGCCTCACCTTCTCAAACTCGCCAATGGGGGCAGGGCAGCTGGTGGGGTCCTGGCACACACACATGGGGGTGTTGCTCTCGTCCAGTTCGCACACCTTGCCGTGTTTGCAGTGGTGGTTCTGGCAGGGGTCTGGTAGAACATGAGGGCAACGTGGTTAGCCTTGCTTGGGCTAGCACATCCATCCTGACCCAACCCACATGGATCCTTGGACAGAAGTCCTCAGCTCTGGTCCCGACTCGACCTTTGGGCAGCGCTGCGCCCTCCCTTCTCTTCTGCTGAAATCGGCTTGTCGGGGAGCAGTTGGCTCAGTCTGGGGACTAGAGATTTGGTCTGAGGTCAGGGCCAGGCACACCTGCGGGGGCTGGGGATTCAGTCTGGGACCCGGGGGCACTGGATCCCATATGGCTCCCCCGAGGATTGAAGCAACCACTGTGTTCTCGGCTGTTCATGGATCTGGGTGCCAAGCTCTCTCCCCTTCAGCTGCACCAGGGTAGTCTCCCTTTCATCAGTTGATATTTGGGGAGACCATGGATGACCATCTGAGAAAAAATGTCACACAATTCAAACAGTAAAAACCAAATTCGGAATCATAGCTCCCACCTATGAGGTTCCAGGGAGAGTCTGGGGAGCGCTCAGGAGTGTGTCATCATTGGGGGATCCACAGGATTTACATGTGTCCTTGCATGCACGTCAGAAGGGGAACAGCAGCCTGCTCCGGCAGCCCCTGTCTGGATTCCCCAGCGAGCGGATGTTGGCAGACAGGGGTCTGGGGCCCCCACCACCTACCTCGGCCACCTCGGCCACGGTTTCTTCCACCACTTCTGTCTCATCAGGCAAGGCTTCCTGTTGCTGTCGGGAGGTGAAAATGGGGTTCAGAGAGGTTGGGGCCCAGGCCAGCTTCCCACCACTAACATGCCTCAGCCTGGACCACTGAAGCTGGGGAGCTAGGAGAGAAGCTCACGGGAGAGCCCCCGAGGCTGTGCCTCAGGGCCTGCCATGGATGGGCAACTCGGGCACAGGAGAAGCCAAACATGCAGGCCCTGTGGGGCTCCGGAGCACTGCCCTTTGTATAGTTACATCTGGAGTGTCTATCAAAACTCAAAAAGCATTTCCGCAGCTTAGACTCCCATAATGATGGGAGACCAACTGGCCTGATGCAGACCAACTCCCTTCAGATGGGAAAACTGAGACCTGTAGGGGATGAACCCTGAATTTTAACAGATGTCAGTATCTTCCCCATAAGTGTGATACTATCATCATCATCATTATTTGGCAATTCCTTCTTGGAGTCAATCTGGAGTGAGAGAAGCAAGATAGCACATGACTTTGAGGTGCCTGGTTGGCTGGGGCTTCTTTTCCCATCACTCCCATCAGCATCCCCTTCTCTTCTGGAAGTCTTCATATGATAAAGAGCTCATTTCCTTCTAAAACAATCCTAGTCCCTTTCTGGGGGAGCTCTGATCACTAAACAAGTACATCTTCACATTACATGGAATCTGTCTTCCCTGGAATCTCCTTTTTATTTTGAGCTTATTAGTTTAAGGGAATAAAAATCTT
>SJYX01009514.1:152249-172795 GCA_006410675.1 Oreotragus oreotragus | reverse complement strand
AATTCAGTGAGGGCGAGGTTTCTTGATGGAGAGTTTCTCCTGACAGTGAATTTCTGTGATACGCAAGATAATTTTAGATGGTCCGTGGTAAACGATAGTGAAAGACATGGAGAAAGTTGCTTCCACTTGGTTCTCTTTTAATCCTGATGGTATGAGAAAGTCTCAGTTTGGTGCTAACCAGCCTTTAACATCTAACACTCATCTCTCGCCCTTTTGAGCAGAGGGCAGGCCTCTGGCTCAGAGCCTCCGCAGGAAACGACATCCAGCTGGAATTCAGCACAGTTGTCCTGTCTCCTTTGTGCCTAGTTTAACAGTTTCCTTCTATTTATGACAAAAGTACACAGGTTTTTCCATTTACGGTAGGGATCTTGTCTCTTTCCTCAGTACATTTATTTTTTTAGAAATGGTTGGACAAAGACAACTGGTTAATGAACCCAGTCTGGGCAATGCTGAACTGGATCTTGTTCAAGGGCCCTTCAACCCCCGATGCTCTAGGATTCTTTTCTTCCTGTACCCCAGACTGTTCCCCGCTCTTCCTCCTCTCCCGCCTTTCCCCGGACCTCCTCCCCCCACCCCTCTTCAATAAGAATGTAATAGGCAGCAACCCCTTGCCAATTTGAGACAATGAGGCCTACATTCTAAAACAAAGAACAGTCGATTTTGAGGGTAGCCAGTGGAGACTTACGGCCGCACTTTCCTCCAGTCCGCCCAGGAGGGATGGCACTTCTCTGGAGTCCGTGTGGAAACCACCCAAATGCTTGCATATGTTTTGTGTTACCTTCTGTTTCCCCTTCACAGCTAAAAGATGTTAACTGAGATCTAGAAAGTTCCCTAGAAAATTCTCCCACTCTGGTCACTGCTGAAACCATCCTCTAGATGCTGAGCTCTCGACTCTAACAATCTAATGACTGGAGGGCATCTTGGAGCAGAATCTCTGATGATTTGCTGCCAGAATGCCATCCCTAACCGAGGAACTGTGGTGGGGATGTGTTGTTTCTTGTTCTAATTCAATGAACTTCCATTTCCAAATGGCTTTAGAGAGTCCTTCCTTCTACTGTTCGGCTTGCCTCCCTTCAAGCTTCTCCTGGTCTCCTGTGATCATCCATCTGTGCCACACAGAGCTCCCCTGCTCCTAAGCAGCTTTCAGTCAGTGTGGGCAGTAGCCATGTCTTCCCTCATTTGCCCCTGGTTCCTTCCAAGATTTCTCAACCAATCAAGCACCTGGGTGGGAGGTACCCTGGCATTATGGAAGAAACGCTTAGCTTGGAGCTAAGGAGCTAAATTCCAAGGATTCTGGTTCTGTCTCAATATTAACTTGGTACATTGGTTCGATCCTTCATCCTTTCTAGACCTCGGTTTCCCTCTTCTATTACTTGAGAGGGTTTGACTAGCTGAGCTTTGAGGCAGTAGCCTGAGTCCTTGAGATGCCCATTAACTGTCCCAAGCCCATGCTGATCTTGACACACATCATCCCCTCCATTATCCCCATCTTCACTTAAATTATGGTATTTGGGTAGCAGAAAGAGGCAGCAGAAGGGAAGACTTCATAATGGTCCCCTATTGGGGTTGAAATAGACACTAAACCTCGGTATTCTATGGCGTGTATAAGAAGTAAAACCAACAGCAATTTAAAGAAATCAACCTGGGAGCTTGGCTTTTCTTCACGGTGTCCCCAACTCCAACCTGAATGCAGTCTTCCCTTTCCAGGAGGTTTTGAAAATGTTCCTCGCCCCTCCCCGCACACTGAGTTGTATGCTTGTCTTCCCCGCTTCACTTGTCTCAAGCCTAGAGGTAGAAAAATCTCCTTTCTTGCTTCCCTACTTGGAGACAAAAGCAAAACAATGCCTGCACATGGCTTTGGAGGAAAGGAACAGGAGAAAAAGCATGAATGAAAGGCTTGTCTGAGATCCTTAGAAGTTGAAGGGTCAGAGACTCGTCACAGGAATAAAGAAAGTCACCTTGTCTGGGCTCCAGTGACAGACAAGTCATACTGTTAGAGAAGCAACCCAGCTGGGGCTGGAAATGCAGTAAGTTTCAAGTGGGAGAGCCAGGAAGACTGGCGTCTCCAGGGTTTGTGTCCTTCATCTGAGCAGAGGAACTGCTCCTCCTCTGTGACCAGGGCAAGATTTGTGGGTCGGCTCTTCTGTCCGTCCTACCTCAGCAGCCTGGCTCTTTCCCAGTGGCACACTGACTCTTTCTGCCACCCCCATCCTTGGTGCTGCAGCCAGAAGAGAAAAGTCATTCTAGGTCTCACGGTGCATTAAAATCTCTAAAGGCCTCGCACACTGGCACCATCGCATGCGAGGGCTGTGAGTCCCGTTGTTCCGATGACGGGTCTGAGGTGGAGAGGGAGGAACTCAGACAACATTCAGGTCCCTTCCAAGCTGACAAAATTCCTCCTCATGGACTTGGGTTGGGACCCAGAGTTTTTCTTTGAGACTGGGGTGGGGATCAGGGAGAAAAGTGGGAAGTAAGTGTTAAGAAAAGGACACACAGTCTTGGAGGAGGATTTGTTTTCCTAATTTGGGAGCTTGCTCAGTTTTCCCTCACCAGTCCCAACATCCTCTCCATCCGGATCATTTGATGGGAGGGAAGGGCAGCATTGGACGGTTCTCGAATGTATGACCATGCTCCCTGTGTACCCACGAGCTCCCTCTCTGAAGTTCTCTAAACCACCACTGGTCAAAGAGGCCAGGTGCCCATCCTGCAAAGGTCAGGGGGTGCATCAGTAACCCTAGCAAGGTCAGAACACAGGGCCAAACCCCAGCATGCAGAAATGATCAGCCGTGCACACATCCTTTGCCAGTCAAACCTAGGTCTGGCATGCCCACCTGGTGAAAATATAAACAACCTTTGTATAAATGAGCAGTATTAAATAAAAACTCTCTCTCTTTAGTTTGTAATGATACCTGTGTTTATCCTTTTAAGAATGTTTTCATAATCTGGCATCCCCTGGGGGCTGAAGGCGTGTCTATCTACCTTATAGTACAGAAGAGAGGGCTGAGGCTCAGAGGGGAAAAAAAAACCTGCCCAGAGCCCCAGGGAGTGGGTGGCAGGGCTGAATGAAGACCAAGGCTGCCCCCCTCTGCCTCTGGCCTGCCCTCTGCCTCACCTGCTGTTTCCCTTGGCAGCAGTTCCTTCGCTGGGTGCTCACCTGATGGGGCCCAGTTGGGCGGTAAACTGGCCCAAGGTACCCTGGAGGAAATGAGACTGGGAAGGGGGCAGCAGGAGGTGTGTTTCCCTTGGCCCAGTGGTCGTCAGAGGCAGACTTAGTTCACTCCCATCCCGCCACCGCCCCTGCCTCCTGTTCCGAACATCCAGTCCTTTCCTTTTGCCTTTATTTGCTCTGGAGACGGCTGAAAACCCATCCCTGGCTGCCAGCAGGACCCGAAGCTGAGGTCACCTCTCCTTCTTTAGAAAGAGTCTGGGGATGGAAAAGTACAGCCGCCCCCTCCTCCCACCACCATCCAAGTTCATCTCCCTTGAAATATAAAGGGCCTCCTGTGGGCTCTCTCTGGACACTGAAAACTTGCTGAAGGACAGAATTAGGGAAAAATCTTGGAATCATTAAATTTTAGACTGTGGATCTTGGAATCATAGACCCCTAAGGACATGAAGCACAGAATCTGAGTTACAGTCATCAAATCTGATTTGAGTAGAAGAGTTTATGAAGCAATGCAGTCTCATAGAACTTCCTAAGATGATGAAAATATTCTATATCTGCATTGTGTAACGTGATGGCTAGCAGCCACCAGTGGTATGGAACATCTGAAATGTTGCTAGTGCAAATGATGGGCTGAAGTTTTCATTGCATTTCATTTTAATTCACTTAAATTCTACGTAATCATATGGGGCTAGTGGCTACCATATTAAGACAGAGCTTGCTTTGTCCCTCAGTCATGCCCAACTCTTTGTGACCCTGTGGACTATAGCCTGCCAGGCTCCTCTGTCCATGGGATTCTCCAGGTAAGAACACTGGAGTAGGTTGCCTTTCCCTTCTTCAGGGGATCTTCCAAACGCAGGGATCAAACTCAGGTCTCCTGCATTGCCAGGAGCCACAAGGGAAGCCCATATTAGACAGAGTGGTTATCAACTTTTATAGAGGCATTATGGCAGAGAGGTAAGCCCAGGGGCTCTGGAGACAGAATATACAGGTTCAAATCCTGGTTCTGCCATATAGCAGTTGTGAGACTTTCAGAAAGTGATTTTCCCTCTCTGGGCCTCAGTTTATTTCTCCATCTTTAAAATGAAAATAACATACTTACCTTGAAAGACTCATGGGCGATTACAAGAGATAAGCATCAGAAGAGTATCTTAAAATACGAAGATCCCAGAATCTCCATTCCCCTTGAAAATCCAGGACAAGAATCCTAGCTCTTTGTCCATGGCCCAGGGAGAACAGGTGCTGGGCTGGAACAAAGGAGGCATTGCTCCTTTTGGTCTCAGGCACTCCAGCCCAGCCTCCACAGGGCACAGTGATGAAGCCAGGCCCCAGGCTGCCCTCTCAGCTGGGCTGCTGACGCAAACCAGACATCTTACTTCCACCATTTGGCTTACTAACAAGGGTTCCCAAAACACATGTTCCTGGTAAACAAGCCCAAAGAGAGGAAAACAAGTCTAGAGGCTAATAAAGGAACTCGTGAGTGAGCCAGGCCCACCAGAATGCCAGGACGCAGAAGGAGGCCTGAGACGGTCCAAAGAGGTGCCACTGTGGCCAGTGTGGCCACGTGGGCACTCACACCCCAGGGAGCGCACACAGCCACTCAGAGGTGACGTGGCAGTCGGGAGCCCTGGGACTGAGTCTTGGCAGTGTTGCCCCCAGCTCACCCTTCAAATTAGGATAGGCTCCTCTACTCCTTGGACTTCACCCAGCGCCCCTCCTCTGCACAGTGCAGAGGTTGTTTTAGATCAGTGGTGTTCAGAGTCATATAAGCCAGGGAGCCTTTCTCTCAACGAAGTCTTCTGCAGAAGTCCAAGTTTGAAACAACTAAGAGCCGTTCCCTTTTGTTGTACATATGAATGCACTATTATCTATTCGATGAATCAGCTTGAAATTAAAAAATAAAAATAAAAACAGTGTTGAGATGGGGGCTGGCACTGGGACACTCCCTGAGATGCCTTGGAGAACCTCTAAGTTCTTTCATGAGAGAGTGTGAAGACCCTGAGGCCATAGTCCCTAAGGTTTCTTCCAGCCCTGACGTTCCAAGTCAGCTGAGTCAGAAGCCTATCAGGGGACCACCTTTCCCAGCTTGGCCCTTGACTTCCTGCTTCCACTTCTAACAATTCTTGCTGGAAGGGAAGAAGCTAAGGAAGCATTTAGGGCAGCAGTCCCCAACCTTTTTGACACCAGGGACCAGTTTCATGGAAGACAATTTTTCCACAGACCAGGGCAGAGTGGAACGTGTGACTAAAGCACATTCTATTCACTGTGCACATTATTGCTATTATTATTATTATATCAGCACCACCTCAGATCATCAGGCATCAGGTCCTGGAAGTTGGGGACCCCTGTTTTAGCATGCCCAAGCATAGGCTTGAAGAGGTTCAGAGGCAACTCAGAAATGGCCCCAGAGGATGAGACCGGTCTCAGTCCGACAGAGGTTCCATAAACACATTTAAGGTGCCACGTTTTGCTGTGGTTAGAAGCCCCAGGGCGGAACTTCAGTCTCTCCCCGTTGGCTCCCTCTAGGGGCCACTGATGCATCTGGGTGACCACAAATGGAAGGGATGAGAAATAACATCAAATTGTCCAGGCTGTCACATCCTAAAGATAGCAGGCAAATCCATGGCACATGTGGCTCCACCTGCCCCTCCTGTGCATGTGGCAGACATTACTAATCAATCATATAACCTTGCCCCCTAAAGTCCAGTTCAGTTCAGTCGCTCAGTCGCGTCCGACTCTTTGTGACCCCATGAATTGCAGCACACAGACCTCCCTGTCCATCACCAACTCTCAGAGTTCACTCAAACTCATGTCCATCAAGTCGGTGATGCCATCCANCCTAAAGTCCAGTTCAGTTCAGTCGCTCAGTCGCGTCCGACTCTTTGTGACCCCATGAATTGCAGCACACAGACCTCCCTGTCCATCACCAACTCTCAGAGTTCACTCAAACTCATGTCCATCAAGTCGGTGATGCCATCCAGCCATCTCATCCTCTGTTGTCCCCTTCTCCTCACTGGACTCAAATCCTGGACACAGTTCTTTTGGCAGCTGCTACCAATGGGTTGGTGGTGTCATGACAAGCAACACCTCTTCGCCATGCTTCTGATTTTAGAGATAGGAAGACTGAGGATCAGAGAGGGAAAATAATTCACTTGAGGTCATATATGGCAAGCCGATATCTGGGCTGAACTTCCAGATATTCAGAAATATCAGGATGTTTGGGGAATTGTTTAATTTTTCATTTGATTAGTCTAGGGTCCTATGGTCATAACTAACACATGAGGGCCCAGAAAGATCCTCAGATGAAATGGATTAATACCACATTTCTGAAAGAACCCAGCTATAGCGAGAGTTGGTATCTCCATTCCTACTTTGCCTACAGACATCAAGCTCTATACCTTGACAAGTGAGAGCAGAGTTAATGTCCTGTCTAGACATCTCCTGGATAAGAAGGAGGCTGTTTTTCTAAATAATTCTGTCAAGTCACTGGTTGCAGTCACATCTTAGCCACCTCCTGTTGCCCTAATGACAAAGCCATGTGGGCTGCGTCAGGCCATGGCAAGCCAGCAAAGGAGGAAGAGGGGTAGCTCTTATCACTTGTTATCCATGGGGCTTGTTGACTACAGGGAGGAGTGTCAGGAGAGTACCAAACTGCTCAAAGGAAACCAACAAAAGAAGCCAAAATGAACATCTGGATGTTTCCGGATATCTGAAAATTCGGCTCAGACATCAGTTTGCTGCGTGACTTTGAGTTATTTTCCCTTCCCGAGTCTCAATTTCTGTCTAGAATATACAACAGGTGCTCAGATGGTAAGGAATCTGCGTGCAGTGGAGGAGACTGGGGTTCAGTTCCTGGGTTGGGAAGATCCCCTGGAGAAGGAAATGGCAACCCTGTCCAGTGTTCTTGCTGGGAGAATCCCATGGACAGAGGAGCCTGGTGGGCTATATACAGTCCATGGGATCGCAAAGAGTCAGACATGACTGAGCGACTAACACTCAGGCGTCTACCTCTCCGCCGTGACCTGTAGTTAGGTCTGGCTGTGCATGTCTGTGTGTGGCTGCAAATGGCGACTGTGTATTTGCACAAGTGACCAGTGACCCTGAGGACCACTGTGTGAAGCTTTGTGTGTGATGCTGCATGTCTACCTGACTCAGCATCTGTGGGTTTCAGCCCATATAGGTGAGGGTCAGAGTTGCATATGCATCAGATGGACATCCGAGACTTGTCTGTGAGTCAAGGTATTGCTCAGAGAGAGCCGTGAGTGCATGACCCCCTGTGTCTGCTCATGTATTGAAACATTTATTTTCAGCTGTGCCAGTGGGCGCCTGTCGGTGAAATCAATGTTTATATACGTGGCATCCTCGTGGGTTTGTGTCTGTCCCTGTTTATCCCTGCACACATAGCTACCTGACTAAATAACGTCAAAAATCAAATAATTTCCTGTTTACCTCACATCCTCAGCTCTTTCCTTTCCTCCACCATCCTTTTCTATTTATAACTTATTTTTTTAGCACGGAAAACTGCTCTTGTGAATAGCAAACCCCAGCCACACAATTGGTTGACAAGTCTCTACAGATGGATAAAGATTTTAGCAGAGCTATTATGCAATCCAAGTTCCCCTAGCCCCTCCTCTCTTGTTTCCTTTTCAACTAGGGGGCCAGACGCTGTTAAAAATGTAGCCTGACTGTTCTTTCTAATGAAAGCAGCACCTGGCAGTTAGGGTCACAGGATTTCAGAGCTGAAAGGGCACCTGGAGACCCTAGGTTAGATTCCCCATTTAACAGATTGGGGAACTGAGTCTGGAGAGGGGAAGTGTCTTTCCAAATGACACTGTGAGTTAGGCTCCACCTCTGCCTTTGCCTTGGACACTGAGGGTGCAACACTCTTGGGAAATATGAAGGTGCCCAAATCAAAAGAATTTGGACAATATTTATTTTCTTAAATGTGCCTGTCAGCACTTTTAGTAAGGGAAGTTATATCCAAACCCTAAGATGATGAGGCTGCCGGACAAAAAAGCAGGGAATGATGCCACCAATTATTTGGATGCCATCAACTCATCCATTCTAAAACCCATCTCATTAGGTGAGAGGGCCACAGTGTAGCAAGCTTCTCTGTGTATCATCCCCGTTTTGTCCACACAGTATCCCTTTGAGGTGGTGGTGGTAACGCTTTTTGAACCAAGGATGACCTGGTTCTCCTTGAACCTGGGGCTCAGAAAGGAGAAGCCATTAGTTCAAGGTCAAATGGCACCTTGGAGGTAGAGGTGGTTTTAAAACTCAGGTCTTCAAGTAGCCTATCCCAGGAAGCAGGAAGCATTTTACAGCCCCACGGCTGCCCTGGGGTTCCGGGAGATTGGGAGATCGGCAGGGCAGGACCTAGAATCTGCCCTCTTGGGATGGAGTGGAGTGGGGGACATTCAGATCTACAGAGCCTGATATTCTAACTGTTCTAGTGTCCCCTCCCAGCCGGCAGGCAGAGACCCTGAAAAAAAGGTTACCGTGGCAACTCGCATTCCTCCCAGAGTGAGTCATAGCAAATAAGAGCCTTTTGGTGGGTGGGACTTGGAGAAAGTTTCAAAAGTTGATTCCTTCTCCAGGCACCCTCCCTTCCCTCCCCTTCCCTCCCCCTCCCTCTCTCAACTCCTGCTCCGGCTTTGTCGATGTGGCAGCTGATGGCTGCAAGTTAACTCTCTCTTCCCCACAACCACTCCCATTTCAAAGCTTTTCATCCTCCTGCAAATACACCTTGGCTTCCAGTCCCCACCCTCTCCATCTCCCATGTCATGCCCTCTGGCTACCTGGAGGGGCAGGCGTCCATTTGAGAATATTTTTAAGACTGAAGGCTGTGAATACCCTCTTGGATATTGCCTCTAACTCTGTCTCTGTTTCCCTCTGTGTCTATCTCTCACACACACACAACTGTAATACAATTTTAAGGGGCTTGCAATCTCCTTGAAACCTAGGCAAAAGCTAGTCCATGAATTCTGCTTTAAGAGACCTTCATTGGAAACGTCAGAGGACGTCCAGCACCGCGCAGACCGTTGAGTCCATTCCTCTTACTTCACAGACAGGGAGACTAAGTCCAGGGAAGACATTTACCTGCGACCACATGTAGAATGTGCGTCTTCAGTCTGCCCCTACTTCGGATGTGCTTCTCACCTGCTTTCAGCGCTTGGGGTGCACAGAAATTCAACCGCAGAGAAAGCCCTTTCTCTTTGTGTTCTGCATAGAGTAGCATTTTCTGGAGGAAAACGTGTGCCCCTCTGTTCCTTTTTGGGTGGACTGGGCTTCCTGGAAGACATGCCTTCCCCAAGGCCCCCCTTTCCCCTTGGTGCCCTTAGGGACTCAGGAAGCCCGCTCATGAACCAGCCAGTGGAGCCATAGGCAGGAAGGGCTTTACCTGAATAAGACCTAACAGCAGCCTAGTGTAGAGTTTGACCTTCTCATGGCAAAGGTGTGAGGAGGTCGCCCTGAAATCCTCTCCATCTTTCTTCTCCCTCCCACTCTGCAGCACACTGCCACCACACCCAGTCTCCTGTCGGGCCCTGCGCCTCTCTGGACCCTATCGGATATCAGGGGTCTTCAAATCTAGACACACAGAGGGCTACTGCTGCTGAGTTTCCAGTGTTTACACCCTGGGGAGCCCGAGATGGGAACAATGCCTAGCCCCGGACTAATTGTCTGACAGTGCTATTTCAGGCTGAATGGCACCGGAATCGGGGTGTGTGTGTGTATGTGTGTGTGTGTGTGTTGGAGGTGGGTGGAGGTTGAGAGGGGAGAAATTCTAGGGCAACAGGAGCCTTCACAGAGGTGCTGATGAAAGGTGAAGACCCTCTCTTATCCCTCCAAAGATCAGTTTATCACTCACGCCAAATCCCTTTGGGAAAACAGAGTACAAGAACCAAGTCTAGAAAGTTTCTCCTCCTGGAATGGGAATCAGGGCAGACTCTGGTGGCCCATCCGTCTTGCAGCTGTGCCCAGATCGTATTCTCAGGAAAGGAAGAGGTGGCCCCCATTTGTAAAGGCAGCCTCTGAAACCCGAGAGACAGGCGCAGAGAGAGACAGGGAGAAAATACTCTCTCAGAGATAGTCGCATTACTTTCTGCAAACCCAAAGGGGAGACCACATGATCTCAGTTTTACCTGAGAAGTTAACAGGCAGCAAGTACGTGTCCCCTGCCCTTCAGGAGAGCAAGGATGGAGTCCCTGTGCCTGGATACCTCCCAACACAGCTTCTTTTCCCTGTACACAAAGTGAGGAGTGAGCCAGGGTGCAGGGGGTGCAGGCCTAGAGGAGGGACAGGCAGGGCAGGGGTCGGACATACCTCAGTGGTGGGCAGGCAGGCAGCAGGCGAGCTCCGGGCAGTCTGGAGGTCTGCAGGAATGTGAGGGGCTTAGAGCCTGGCAACAGGAAACCACTCAGAGCTCTGGGCTGGGTCTGTCTCCCCCTCCACCCCGCGGTCCCTCCTCCTCCTGTGTCTCCTCCTTCCCCTCCCCTCCCCTTCTCCCCACAGCCAAAGCTGTCTCTGTCTTCCAAGCCTTTCCTCCTCTCCTCGCGGTGGGCTGTCCTGACCCGCCTCCCAACCCCGCCCGCCACATGGGTTCTGGAGCTCTTGCCTAGACAGACTGACTGAGCAGAGCGATGGGACTGGAAAGGCCGGCGGGAATCACCTAGAATAGCCCCCTCCTCGTTCAGAGGGGAGCTGAGGCCTGGAGGGGGCAAGGGATCATCCACCCAGGGTTCCTAAGGGGAATATCCAGGCCTATGTGTCTGGAGTGTCTGACCGGTATCTTTACAAGAGCTCCCTAGCATCAGGCAGTGCTGAGGAGGGCAGAGCCCTGCGAGGGGGTTGTATCTGTGGCAAAGGCTAGGCCAGGACTTGCCTCTGTACAGACTGAAGAAGCTGCCATTGATGGCGTCATCACTGATGGCTCGGGATACCGTCTAAAAATAACCACTCAAACTCTTAGCTGTGCCACTGATAGACACAGAAGAGGTTGGCCATCTAGCTGGGGGAATCTGTGTCATCAGTATAGAATAAATAAGGCACCCCACCCCAGTACTCTTGCCTGGAAAATCCAACGGACGGAGTAGCCTGGTGGGCTGCAGTCCATGGGGTCGCTAACAGTCGGACAGACTGAGCGACTTCACTTTCACTTTTCTCTTTCATGCATTGGAGAAGGAAATGGCAACCCACTCCAGTATTCTTGCCTGGAGAATCCCAGGGACGGGGGAGCCTGGTGGGCTGCCATCTATGGGGTCACACAGAGTCGGACATGACTGAAGTGACTTAGCAGCAGCAGCAGCTGATACGGATTACGATCACAGCGGTAACAACGACCAAGGTTTACTTGGGACTTAGAATTTTCTCGGCAAACCCTTGACATAGATACTGTTAGTAGGCTGATTTTACTCATCAGGAAATAGAGGTGCTAAGAGGCTGTTACTTGCCCAAGATCACCTGTCTAGAAGTGGGGTAGGCAGGCGGATTCTACGTTCAGTCCGGGTCACTTCTTTTTTAAATTAGGTACTTATTGTTGCTGCCCTGGGTCTCTGCTGCTGCAGGTGGGCTTTCTCTGGTTGACGATGAGTGAGGCGTACTCATCCTTGTGGTGCTTGGGCTTCTTGTTGTGGTGGCTTTTCTAGCTGCAGAGCACAGGATCCAAGCTGCGTGGGCTCGGTAGTTGTGGCACACAGGTTTAGCCGCTCCACGGCATGTAGGACCTTCCCAGATGAGAAATTGAACCTGTGTCCCCTGCATTAGCAAGCAGATTCTCCTCTGGACTACCAGGAAGTCCCAACCTGGTTCACTTTGATGTGTATGAACTTCTTGGTACAACAGGTCTTAGTTGAATATTTATGAGAATATCACTGAGTGTATGAATATTTATGAGCACACAGCTCGCATCTGGAGAAGCATAAGAACTAAAGTCTGGTCCTTGTCATCAAGGTGCCTGGATCTTGCTGAGAGGGCATGCCTTAGGTATTCACCCACTCACGTGAGTGGTTCAGACTCTGAGGGTTGCCCCGGGAGTTCAGAGTAGCAGGGTTTCTGAGTCGGAGCAGGCAGAGAAGGCTTCCTGCAATAGGTAGCTCTCAAAGCATGAACTGGGTTTGAATAACATGAAAAGGGAGAAGGCAGAGAACATTCTCCTGAACTTCTGCACAATATGGGCTCTGCCTTCTCTGCCATCCTCTCCTCCCATCACTTTCCTCCTTTTTTTTCCACTCTACTCTATCCATACTGGCTTCCTTTCAGTTCCTCAACAACTGAAACATTATTGCCACCCCAGGGGCTTTGCACTTGCTCTTATCTCTGTTGGGAACTTTCTCCCATCTGACTTTCTTGTGCCTGGAGTTTTTTTGCCCTTCAGATCTCTGTTCTAATGTCAGCTCCTAAAAGAAGCTCTCAGAGGTTTAGTTCAGCACCTTACCCTGCTTTGCTTCCTTCCTGGCACTTGTCATGATCAGGAGTGGTTTGTCACCTGTGTGCGACAAACGCTGTGTGAGAACAGGCACTCCATGTGTCTTATTCGCTGCAGTGCTCCAAGTGTCTAGAGCAGTGGCCAGCACAAAGCTGGCTCTCAGTCAGAGTGGCGGTTGTCTTTTACTAGGGTTCCAGCCTGCAATAGTGCCCAGTGCTGGTCTTCACTGGTCTTCAGGAGCAGTAAAATCAGGTAGAAAAAGACAAATAGCATATGATATTGCTTATATGCAAATCTAAAAAGAATGATACAAACAACCTTACATACAAAACTAAAACAGACTCACAGACTTGGGGAAGAGTTGGTGGGGGCGGGGGGGGGCGCATAAACTGGGAGATTGCAATCGACATAGACACACTACTATATATAAAACAGATAACTAACAAGGACCTACAGTATAGCACAGGGAATGTTCCTCAATATTCTGTAACAACCTAAATGGGAAAAGAATTCGAAAAACAGTAGATACATGTACATGTATAACGGAATCACTTTGCTGTACACCTGAAGCTAACGCAGCATTGTTATCAACTGTACTCCACTATAAAATGCAAAGTTAAAAAAAAGAGCGGGGGTAGATTCTTAAACCTGAGAAAGTCTGGGAGTCTATGCATTTTTCATCAGAGAAGACCCATGGCTTCCTTCAGGTTTTGAAAGGGATGAGTCAGAAATCCATGACAGTATTTCTGCACCAGCTGACCCCCAAGACCTCTCCCGGTTGCACAAATCAAGAACTCTGCCTCAGCTGTTTAGTACAGGGTGCTGGCAGAGTCCTCAGATATGTGTTTGCACTGTGGACAGGTGTGTGCCTTTGTAGGATTGGTTGCTATAGCTCCCAGGGATCATGGGGACTAAAATTAACTTAAACGTTGTGTTTCTCTTCATAAACTAAGATAATGATTCTGATGAAAGTGAGCTGGTGGAGCCATTCCCAGTGTTTGGCTGGCTTTCTCACAAAGCCTTCAGTTCAGGAGCTAGAAAGCTGACTGGGGCTAGGTTACAGCTCTGGGACAAAGATCCCATCTGACGGCTCTCTGTGGGGAGACCTGAGCCTGGATTCCTCAGAGGAAAACGTGGGAGGTTTTCTGTCTAGGTCCCCACTGGCACCATGCGGGGACAGGAGCCTCTGAAGCAAGATGACTTGGACCTAGGGAGGGAGATCACTAGGACTAAGGCTGGCCCTCTGGCCACCACCAAGGGAAGGGACAGAAGTGCAGCTGGGCCGGGGTACTCGTCGCGGGTGCCAGTCTCTGCTCTGACACTGAGTCACTGAGTGGCACAGGCTCATCCCTGGTCCTGTCTGAGCCATTGGTTCAGCCATTGGTTTCCACTGGTGAGTATACCGGACAGCATAATAGTAGCCCTGTGTGTGCTCAGCCGCTTCAGTCATGACCAACTCTTTGCCACCCTGTGGACTGTAGTTTGCCAGGCTCCTCTGTCCATGGGGTTCTGCAGGCAAGAATACTGGAGTGGGTAGCCATTCTCTTCTCCAGGGGATCTTCCCAACCCAGGGACTGAGCCCAGGCCTCCTGCATTGCAGGCGGATTCCTTACTGTCTGAACCACCAGGGAAGCCCCATAGTAGTCACAAGAGCCAATATTTATTAAACACCGACTATGTGCCAAGCACTGAGCTAAGTGCTTGGTGCATATTTTCTGACCTAACCTTTACGAGATAGGAACTATTAGCCCCATTTTCGAGATGTGGAAAGTGAAATTTCAGATCGATAATTTGCCCAAGCTCATGCACCAAGTACATGATTAAAACAGAGATTCAAATCCAAGTATAAGGGACACCAGTGCCCAAGTGCTTACCCCACTACACTCTGCTTCTCCTAAGTTCCCCTCCATCTCTGCCATCTCTGGGCTCTGGACTGCCCATCTCCCTAGTCGGGTGTGTTGCAGACCTCACATCAGATTGGATCAGCTTTTCGGCTTGCAGAATGAGAAGTTAGCCCCTTGGGGCCCCTGCCAGCTGGCCATAACCCCGTCCAGCTTCTCATCAGCTGTGCTCCTTTAGGTACCACCCCTGCTGCCTTGATCCTTCCCTTCTTGACGTAGCACCCAGCACAGCTTTAGGACTCCAGGACAGTGCCCGCAGGTGCACAGTGCCCAGGCTCCCATACCTCCCAGAACATCAGCTGCCTCCATCACTCATTCAAGGACTCCACTCCACAGAGGCTGTATCCATCAGTAGGGCAAAGGCTGTCTTCATGCCTTTTACATCCTAACAGCTAGAGGCAGGTGAAAAAGTTTCAGGTTGTGATCAATTCTGTGAATAAACTAAACAGGATGCCTTGAGAAGGTAATGGGAGAATTATTTACTGACAGGGTGGTCAGGGTAGGCCTTTGGAGGAGGTCAATTTTGGGGGAAAAATGAATGATGAGTCAGTGAGAAGGGCTGGGGGAGGAGTGTTCCAGGCAAGGGGAGAATAAGTGCCAAGACCCTGACTTCTTCAAGTGACTGAAAATGTGGCTAAAATTATATATCAGAGATTTCCCTTCTCCTCGTGGCCTTCCTCATCCTCCTCTCCTTCCTCTTCCTCTGCTTCATCCCTGTTCTTCATCTCCTCTCTCAGTGAATGACAGAGCCATGCTGTGAAGGAATCAGGAAAATAGGGAATGAGAACCTAGGCTGTAGATATAGAGAAACTGAGGTCCCAGTCACTCAGTGGAGATGGGACTCAAAACCAGGTCTCCTGAGCCCTGGCTCAGAGACTGAATCTCAGGCTCACTGAGAAGCTGCTCGTCCTTCTGCTCATAACTCCAGAGCTTCTGTGACCTGAGCCATGTGATGGACCATCTCTGGGAGCTGAACTGGGGCCGGGTGGGCCACCAGTGTTCCCACACACGAGCAGAACCACCTAGAGAGGAAGCAAGAGGTCCGAGCTCTGGAAACAGACAGGGAGACTCTGTCAATTTGACTTCTAGCAAGAAGGAAGGCAACCAAGCAGAAAGTTAAGTAAATAGAAGCAGTGCCAAGAAACATCCCCTCAGGCCTCACATCAGAAGCAGCGTCAGCATCTCATGGTTCAGGTCTCCAAGGCCGTAAATCCTGAGTGGGCATTGCGAGTAAAAAAAAACATTAATAAGTTTTGTATGTGGGAACTTGAGGCCCTGGGGGAGACCAGGTCCCCTTGGAACAATTATGAGTAAACTAGAAAGAGAGATGACAATTTCCAAAATTTCTCAGCAGACACTGGGCAAAACACTTATGTTCATTATCTCCTTTAAACGTCACTTAATATACACACTTAGCTAGGATATTAGTTTTACATTATTGCTATAATAAATTATCACAAACTTGGTGACTTAAAACACACATTTATGACTTTACATTTCTGGAGATCAGAGGTCCTAAAATCAAGGCCTTGGCAGGGTTGTGTTCCTTCTGAAGGCCTGAGGGGAGAATCTGTGTCCTTGCCTTTTTCGGCTTCTAGAGGCCAGCCGCATTGCTTGGCCTGTGGCCTGTTCTCCATCCTCCAAGCACATCTTTCCAACCTCTGTTTCCGGTGTTGGATCTCCTTTTTCTGACTTTGACCCTCTTGCCTCCTTCTTATAGAGACTCTTGTGATTACATTGAGCCCGCCCAGATAATCTAGGATAATCTTCCCATCTCCAAGGCCTGACTTCACCCGCAAAGTTGGTCCCTTTGGCCATATTTATAGTTACAGGAATAAGAACATGGACTTCTTGGAGGGGTGGGGGGCATTATTTTGTCTACCATAGGGGGGTACAATTTCTTCCCAGGTGGCATTAGTGGTAAAGAACCCACCTGCCAATGTAGAAGATACAGAAGACTCGGGTTCAGTCCCTGGGTTGGGAAGATCCTCTGGAGGAGAAAAAGACAACCCACTCCAGTATTCTTACCTGGAGAATCTCATGGACAGAGGATCCTGGCAGACTAGTCTATGGGCTCGCAAAGAGTCAGAAACGACTGAAGTGACTTAACACGCATGCAGGGAGGTGAAATTACTGTTCCCATTCCAGAGATGAGGAAAGAAAGGTTCAGAGAATTAAATAGCTTGCTCAAAGTCCCACTGTTGTAAAGCTAGGAATCTACACAAGTAGCTTAACTCCAGACCCCAGCTGTCTGTCGCTTCCCTAATCACAGCCCTGCCTGTGCCATGTTCTTGGTGAGGCTCCGTGCCTTCCCCTATCTGCCCCAAGCCCACCCATCCTTTGAGCTCAGACTGAATCTTTGTTAGTCTTTCAAAGTTTAAAGCTGATAGGGCCCTTCAGCTCTCTCCAGGCCTACTCCTCCTGGTATGGCTGGGGAAATGGAGGATTGTAGAGCCCAAGGTCACAGTATAGAAAGCTAGGCTTAGAGCGCTGGTCTCCAGGCCCAAGCGGAGGCCAACTCTGGCTGCTCCAAGTCTCTGGAGGCAGGGGCTGAGCCACCTGATCCCTTTGGACTTAAGATTATGTATCAGAACTCTGACACTCACCATTTGTGCATCTGGCTGAAGGTCAAGGCTGCCAAACTAAGACAGCCGGGGCACAGGGAGACTGACTCAGCCTGTCTTCCTGTTACTGTACCTCTCCCTGGGCCGGCCCTCCCATTGGCTGTTTCTGTATCTTTCCCTGGGCCGGCCCTCCCATTGGCTGAAGGGCACAAAGAGCCCATTGTTCCCTGGTCGTTGGTCCCCTGGGCAGAGTGGCTGATGACCAGGGCAAGGCCAAAGGGAGAGGAGGATGGAATTTCATGTCAGCACCCACTGTAGTCTCAACACTCCCACCAGCAAATTCACATTCTCCCTCAGCTCTCTACAGTTCATAAATGACTTTTATTCCCATATCTTAGGGAGCAGCACAGTCAGTCCCTCAGGTAGAAAAGTAAGGATTCACTCAGCACATTCAGGACTTTAGCAGACAGAATGTTCTGCTCGTGGTCACCCAGATGGCCCAGGTGAAGCTGAAATGACCACTCCAGACTGGTCCGAGTCTCTTTCTACTAACCAGCTGCCTCTACCTGGGGTCAAGGGAGAGCTTACTGAGGCATCTCCTTCTCCTCTGAGGTGGCAAAGCATTCACCATGTGTTGGCTGCACTTCCCCAAGTTGACACAAACCATCACCCCCCGACCAATGAACAGTGTTTGAGTTGCAGTTAGGTTCTGCCCTTAGTAGGACCCTGCCTGTAGTCTATCCTCGAGTGGCCTATCTTTTCTCTGCACCTCGATTTTCTTGTCTTATTAAATAAGCACGATTATACATCTGACCCTCCTGAGTACAAAGTCAGTGTTAGATTCAAGAGAGAGTAGGTTTCAGAGAATGAGTTAACAAGAGCAAAGTTGAAAGGCCCAACTTTGGAGTCAGATCTCTGGGCCTGGATCCTGTGGCAAGTGATTTAACTCTGAAACTCTGGGCAGGGACTCCCCTGGTGGTCTAGTGGTTAAGACTCTGCATTTCCACTGCAGGGGGCGAAGGTTCAAGCCCTGGTCAGGGAATTTAAGATTCCCGCAGACTGCGAGGTACAGCCAAAAATCAAGGGGGAAAAATAAATAAATAAATAAATAAATAAAACTTGGGGCATAGTATTTCAGCTCCAACCTCAGTTTTCTCAGATGTAATGGTACAATCCACCCCCCTTCCCAGCCCCCTGCCTTTATGAGGATCTTGTAAGGATTACATGAAAGTATATATGTAATCTGTTTGGCTCACTGTTTCATATCCGGCACTATCAAGAAATGTGAGTTATGTTATCATTAGAGCATTAAAAATTTCCCAAAGCATGTCCACATACTATTAGTCCTCAGATAAAAAGGGGGACCCTGGGTTCAAGTGAGTTTGGGAAGTGTGACATCAGCCACCTTCCTCATGGTTATTCCTGAGGCACAAGACAGTGTTAAAGCCTCTGAAAAGTTCTGCAGGAAAGAAACCTATTTTTTTGGTCTGTTTGTTTGTTTAGGCTGCACCATATGGCATTCAGGATCTTATCTCCCCGACCAGGGAAAACCTTTATGTGTCTCTCTTTTCAGTGGACTTCTGAATGTGTCCCACAGACCTCAGTTTCCATGAAAATGCCTTTGACGGATGTCTGTTGGATCCAATGTCCTTGTCCAGGAAGGTGAAGTAACTTGTTCTGGGTCACGAGGCCAGCGAATGGTAGACCTGGGGCTTGACCCAAGCTCATGAATTCTTTGGCATAGTTAAATTCTTTGGCTCTGTTAAAGTTCGCTGAGGAAAGGCCTCCTGTAGAAATATAGACAGGTCATCATCAAGTTGCTCAGTCGTGTCTAACTCTGTGACCCCATGACCCGCCAGGCTCCTCTGTCCATAGGATTCTCCAGGCAAGAATAGTGGAGTGGGTGGCCATTTCCTTCTCCACGGGATCTTCCTGACCCAGGGATCAAACCTAGGTTTGATCCGCCTGCATTGCAGGTGGATTAGTTACCATCTAAGCCACCAGGGGAGCCCAGAAATGTAGACAAATTCTCTCTAAATGTCAAAGATTCGTGTACAGAGTACATAGACTTTTATTCTGTCTTTGAGGTCCTGTATCCATGACTGAAGATGCCAGGCTCCCTCCAGACTGAGCTGTCTCTGTTGCCCTGGGTGAGGTTGGAGGAGCTCGACGATGGATTAGTTCTGCCTCCTCCCATCCCTGGCTCTGTAACACTCCAGCTGCTGGTCTGGGTCCAGGGAACACTCACACGCAGGCACCAATTTTCTCCTGAAACCCCACACGTCTGGAAATCTTTTCTGAAGGAGGGGGAAAGCCCTATAACCCAGTCCGGCAACGTGGCAGATCTTACATGTTCCCTGACGTGGCCAGCAAACCAAGCCTCTCTTCAGTGTTAGCAGCTGTGGACCCAGGGGTGATGACAGCCCCGCCAGTCCAGCGACGTGGCAACTGGCGCTGTGACTCAGCTGACCTGGGGGACAGCCTGGAGCTTCCATCCTTCCTTTCTGGGTCTCAGGAGATGGGGACACAGAAGAGCGATCTGGATTAACCCCTTACCCCTGTCTCCAAGTCTCTTTCCCCCCACCATTGCCTGGCAGACTCACTCTCTTCTGGGGCTGATCCAGTAGGTCATCTCTCCCCACTCCTGGCTTCAGTTCTCAGACAGCAGCTTCTTGTAATGAATCTTCGAGACTTTCCACACCAGTGACGTTCACACAGGCTTCTATGGGAGTTTCATAGAGGAGCCTTAAGGAGACAGAAAGAAAGCCAAAGGGGCAGATCTCCAGATTCCCAGCCCATCTCTGCCTTCAACCAGAGCAGAACTACATTAAAAAATAAAAAATTATTGGAGTATAGTTGATTTACAGTGTTGTGTTAGTTTTAGGTGTACAGCAAAGTGAATCCGTTGTATATAAACATATGTCCTTTTTTTTTTTTAGATTCCTTTCCCATGAAGGTCGTTATAGAGTATTGAGTAGAGTTCCTTGTGCTACACAAGGTCCTTATTAGTTACCTAGAGCAGAACTCCTTTTACCTGTCTGACATATCAGGCTATTGCCTAAGATTTCATTACTTAAGAGAAAAGTTGAAATGCACGAGTTTATTTTTAGCCCACTGGCTTTACCGGTGAAGAAAAAAATGAGCAAAGAGAGAGAGAGAGCAATCTGTCCCAAGACACAGAGTATCACAAACTCGCAAGCTGTACCCAGCCCCGTGGGAAAGGAAATAGCTCCATGAGCCAAATGTGAGCCCCGGACAATGTCAGACCCACCCCCCAGAAGCTTGAAGTCTCCTCACCCCAGGTAGGCAGCCATGAGGAAGGGGCTCCATCCACCTGCCTGGTACATCCCTGGAGGAGAAGCCAGCGTTACCAGGGAGAGAGGGTCATCATATTTGGGAGCAGGCAGGTGACAGGTTTGAGAAGTTCCTCTAGACAATGTGCTGGATCTAGCAGGGGTGGGGTGGGAGGTGGGGGGGGGGGGACTTGGTCAACT